>JAQISU010000263.1:0-600000 GCA_029339505.1 Unio delphinus
ATTAAATGTTCTTTTACCTTAAGAGATGCAACCTAAAGACTTAAGAGATATAACCTAAATTACACCTATCATAAACCAAAATAAAGAGAATTAAATGTTCTTTTACCTTAAGAGATGCAACCTAAAGACTTAAGAGATATAACCTAAATTACACCTATCATAAACCAAAATAAAGAGAATTAAATGTTCTTTTACCTTAAGAGATGCAACCTAAAGACTTAAGAGATATAACCTAAATTACACCTATCATAAACCAAAATAAAGAGAATTAAATGTTCTTTTACCTTAAGAGATGCAACCTAAAGACTTAAGAGATATAACCTAAATTACACCTATCATAAACCAAAATAAAGAGAATTAAATGTTCTTTTACCTTAAGAGATGCAACCTAAAGACTTAAGAGATATAACCTAAATTACACCTATCATAAACCAAAATAAAGAGAATTAAATGTTCTTTTACCTTAAGAGATGCAACCTAAAGACTTAAGAGATATAACCTAAATTACACCTATCATAAACCAAAATAAAGAGAATTAAATGTTCTTTTACCTTAAGAGATGCAACCTAAAGACTTAAGAGATATAACCTAAATTACACCTATCATAAACCAAAATAAAGAGAATTAAATGTTCTTTTACCTTAAGAGATGCAACCTAAAGACTTAAGAGATATAACCTAAATTACACCTATCATAAACCAAAATAAAGAGAATTAAATGTTCTTTTACCTTAAGAGATGCAACCTAAAGACTTAAGAGATATAACCTAAATTACACCTATCATAAACCAAAATAAAGAGAATTAAATGTTCTTTTACCTTAAGAGATGCAACCTAAAGACTTAAGAGATATAACCTAAATTACACCTATCATAAACCAAAATAAAGAGAATTAAATGTTCTTTTACCTTAAGAGATGCAACCTAAAGACTTAAGAGATATAACCTAAATTACACCTATCATAAACCAAAATAAAGAGAATTAAATGTTCTTTTACCTTAAGAGATGCAACCTAAAGACTTAAGAGATATAACCTAAATTACACCTATCATAAACCAAAATAAAGAGAATTAAATGTTCTTTTACCTTAAGAGATGCAACCTAAAGACTTAAGAGATATAACCTAAATTACACCTATCATAAACCAAAATAAAGAGAATTAAATGTTCTTTTACCTTAAGAGATGCAACCTAAAGACTTAAGAGATATAACCTAAATTACACCTATCATAAACCAAAATAAAGAGAATTAAATGTTCTTTTACCTTAAGAGATGCAACCTAAAGACTTAAGAGATATAACCTAAATTACACCTATCATAAACCAAAATAAAGAGAATTAAATGTTCTTTTACCTTAAGAGATGCAACCTAAAGACTTAAGAGATATAACCTAAATTACACCTATCATAAACCAAAATAAAGAGAATTAAATGTTCTTTTACCTTAAGAGATGCAACCTAAAGACTTAAGAGATATAACCTAAATTACACCTATCATAAACCAAAATAAAGAGAATTAAATGTTCTTTTACCTTAAGAGATGCAACCTAAAGACTTAAGAGATATAACCTAAATTACACCTATCATAAACCAAAATAAAGAGAATTAAATGTTCTTTTACCTTAAGAGATGCAACCTAAAGACTTAAGAGATATAACCTAAATTACACCTATCATAAACCAAAATAAAGAGAATTAAATGTTCTTTTACCTTAAGAGATGCAACCTAAAGACTTAAGAGATATAACCTAAATTACACCTATCATAAACCAAAATAAAGAGAATTAAATGTTCTTTTACCTTAAGAGATGCAACCTAAAGACTTAAGAGATATAACCTAAATTACACCTATCATAAACCAAAATAAAGAGAATTAAATGTTCTTTTACCTTAAGAGATGCAACCTAAAGACTTAAGAGATATAACCTAAATTACACCTATCATAAACCAAAATAAAGAGAATTAAATGTTCTTTTACCTTAAGAGATGCAACCTAAAGACTTAAGAGATATAACCTAAATTACACCTATCATAAACCAAAATAAAGAGAATTAAATGTTCTTTTACCTTAAGAGATGCAACCTAAAGACTTAAGAGATATAACCTAAATTACACCTATCATAAACCAAAATAAAGAGAATTAAATGTTCTTTTACCTTAAGAGATGCAACCTAAAGACTTAAGAGATATAACCTAAATTACACCTATCATAAACCAAAATAAAGAGAATTAAATGTTCTTTTACCTTAAGAGATGCAACCTAAAGACTTAAGAGATATAACCTAAATTACACCTATCATAAACCAAAATAAAGAGAATTAAATGTTCTTTTACCTTAAGAGATGCAACCTAAAGACTTAAGAGATATAACCTAAATTACACCTATCATAAACCAAAATAAAGAGAATTAAATGTTCTTTTACCTTAAGAGATGCAACCTAAAGACTTAAGAGATATAACCTAAATTACACCTATCATAAACCAAAATAAAGAGAATTAAATGTTCTTTTACCTTAAGAGATGCAACCTAAAGACTTAAGAGATATAACCTAAATTACACCTATCATAAACCAAAATAAAGAGAATTAAATGTTCTTTTACCTTAAGAGATGCAACCTAAAGACTTAAGAGATATAACCTAAATTACACCTATCATAAACCAAAATAAAGAGAATTAAATGTTCTTTTACCTTAAGAGATGCAACCTAAAGACTTAAGAGATATAACCTAAATTACACCTATCATAAACCAAAATAAAGAGAATTAAATGTTCTTTTACCTTAAGAGATGCAACCTAAAGACTTAAGAGATATAACCTAAATTACACCTATCATAAACCAAAATAAAGAGAATTAAATGTTCTTTTACCTTAAGAGATGCAACCTAAAGACTTAAGAGATATAACCTAAATTACACCTATCATAAACCAAAATAAAGAGAATTAAATGTTCTTTTACCTTAAGAGATGCAACCTAAAGACTTAAGAGATATAACCTAAATTACACCTATCATAAACCAAAATAAAGAGAATTAAATGTTCTTTTACCTTAAGAGATGCAACCTAAAGACTTAAGAGATATAACCTAAATTACACCTATCATAAACCAAAATAAAGAGAATTAAATGTTCTTTTACCTTAAGAGATGCAACCTAAAGACTTAAGAGATATAACCTAAATTACACCTATCATAAACCAAAATAAAGAGAATTAAATGTTCTTTTACCTTAAGAGATGCAACCTAAAGACTTAAGAGATATAACCTAAATTACACCTATCATAAACCAAAATAAAGAGAATTAAATGTTCTTTTACCTTAAGAGATGCAACCTAAAGACTTAAGAGATATAACCTAAATTACACCTATCATAAACCAAAATAAAGAGAATTAAATGTTCTTTTACCTTAAGAGATGCAACCTAAAGACTTAAGAGATATAACCTAAATTACACCTATCATAAACCAAAATAAAGAGAATTAAATGTTCTTTTACCTTAAGAGATGCAACCTAAAGACTTAAGAGATATAACCTAAATTACACCTATCATAAACCAAAATAAAGAGAATTAAATGTTCTTTTACCTTAAGAGATGCAACCTAAAGACTTAAGAGATATAACCTAAATTACACCTATCATAAACCAAAATAAAGAGAATTAAATGTTCTTTTACCTTAAGAGATGCAACCTAAAGACTTAAGAGATATAACCTAAATTACACCTATCATAAACCAAAATAAAGAGAATTAAATGTTCTTTTACCTTAAGAGATGCAACCTAAAGACTTAAGAGATATAACCTAAATTACACCTATCATAAACCAAAATAAAGAGAATTAAATGTTCTTTTACCTTAAGAGATGCAACCTAAAGACTTAAGAGATATAACCTAAATTACACCTATCATAAACCAAAATAAAGAGAATTAAATGTTCTTTTACCTTAAGAGATGCAACCTAAAGACTTAAGAGATATAACCTAAATTACACCTATCATAAACCAAAATAAAGAGAATTAAATGTTCTTTTACCTTAAGAGATGCAACCTAAAGACTTAAGAGATATAACCTAAATTACACCTATCATAAACCAAAATAAAGAGAATTAAATGTTCTTTTACCTTAAGAGATGCAACCTAAAGACTTAAGAGATATAACCTAAATTACACCTATCATAAACCAAAATAAAGAGAATTAAATGTTCTTTTACCTTAAGAGATGCAACCTAAAGACTTAAGAGATATAACCTAAATTACACCTATCATAAACCAAAATAAAGAGAATTAAATGTTCTTTTACCTTAAGAGATGCAACCTAAAGACTTAAGAGATATAACCTAAATTACACCTATCATAAACCAAAATAAAGAGAATTAAATGTTCTTTTACCTTAAGAGATGCAACCTAAAGACTTAAGAGATATAACCTAAATTACACCTATCATAAACCAAAATAAAGAGAATTAAATGTTCTTTTACCTTAAGAGATGCAACCTAAAGACTTAAGAGATATAACCTAAATTACACCTATCATAAACCAAAATAAAGAGAATTAAATGTTCTTTTACCTTAAGAGATGCAACCTAAAGACTTAAGAGATATAACCTAAATTACACCTATCATAAACCAAAATAAAGAGAATTAAATGTTCTTTTACCTTAAGAGATGCAACCTAAAGACTTAAGAGATATAACCTAAATTACACCTATCATAAACCAAAATAAAGAGAATTAAATGTTCTTTTACCTTAAGAGATGCAACCTAAAGACTTAAGAGATATAACCTAAATTACACCTATCATAAACCAAAATAAAGAGAATTAAATGTTCTTTTACCTTAAGAGATGCAACCTAAAGACTTAAGAGATATAACCTAAATTACACCTATCATAAACCAAAATAAAGAGAATTAAATGTTCTTTTACCTTAAGAGATGCAACCTAAAGACTTAAGAGATATAACCTAAATTACACCTATCATAAACCAAAATAAAGAGAATTAAATGTTCTTTTACCTTAAGAGATGCAACCTAAAGACTTAAGAGATATAACCTAAATTACACCTATCATAAACCAAAATAAAGAGAATTAAATGTTCTTTTACCTTAAGAGATGCAACCTAAAGACTTAAGAGATATAACCTAAATTACACCTATCATAAACCAAAATAAAGAGAATTAAATGTTCTTTTACCTTAAGAGATGCAACCTAAAGACTTAAGAGATATAACCTAAATTACACCTATCATAAACCAAAATAAAGAGAATTAAATGTTCTTTTACCTTAAGAGATGCAACCTAAAGACTTAAGAGATATAACCTAAATTACACCTATCATAAACCAAAATAAAGAGAATTAAATGTTCTTTTACCTTAAGAGATGCAACCTAAAGACTTAAGAGATATAACCTAAATTACACCTATCATAAACCAAAATAAAGAGAATTAAATGTTCTTTTACCTTAAGAGATGCAACCTAAAGACTTAAGAGATATAACCTAAATTACACCTATCATAAACCAAAATAAAGAGAATTAAATGTTCTTTTACCTTAAGAGATGCAACCTAAAGACTTAAGAGATATAACCTAAATTACACCTATCATAAACCAAAATAAAGAGAATTAAATGTTCTTTTACCTTAAGAGATGCAACCTAAAGACTTAAGAGATATAACCTAAATTACACCTATCATAAACCAAAATAAAGAGAATTAAATGTTCTTTTACCTTAAGAGATGCAACCTAAAGACTTAAGAGATATAACCTAAATTACACCTATCATAAACCAAAATAAAGAGAATTAAATGTTCTTTTACCTTAAGAGATGCAACCTAAAGACTTAAGAGATATAACCTAAATTACACCTATCATAAACCAAAATAAAGAGAATTAAATGTTCTTTTACCTTAAGAGATGCAACCTAAAGACTTAAGAGATATAACCTAAATTACACCTATCATAAACCAAAATAAAGAGAATTAAATGTTCTTTTACCTTAAGAGATGCAACCTAAAGACTTAAGAGATATAACCTAAATTACACCTATCATAAACCAAAATAAAGAGAATTAAATGTTCTTTTACCTTAAGAGATGCAACCTAAAGACTTAAGAGATATAACCTAAATTACACCTATCATAAACCAAAATAAAGAGAATTAAATGTTCTTTTTACCTTAAGAGATGCAACCTAAAGACTTAAGAGATATAACCTAAATTACACCTATCATAAACCAAAATAAAGAGAATTAAATGTTCTTTTACCTTAAGAGATGCAACCTAAAGACTTAAGAGATATAACCTAAATTACACCTATCATAAACCAAAATAAAGAGAATTAAATGTTCTTTTACCTTAAGAGATGCAACCTAAAGACTTAAGAGATATAACCTAAATTACACCTATCATAAACCAAAATAAAGAGAATTAAATGTTCTTTTTACCTTAAGAGATGCAACCTAAAGACTTAAGAGATATAACCTAAATTACACCTATCATAAACCAAAATAAAGAGAATTAAATGTTCTTTTACCTTAAGAGATGCAACCTAAAGACTTAAGAGATATAACCTAAATTACACCTATCATAAACCAAAATAAAGAGAATTAAATGTTCTTTTACCTTAAGAGATGCAACCTAAAGACTTAAGAGATATAACCTAAATTACACCTATCATAAACCAAAATAAAGAGAATTAAATGTTCTTTTTACCTTAAGAGATGCAACCTAAAGACTTAAGAGATATAACCTAAATTACACCTATCATAAACCAAAATAAAGAGAATTAAATGTTCTTTTACCTTAAGAGATGCAACCTAAAGACTTAAGAGATATAACCTAAATTACACCTATCATAAACCAAAATAAAGAGAATTAAATGTTCTTTTTACCTTAAGAGATGCAACCTAAAGACTTAAGAGATATAACCTAAATTACACCTATCATAAACCAAAATAAAGAGAATTAAATGTTCTTTTACCTTAAGAGATGCAACCTAAAGACTTAAGAGATATAACCTAAATTACACCTATCATAAACCAAAATAAAGAGAATTAAATGTTCTTTTACCTTAAGAGATGCAACCTAAAGACTTAAGAGATATAACCTAAATTACACCTATCATAAACCAAAATAAAGAGAATTAAATGTTCTTTTACCTTAAGAGATGCAACCTAAAGACTTAAGAGATATAACCTAAATTACACCTATCATAAACCAAAATAAAGAGAATTAAATGTTCTTTTTACCTTAAGAGATGCAACCTAAAGACTTAAGAGATATAACCTAAATTACACCTATCATAAACCAAAATAAAGAGAATTAAATGTTCTTTTACCTTAAGAGATGCAACCTAAAGACTTAAGAGATATAACCTAAATTACACCTATCATAAACCAAAATAAAGAGAATTAAATGTTCTTTTTACCTTAAGAGATGCAACCTAAAGACTTAAGAGATATAACCTAAATTACACCTATCATAAACCAAAATAAAGAGAATTAAATGTTCTTTTACCTTAAGAGATGCAACCTAAAGACTTAAGAGATATAACCTAAATTACACCTATCATAAACCAAAATAAAGAGAATTAAATGTTCTTTTACCTTAAGAGATGCAACCTAAAGACTTAAGAGATATAACCTAAATTACACCTATCATAAACCAAAATAAAGAGAATTAAATGTTCTTTTTACCTTAAGAGATGCAACCTAAAGACTTAAGAGATATAACCTAAATTACACCTATCATAAACCAAAATAAAGAGAATTAAATGTTCTTTTACCTTAAGAGATGCAACCTAAAGACTTAAGAGATATAACCTAAATTACACCTATCATAAACCAAAATAAAGAGAATTAAATGTTCTTTTACCTTAAGAGATGCAACCTAAAGACTTAAGAGATATAACCTAAATTACACCTATCATAAACCAAAATAAAGAGAATTAAATGTTCTTTTTACCTTAAGAGATGCAACCTAAAGACTTAAGAGATATAACCTAAATTACACCTATCATAAACCAAAATAAAGAGAATTAAATGTTCTTTTACCTTAAGAGATGCAACCTAAAGACTTAAGAGATATAACCTAAATTACACCTATCATAAACCAAAATAAAGAGAATTAAATGTTCTTTTACCTTAAGAGATGCAACCTAAAGACTTAAGAGATATAACCTAAATTACACCTATCATAAACCAAAATAAAGAGAATTAAATGTTCTTTTACCTTAAGAGATGCAACCTAAAGACTTAAGAGATATAACCTAAATTACACCTATCATAAACCAAAATAAAGAGAATTAAATGTTCTTTTACCTTAAGAGATGCAACCTAAAGACTTAAGAGATATAACCTAAATTACACCTATCATAAACCAAAATAAAGAGAATTAAATGTTCTTTTACCTTAAGAGATGCAACCTAAAGACTTAAGAGATATAACCTAAATTACACCTATCATAAACCAAAATAAAGAGAATTAAATGTTCTTTTTACCTTAAGAGATGCAACCTAAAGACTTAAGAGATATAACCTAAATTACACCTATCATAAACCAAAATAAAGAGAATTAAATGTTCTTTTACCTTAAGAGATGCAACCTAAAGACTTAAGAGATATAACCTAAATTACACCTATCATAAACCAAAATAAAGAGAATTAAATGTTCTTTTACCTTAAGAGATGCAACCTAAAGACTTAAGAGATATAACCTAAATTACACCTATCATAAACCAAAATAAAGAGAATTAAATGTTCTTTTACCTTAAGAGATGCAACCTAAAGACTTAAGAGATATAACCTAAATTACACCTATCATAAACCAAAATAAAGAGAATTAAATGTTCTTTTACCTTAAGAGATGCAACCTAAAGACTTAAGAGATATAACCTAAATTACACCTATCATAAACCAAAATAAAGAGAATTAAATGTTCTTTTACCTTAAGAGATGCAACCTAAAGACTTAAGAGATATAACCTAAATTACACCTATCATAAACCAAAATAAAGAGAATTAAATGTTCTTTTTACCTTAAGAGATGCAACCTAAAGACTTAAGAGATATAACCTAAATTACACCTATCATAAACCAAAATAAAGAGAATTAAATGTTCTTTTACCTTAAGAGATGCAACCTAAAGACTTAAGAGATATAACCTAAATTACACCTATCATAAACCAAAATAAAGAGAATTAAATGTTCTTTTTACCTTAAGAGATGCAACCTAAAGACTTAAGAGATATAACCTAAATTACACCTATCATAAACCAAAATAAAGAGAATTAAATGTTCTTTTACCTTAAGAGATGCAACCTAAAGACTTAAGAGATATAACCTAAATTACACCTATCATAAACCAAAATAAAGAGAATTAAATGTTCTTTTACCTTAAGAGATGCAACCTAAAGACTTAAGAGATATAACCTAAATTACACCTATCATAAACCAAAATAAAGAGAATTAAATGTTCTTTTACCTTAAGAGATGCAACCTAAAGACTTAAGAGATATAACCTAAATTACACCTATCATAAACCAAAATAAAGAGAATTAAATGTTCTTTTACCTTAAGAGATGCAACCTAAAGACTTAAGAGATATAACCTAAATTACACCTATCATAAACCAAAATAAAGAGAATTAAATGTTCTTTTACCTTAAGAGATGCAACCTAAAGACTTAAGAGATATAACCTAAATTACACCTATCATAAACCAAAATAAAGAGAATTAAATGTTCTTTTACCTTAAGAGATGCAACCTAAAGACTTAAGAGATATAACCTAAATTACACCTATCATAAACCAAAATAAAGAGAATTAAATGTTCTTTTACCTTAAGAGATGCAACCTAAAGACTTAAGAGATATAACCTAAATTACACCTATCATAAACCAAAATAAAGAGAATTAAATGTTCTTTTACCTTAAGAGATGCAACCTAAAGACTTAAGAGATATAACCTAAATTACACCTATCATAAACCAAAATAAAGAGAATTAAATGTTCTTTTACCTTAAGAGATGCAACCTAAAGACTTAAGAGATATAACCTAAATTACACCTATCATAAACCAAAATAAAGAGAATTAAATGTTCTTTTACCTTAAGAGATGCAACCTAAAGACTTAAGAGATATAACCTAAATTACACCTATCATAAACCAAAATAAAGAGAATTAAATGTTCTTTTACCTTAAGAGATGCAACCTAAAGACTTAAGAGATATAACCTAAATTACACCTATCATAAACCAAAATAAAGAGAATTAAATGTTCTTTTACCTTAAGAGATGCAACCTAAAGACTTAAGAGATATAACCTAAATTACACCTATCATAAACCAAAATAAAGAGAATTAAATGTTCTTTTACCTTAAGAGATGCAACCTAAAGACTTAAGAGATATAACCTAAATTACACCTATCATAAACCAAAATAAAGAGAATTAAATGTTCTTTTACCTTAAGAGATGCAACCTAAAGACTTAAGAGATATAACCTAAATTACACCTATCATAAACCAAAATAAAGAGAATTAAATGTTCTTTTACCTTAAGAGATGCAACCTAAAGACTTAAGAGATATAACCTAAATTACACCTATCATAAACCAAAATAAAGAGAATTAAATGTTCTTTTACCTTAAGAGATGCAACCTAAAGACTTAAGAGATATAACCTAAATTACACCTATCATAAACCAAAATAAAGAGAATTAAATGTTCTTTTACCTTAAGAGATGCAACCTAAAGACTTAAGAGATATAACCTAAATTACACCTATCATAAACCAAAATAAAGAGAATTAAATGTTCTTTTACCTTAAGAGATGCAACCTAAAGACTTAAGAGATATAACCTAAATTACACCTATCATAAACCAAAATAAAGAGAATTAAATGTTCTTTTACCTTAAGAGATGCAACCTAAAGACTTAAGAGATATAACCTAAATTACACCTATCATAAACCAAAATAAAGAGAATTAAATGTTCTTTTACCTTAAGAGATGCAACCTAAAGACTTAAGAGATATAACCTAAATTACACCTATCATAAACCAAAATAAAGAGAATTAAATGTTCTTTTACCTTAAGAGATGCAACCTAAAGACTTAAGAGATATAACCTAAATTACACCTATCATAAACCAAAATAAAGAGAATTAAATGTTCTTTTACCTTAAGAGATGCAACCTAAAGACTTAAGAGATATAACCTAAATTACACCTATCATAAACCAAAATAAAGAGAATTAAATGTTCTTTTACCTTAAGAGATGCAACCTAAAGACTTAAGAGATATAACCTAAATTACACCTATCATAAACCAAAATAAAGAGAATTAAATGTTCTTTTACCTTAAGAGATGCAACCTAAAGACTTAAGAGATATAACCTAAATTACACCTATCATAAACCAAAATAAAGAGAATTAAATGTTCTTTTACCTTAAGAGATGCAACCTAAAGACTTAAGAGATATAACCTAAATTACACCTATCATAAACCAAAATAAAGAGAATTAAATGTTCTTTTACCTTAAGAGATGCAACCTAAAGACTTAAGAGATATAACCTAAATTACACCTATCATAAACCAAAATAAAGAGAATTAAATGTTCTTTTACCTTAAGAGATGCAACCTAAAGACTTAAGAGATATAACCTAAATTACACCTATCATAAACCAAAATAAAGAGAATTAAATGTTCTTTTACCTTAAGAGATGCAACCTAAAGACTTAAGAGATATAACCTAAATTACACCTATCATAAACCAAAATAAAGAGAATTAAATGTTCTTTTACCTTAAGAGATGCAACCTAAAGACTTAAGAGATATAACCTAAATTACACCTATCATAAACCAAAATAAAGAGAATTAAATGTTCTTTTACCTTAAGAGATGCAACCTAAAGACTTAAGAGATATAACCTAAATTACACCTATCATAAACCAAAATAAAGAGAATTAAATGTTCTTTTACCTTAAGAGATGCAACCTAAAGACTTAAGAGATATAACCTAAATTACACCTATCATAAACCAAAATAAAGAGAATTAAATGTTCTTTTACCTTAAGAGATGCAACCTAAAGACTTAAGAGATATAACCTAAATTACACCTATCATAAACCAAAATAAAGAGAATTAAATGTTCTTTTACCTTAAGAGATGCAACCTAAAGACTTAAGAGATATAACCTAAATTACACCTATCATAAACCAAAATAAAGAGAATTAAATGTTCTTTTACCTTAAGAGATGCAACCTAAAGACTTAAGAGATATAACCTAAATTACACCTATCATAAACCAAAATAAAGAGAATTAAATGTTCTTTTACCTTAAGAGATGCAACCTAAAGACTTAAGAGATATAACCTAAATTACACCTATCATAAACCAAAATAAAGAGAATTAAATGTTCTTTTACCTTAAGAGATGCAACCTAAAGACTTAAGAGATATAACCTAAATTACACCTATCATAAACCAAAATAAAGAGAATTAAATGTTCTTTTACCTTAAGAGATGCAACCTAAAGACTTAAGAGATATAACCTAAATTACACCTATCATAAACCAAAATAAAGAGAATTAAATGTTCTTTTACCTTAAGAGATGCAACCTAAAGACTTAAGAGATATAACCTAAATTACACCTATCATAAACCAAAATAAAGAGAATTAAATGTTCTTTTACCTTAAGAGATGCAACCTAAAGACTTAAGAGATATAACCTAAATTACACCTATCATAAACCAAAATAAAGAGAATTAAATGTTCTTTTACCTTAAGAGATGCAACCTAAAGACTTAAGAGATATAACCTAAATTACACCTATCATAAACCAAAATAAAGAGAATTAAATGTTCTTTTACCTTAAGAGATGCAACCTAAAGACTTAAGAGATATAACCTAAATTACACCTATCATAAACCAAAATAAAGAGAATTAAATGTTCTTTTACCTTAAGAGATGCAACCTAAAGACTTAAGAGATATAACCTAAATTACACCTATCATAAACCAAAATAAAGAGAATTAAATGTTCTTTTACCTTAAGAGATGCAACCTAAAGACTTAAGAGATATAACCTAAATTACACCTATCATAAACCAAAATAAAGAGAATTAAATGTTCTTTTACCTTAAGAGATGCAACCTAAAGACTTAAGAGATATAACCTAAATTACACCTATCATAAACCAAAATAAAGAGAATTAAATGTTCTTTTACCTTAAGAGATGCAACCTAAAGACTTAAGAGATATAACCTAAATTACACCTATCATAAACCAAAATAAAGAGAATTAAATGTTCTTTTACCTTAAGAGATGCAACCTAAAGACTTAAGAGATATAACCTAAATTACACCTATCATAAACCAAAATAAAGAGAATTAAATGTTCTTTTACCTTAAGAGATGCAACCTAAAGACTTAAGAGATATAACCTAAATTACACCTATCATAAACCAAAATAAAGAGAATTAAATGTTCTTTTACCTTAAGAGATGCAACCTAAAGACTTAAGAGATATAACCTAAATTACACCTATCATAAACCAAAATAAAGAGAATTAAATGTTCTTTTACCTTAAGAGATGCAACCTAAAGACTTAAGAGATATAACCTAAATTACACCTATCATAAACCAAAATAAAGAGAATTAAATGTTCTTTTACCTTAAGAGATGCAACCTAAAGACTTAAGAGATATAACCTAAATTACACCTATCATAAACCAAAATAAAGAGAATTAAATGTTCTTTTACCTTAAGAGATGCAACCTAAAGACTTAAGAGATATAACCTAAATTACACCTATCATAAACCAAAATAAAGAGAATTAAATGTTCTTTTTACCTTAAGAGATGCAAGCTATTTTTTAAGTAGTGAAAAAAATCTGGTAAATGTGTTTTTGTTAGAAATGTACCCAATGCAAAGTATGAAACTGTAGAGCATAACATTAAAGTGGGTTTCAAAGACCCCCATCCCCCCAAGCTGGCAGAATTTGTACATGTATCTTACATTTCTAGTGCATTCTTGGTACTAAAAAAATGATGTTAACTAAGGTTTTTGCACAGGTTTTCGTACACTGTATACATACTGTTATACCTGGACTCAAAACTTTGTGAGGGAATGCATCTTCCACCTTCATTACAAATGTAGATCACTGTGACAATTAATTCACTATTGTGGTTTAAATTTTGTTTTAAGCATATTTCTCGTACTCTTTTAATGTTTGAAACATAATTTTATGCTTATATGTTAGTACCACTGTGATAGAACAAAAGCTTGTCAATGTGACCGTCAATTGGCATATTTCAGGCTTAGATTAAATTTGTAATTAGCTCTTGACCAAATATGATTTTTTTTGTACCCTGAATATGTTATATCTAGAATTGTAAAGGCATGCATTTTATGAATTGAATCCACAAATCAAAAGTCACTGTGACTCTTATTTCATTCTTCACTGACTTGGTTTGATAGCAAACAATTCATCCAAATCAGTAACCTAGATGATTGTATGCATTTATGTTGTTACCACACTCTTATGGCATTAAAAGGTCACTATGATTCACATTTACTTAGCTCTTTCAGACATTGTTTTTTTAAATCTCGTATAAATACTGTTATACTGGGAATCGTACGACTTGGTGAGGGTATGCATATTGATATGTATAACACCATAGACCATAAAAGTTTATCACTGTTACCCATATTTCATGCTTCACTGAATTTGCTTACCTTTTCATTTTTAACTGTCCGCACTTGAGTCATTGACCTAGATGACTGAATACATCGGCATTTTTTTTTAACAGTCTGACATTTTTACTTCCATTATATATGGACCACAGGGAACCTTGAAAAGCCCAGAAAAATGAATTTGCCAATCAAGGCCTTGAAAACACCTTGAAAATTCAAAATATTTTCTGGGTACCTTGAAAAGCTTTTATTTTCATGAAATCGAAAGGAATTATTGAATAGTTTTGTTTTATAGATTTAAATAAAAAAGAGAAAAAGGAAACAAGGCTTGCTTGCATAGTTTGTGCAAAATGGAAATTTCCACAACTGGCTGCTGTGCATACATTTGAACTTTTGATTTGGATGTAGCCACAGTTTAAAAATGAATCTTTTATAATCTTCTAAATGTCTGGCTACCAGTTCCATCTTCAGTGGCTAGATGAAGATACATTTTAAGTTTGGATTATGAGCTCATTCTCAGAGCTTTGCAAAATGCAAATTATGCCTGAAGGATATTGATTTGTGTGCAATGGGAGAGAGTGCTCTACAATCACATGCAGCTGGAAAAAAACAGCTAATACGTTAAAACAAGAAGCCTTCAGCATGACATCATTTTGACGAAAGAAGTATGTCTGTGATCACCAGTTTAAAATAGAAACTATATATAGTCATAGTTAGAAAACTAGTTCGATCTGGTTCTATTTTTAGATTGAGTGGAAATAGGAAGACAATAATTGCAATGAACACGATAAATCTAGAAATATAGAATATAGCTAAGCTGAGATAAATATTAATGTATCTAATATGAAGTAGTTTAAAGTATTAATATGCTATTTTTAAATAAGTGATACTTTTTTGAAAAAAATCATCTTTGTTACTTTTTTTGTTTATGGGGATGAATGAAAAAGAAAGGAAGGTACTGAAAAAGACAGAGACAACAACAGCTGCTGCTGATGACTAAGCATGAAAGCAAAGAGTCATATGAAAACTTACTGACATCAAAATAAGTTAGGAAAAGTGAAAACAAAAAATCACTGAAAAATAGCTTTATGGAAGCTACATGAGCTGAAAATTGCTTCTAATATATATTGGGCTTTGTAAATAATGTAGTGTAGACAGAGGAAAATCAACATTGATCGGTGACTACATTATTGTAATGCCCAGATGTAGGATGTTTAGTATTAATGGGAATGATATCAATGATCATAATCTCGACTTCATGTTGTTGGTTTTTTTTAAATTGCAATGAATGTTCCTCGTATGAAGTAATAGTAAGTATTAACTTGTGTTTACAGTTTCATTTATGTATCTTTAAAATTATCGTAAGAATGCACCTTGATAAACATGATTTCGAACATTGAAAAAACCTTGAAAATTTAAACAGAAATGTTGTACTAACCCTGATGATATGTAATTGGCATATTTGAATGAAAGATCTTCCATACTTGGATCTAGCTTTAGATTTGTCCATACTGTATACATGCTAGCCTAAACAGAAGGCCATTTCTGACAATTACAGTTGCAAGTAGGAATATATTTATTCAGTGGTAAAATTTGCATAATAATGAGTAAACATTGTAGATTGTGGTTGCATATCCTCAACATGTTTTTTTTTTTTTTACAATATGTGAATGAGAATTAGCTTAGTGTGATGTTTCCTGTGAGGCTTCAGCCCTAATGGTTGTATTGGCTAGTCTAGGTTAGATACTGACGCATAAATTCCTACCACACTAAGTTGGAAGCATCAAACCTCTGTCGATGTTAGACACAAAACATTGGTGATAGCTTTTTATGTCTAGATTATACTAGTACTTTGTGAAATTTGATGGGGCAGGGAGATTTTGCAGACTTTCAAGTTACTCAGGAGGTATATGAAACATATGTAATCAATGCAGGTGTCAACTTGTGTTTAACTGTACCCCTGGGTGATTCCCTGGGCTATTTTCCTACCCTTAAAAACTTAGCCCCTTAAGTCATAACTTGCCAACTGTTGAGATCCCCAGCCTTATAACCATATATGCTGTACACTTACTTAGAAGAGTTTTATACATGCTACTGACATTGACCTTAATGTCAGTCCCTAAATGAAGCGACATGTCCCCTCAATCATATCTTGGAAACTGGATATTTACCTGACTCTGTCTTTCTTTTATGACCAGGTGTGATTATTGAAAGCAAAAGCTATACTTTCTGTCCCTTCCTCTTACCATTATATATGTTATCACCACTAATTTTATAGCTGGTTTTGTAGTGAATGTATTTTTAATGCAGGTGTCATTCACAGAAAAATGTTAGTTTATCAGGTGATGTGTATCAGTATAGCAGTTTATGATGCCATTTACTCACCAGCTCATCTTGCCTTTCCATTAGCCTATGTGACAAATGTGCCAGACATTTTATTCTTGATGACAAGAGCAATTATCGTTTATTTTACTTTATATATTGTGTCTTTTCCAATTCTGAAATTGACAAGTGTGATGTTAGGTGACACCAACTGACATTGGTGAAAGAACTTCAAGGTGGGTGAGGAGTATTGTAGTTAAGGGTGGCCAATTATTAACCAAATTACCTGGTATGGACCTTTGAGCCTGACTACAAAACTGATGAACTATATTCTAGAAGGTGAGACCTATACTGTTTTCCTTCTCAAATGGGCCTTCCCTAGTGTTGGGTAGCTGTTCACATGCAGTTTGTTTTGAAGCAAAAGAACAGTTTATGTAATTTCAATGAATTTATTCCAGGATTCCAAGTGACCGGGTTCTGCCATTTAGTATGAAGGAAAACTTTTGGGAGATGGGTGAGACAGGACCATGTGGACCCTGCACAGAGATCCACTTTGATCGCATTGGTGGCCGTGATGCCAAACATCTTGTCAACATGGATGATCCAGATGTCCTTGAGATCTGGAATCTTGTATTCATCCAGTTCAATAGGTACTTATTTCTTGTTATCTTGCAAAATGTATTACAACTTTGACACGCCAAATTTGTTTCAGACCTTTTTACTTTTCGTTTAGAAAAAAGTAATACATTGTATTTACTTATTCTTCACAATAAAATTTGCAGAGACGAAGCAGACAAGATGGCTTTTATCTTGGTACTTTTTGTTTAGTCTTAGTGTGTCTAATCAAGTTGTTACAATAACCCAAAAACATCAGGTCAAGGAGTTCTCAAGTCATGTCTTCAAGGATAACAAATATTTAGGTTGATTGGGCAAATGATATAAAGTTTGTAATGAGTATCTATAAAATTGTTTTTGAAACAAGTTCACAAGGTGAAACAAGGTCAAAATTTAAAGATGCAGAAGTCTGAAGCATATTAAAACTTCCAAGCAGTATTTCCTGTTCAGAGATCAGAAAACAGGTGAAATCTTTGTGAAAACAATTGGTACAGAAGTTCAAACCAGAATACAGATTGGAAAACAGGTGAAATCTTTGCCTTTTGTAGCATAGCCTATGGAGGGGAGGACATTTGTATAAAAAAAAAAAGACATTTCTTCAAAGATTACAAGAAAACAATAGGCACAGAAGTTTAAACCAGAATACAGAGATTTGAAAAAGGTGAAATTTTTGCCTTTTATGGTTAGTATATGGAGGGAAGAATGTTTGTTAAAAAACCCACATTTCTACAAAGAAGCACAAGGATTTAGTTGCCATGAAGAGTTCCTGGAAGAAAATTTCATCAGTCTTGGAGCCCAAGATAGGAATTCTCCAATTTAGATGTTGCTGTCATGAATGCATAAACTAAGCATAATCTACAAATAAGTATGACCAAACATGCTGGCAAGTTGTTTTGCAAAATGTTCCCAGACTCAAAAATAGCTGCCAAATAGAGCTTTACAAGGAGTAAAACATAAGCAATTTTGTAAACAAACTTTCTTTAATCAAGAAGGAAAACATTGTTGACAATATAAAATGTAAAGCCTATTCTGTTGCCAGAGATGGAAGTAGTGACTTAGATGTGCAGTCTTGCACTGGTGTTCAGGTGTCCTTTATGCAGAGGTATAAATATCTAAATAAAATGGTTAAATATATCTTTTATCATCCAATGACCTGTAAATTAAGATATCTGCATTGGCACAATTTTAGTGTGTTTTGATATAAAACAAATATTTGCAGTTTACTCATGCATGTACATTTACACATTTTTATAGAGAATCCGCTACAGTGCTGAAGCGTCTGCCAAAGCCCCATGTTGACTGCGGTATGGGACTGGAGAGATTGGTCTCTGTCATTCAGTGCAAATCATCAAATTATGACACTGATCTGTTCCTGGCCCTCTTTGATGCAATTCAGAAGGTAAGAAAAACTGGATCCTATGTATATTGCTTACAAGTCAGACTGCAAACATCATAGACCCTGATCTGCTAATTCATAATGTGCCATTTGGTCAGGCATAGACCCTGATCTGCTAATTCATAATGTGTCATTTGGTCAGGCATAGACCCTGATCTGCTAATTCATAATGTGTCATTTGGTCAAGCATAGACCCTGATCTGCTAATTCATAATGTGTCATTTGGTCAGGCATAGACCCTGATCTGCTAATTCATAATGTGCCATTTGGTCAAGCATAGACCCTGATTTGCTAATTCATAATGTGCCGTTTGATCAGGATCTATGTTGTTTATTGTATTGGCAATCCTAGTAAGCTGAATGGACAGAGATCTGCCAGTACATGTGATGGTGGTACTGGCATACATGCCAACCATTACGCTTTTGGCGTAATTATTACGCTTTTTCCCACTAAATTCCGCGTTACGCGTTAACGTTTATAGATTACGCTTTTTCGATATATCCATCTTGCAAAAAAAAAATATTTTTTTTCGTTTTTATTAGCATTACTTTATTTTTTACATACTGTTTTATTTTTAATTACAAAATACCCCGCTTCTACATAAGTACAATATACGAGTATACTTGTCCGTGGACTTTCCTAATATTCATGTTCTATTTATAGCAACTATCATGTTACTAAGATACTTTCAAACTTTCGACCTCATATTCTATTTATAGCGGCTTAGTGAGGAGAGAACAGACTGGTTTCTATTTTGTTTAAATCATTATGCACATACTCTTTGTTCTAATTTTGTATAGTGCAGAACCAGTCTAAAAGTTCTTTTTGCGCTAAAAAGTATTAAAAAATTCTCAATGCGTTTATGAGTGCAAAAAATATCTCTTAAATAATTTCACAGATGGGTTAGAAAAAGTCAATAATAAACAAAGCAAAATGTAATCAATCCTCCAAACACGACGAGGGCATCATCACGTGACGTCTAATCGTTGGCGCTAAATGGCTTCAGATGTTAAGATGGATTCTAGTCTTTGTGTATGTTAGAGCACATTTTTTTCCCCAAGAATTTCGCAGATGGATCAGAAAAAAGCAAAACAACGAGTCCTCCAAAGATTCAAAGATGAATATATGAATGGCATAATACAGCGTTCCATTCTAGGACAGCATCATGCTCATTGCAGACTGCGGAAACGATTTTAGCATTGGTCATGGTGGTAAATTTGATGTGGGAAAACACATGAAAACAAGGAAACACATCGAATTAGCTCGCCTTACGAACTCTAATACTAAGGTAACTTCTTATTTACAGCAGAGCTCAAGTGCAGACTTGAATACTATAAATGCTGAGGTGTTATTTACCGAGTTTTTAATAGAACACGGACTACCCTTAGGGGTAGCAGACCACATTGGTCCCTTGTTCAAGCGGATGTTTCCTGATTCGAAAATTGCGGAAAAATATGCTTGTGCAAGAACAAAATCATCTCACATTGTTCGGTGCCTAGCAGAAGATACTTCACTTAAAATTGCAGAAGCAATGAAAATTGGGCCGTTTAGTATTGCCACAGACGGGAGTTGTGATTATGATGATAAAAAGTTGTACCCAGTATGTGTTAGATACTTTGACAGTGAAAAAGGCAAAGTCATGAGTGTTCTTCTTTCTTTACCAGAATTAACAGTAGATTCCACTGGACAAAACATTTTTGATTTACTTGACAATGTTTTGAAGAAACATGACATAAGTTGGCAGAACTATATGGGGTTTGCAGCTGATAATGCATCAGTGATGACTGGAATTCATAAAGGAGTTGCATCCTATATTTTGAAAATGTCTCCATCAGTGTTCATAACAGGTTGCCCCTGTCATTTGATGCACCTTGCTGCTGGTAAGGCTGCTGATAAATTAGAAGTAGATATTGGCCATTTATTAATAGATATCTACTATTATTTGGAGAAAAGTAGTAAAAGGAAACATGCTCTAAAGTTGTTACAAGATCAGTTTGATCTTGAAGACTATAAAGTTATAAAGCATGTGTGTACAAGATGGTTATCCCTTGGCAAATGTGTTAGCCGTTTACTTGAGCTTTGGGATGCACTACAAGCATTCTTTCAAACTGAAAGTGAATCTGCACAGAGAAAACATGGTGGAAAAGTGAAGAAGAATGGTACAAAAGCAGAATCTGTTATTGCAAGTCAGAAGAGAACAAGAGATGAAAGTATAGACAGACATACTAACAATAAAGAGATTGGTGTAGCAGAAAGAAAGAAATTTAAATCCATGGAATTTTTATTTGAGAGGCCTCTATCTATCCAGCTAGAGGGCCTCCAGGCTCAGACCATGACTGTGAAAAATAAATCTTTTGACATAAAATTTCATCAGCCATCTGGATCAGGTTCTTCAGAGTATAAATCTGTTAAAAAGCATACTGGATCTTCTCATACTTCCAAGGGCAAAACTAGCATGGGAGATGGTTTACAAAAAGCTTAATGATCCAGTTACAAAACTGTACTGCTTGTTTATGAAGAGTGCCATTCCATTGTTTGATGCAGCAAATGTTGTCTTGCAGAAAGAAGAACCATGCATTCATATTATGCACAAGATTCTGTCAAACCAGTTGTCAGATTTGCTAATAAGGTTTATTAAGCCAGAAATCATCGCATCAGCCAAACTTTTAACTGATATTGACTTTCATGACCATGCAAACCAGAAAGATAATGAAGATCTAGCTGTTGGTGCAGAAGCAAGAGAATTCATAGAACACAATTCTACTCTTCCTGTGAAGATGTTCTATGATAATGTTAGAGATTATTATGCTACAGCCTGTGATTACATGCTCCATAAATTCCCATATGGAGATGAACTGCTTTTAAATGCTTCAGCTGCTTATGTAAATGAGAGACAGTCAAAAAGCTTCAAAAGTGTTAGATTCTTTGTCAATATCCCTTTCTATTGCCACCCTTGTCTAACTTGGATCATCTGGAAGAAGAATTCCTGAAGTATCAAGTTGGGATTCTACCTGACAATATACTTAATGCAGATAGAGTTGATGTGCAATGGCACCTTATTTCCCAGCTAAAAGACTCTATCACTGGAAGAAATAAATTTCCTCTTCTTTGTCAGGTTATGAAAGGAATATTGGTTCTTTACCATTCTAATGCTGACTGTGAGAGATTGTTCAGTGTTGTTAACAAAAATAAAACTGAATTCAGGTCCAGGCTAAGTAACCCGGAACTGAGTGCTCTACTGGTATGCAAAACATTCATGGCCTCAGCTGGTACAAAATGTTTTGAAATGCAACATGACAATCTGTTGCTTTCTAAAGCTAAAAGTGCTACATATGAACACTTGAACCATTAATGAATGATAAAAGACGAGAAAAGCAAATAAATCATTGTTAATTGTAATTGTAGTATGTTATATGTGGATTACTCTTTTTCTGCTTGGATTCCTCTTTTTGACCACTTGGATTACACTTTTTCCTCGTCAGGGGTTGGCATGTATGTACTGGGTCTGTGCAGATTGTGATTGGATCTGATTTGTATGTGAGTATATATAGTATGTCTAACTGTCTAGATCCACCCTTTCATACAATACTTTTTTTAGTTTATGGGTATCTCTTGGAGGAAGGGTTTATATTGACATGACTTATTTAGTAAAAGACTTCTTACTATTTATAGTTGGTCCACAGTTGAAATGATGATAGTATGACCTAGAATATAAAATTCTTGCTACAGCTACTTTTTTGTCAATAGTTAGCCAATACATTTATTTTAAATCAAACAAGAACTTCTATAGTTGTTCCAATAATAACAGTTTCAAAAACAACATGTGGGCATATATGGATATTGAGGCAAGTTCAGTGATCTAACCATAATTTCGGGTTCAAGGAAAAAGATCATGACATTTTTCTTTACTGTACTTAAAGATAATTCATGAAATGTTAAATATTGACATGTAAGAATACTTAATTACCAAGTTTGGTATGTGAGAGTTCATGAAGAAAAGAATGAAAGCACACACAGATCATGGATTGCAAGTAATTATTTTTGGCCATAGAGTGACAGATTCTTTATGATATTCTTGATGAAACTTTTGATTATCAGCTCACAACATGAGATTGTCATGCATTACTAATAGGAAGTTCATATTTCATTATTACTAATTGTGTCTTACATGTATTAGGAGATTAAAATATATAGGTTTAATTTTATCAACTGCTTTGGTGGCCAAAACTTTGATTAAAGTAACTGCCTGATATGCATTAGTTCACGAGTTTTGAACCCTGGCTGAATCATACCCAAGACTTATTTTTAAAAATGGTACTAGCAGCTGTCTTGCTTGGCGCTCGGCATTAAGAGGTTAGTATTAGGACTTGTTAGGATTATGTGACTGGGTGGGACATGATGCTACATGACTGTGGCATGATGCCCCAGTGCTAGACATCACTATAAACTGCCACACTGCAGACATTGTAGCAATATTACTAAACAATTGTTTAAGCTATGTTAGAAATCAAAATCACAAACACACACACACACACACTTTATGGTTGTGATGCAATTATTTTCATCAACAAATGTCAGCTTCTAAATATGTGAACACCATACATGAAACTTGCCTTTTGCTGCCATCTCCAGATGGATAACAAAATTTATGAACACATTTTCTTAAATATTTTGTATGTTTTATTTTTATGTAAAGAAGACCCATCTGTATAGGACCAAATTTGTGATCAGCCTGTGGGGTCTTCTTAATGATAAATTGTATTGTACATATTACTAACATGTATTCTTTAAACCCTTTTTTTTTAAATAGACATTTGAGATAATTTAGTGAAACTTTTAAATTTAAATTAGATTTAAAATTTGCTAAAAATCTTTTTATCCAAATTTTGTTGATTACAGTTAGATATGTGTCTTAATGTTTTCATTTAAAGATTCCTGAATATTGACATTAATTCCTTAATTACTTCTTAATACAGTACCAAACTTGAATGATTTATTTTCATGTTTGTGTATTGAGCATACTACTACTATATGTGACATTTAAGATTTTCAGTTTTATGCTATCAAGGTTGTAGAATACTACATTATTATTGCTAATATCTCACTGATAAATCCACAGGGGACAGGGGCTCGTGCATACACAGGGAAGGTTGGTAAACAAGATGTTGATGGAGTAGACATGGCCTACAGAGTACTTGCAGACCATGCTCGCACATTAACTGTTGCCTTGGCAGATGGAGGCAGACCGGACAACACTGGCAGAGGGTACTTGGTCTTCATTCTATTTTATACTTTACTTCCACCCTACCTTACTTTACACAGACCTGCCATCCCTTATGATTTTGTCAGCATACAGAAATGATCTAAACTAAAACTCATGATAATTGGTTCATCTTTGTTTGATTTTGATCTGGGTTAAATATTAGAATTAGTGGAATTAGTCCAGAAACCAGACTTTACAGCAGTACCTCAGATGCTCTAAACTGCACAAATTTTTTCATGCATGCATGATGAAGCTGTTGATTAAATAATTTTAAAAATGGCATCCAGCAAACGTTGGTTGTTTAAGATGAAAGGTAAAATAAAGCTCTTAAAAAGTTTTTAACATCAACAAAGAAGAATATAAAGATTATTCAGTTTCTTGTGAATTAGAGCAGGATGGGACACAGTTGTGTTTATTGGACATCTCATGGCAATTTGATTATGTCTTGTGGGATAAATGATTGCTTTCATGTGAACAAAAGAAATTCAGGAATTCTGTCCAGTTGAGAGAGATAGCAACAAGCCATTGAGCTAGCAGCATTGCATTTGGAACTGAAGTTCGAGCATTGGTACTTAAAGTCTATGTGGATAATGTTTTCTGTCGCTGCATGTTTCCAATACCGAATTTTTACATATGTTCTCCAACTTTATAATAGTAGTTTATAGTTTATGATATTTGTCTCATCAGGATTGGCAGGTCTGCTTTACAATTTATGCACCATGTATGTTTGGCATAAAACTGCAGATTGCACATATCTAGATTTTGTTTTCAAATGTAAGGTTGTATTTCTAGTACATAATCTTATTGCAGATTCCGTCCACTCAAGCAAAAAACCATGTTAACATGGTTATTTTTGTTTGTTTTTGGCATAAAATTAAAATATCAGGTTACCAAGACAATTGAGTGTGATCTCCCTTGGAACTGAGGATCCACATAAAATCAAATAATTTTTCAGTTACTATATTCTTTTATGCTTAGTCAGCATGCTCTTCGGTGGATGCTATCATCTGTGTTCGTCCAGTACTACAAGTGTGAGATAAGGAAAAGGTCTAGTATTCTTTGCCCACCTAGCCACCACTTTCCTTGGGATCTGACATTAGTTACACTTGTATTTTGCACTTTCTTCATTTCTAAATGCTCATGATGAAACCTTTTTTTTTATCAGTATACACACATTCTTGACGACAGCTTCTGTTTTAGAGAAAACTATTTTCTTGATCTACATATGTTCGAAACACATGCTTTCAATTCGACACCACCGATTCTGGTGATGATTTCAGTAATAAGTTTTCCAAAAATTCAAGCCTGTAAAAGAAAATTCGATCAATAAAAAAATTCTCTGCTGTTTTCAGTTATAGATAGGATAAGCTTTCAAAAGGTGTTTTTACTAAAATTTTACTTTCATTATCAACCTGTCATGGCCAGCCAAGCTCATATACTCAATTTAATATTCACACATTTCTAGACAGGTGCCCATTCAGCCTTATCATTAGTACCACGAAGGGTTGGATTTTCAAGCATTCCACATCATGATTAAGAGGAGTTGTGGCCCCTGAATATCCACCTCATTCTTAATTGGTTTGCCAACACTAAATTCTCATTATGGTCATTTGGGTAAATTCTAATGAGCACTTTGTGGTGTGTTCATCTAGCAGATGCCAATCAAGAATTTCAGTTGCATTTCTGTCAAAAGTAGCTTCTTTTAGCACAGGTGAATTTTGGTGCAACAAGCGAACTAATGTTGCAGGGTACTAGTCACATTGAATTATGATGTTGTACTATATCTTATGGAGAGTGTTGTAGCTAATGTAAGAAAAAATATTCTTTGTATTTGTTTAATATTGCTACTAGATAAACCAGGTCAAATTTTCTGGCATGATCAGGTCAAATTATTTGTTACACATCCAGCATACTCCACCCTCCTATTCTATACCAATTACTTCAGTGGACTAGGGTCATGAGTCGGTTCTTATGAAAATACACATGTACAGGTCACTATTATCAACTATACAAAGCCAGAATATGTTACTTTTTTTAACTACTTTATTCAATGTTACTCAGATTCGGCCAATGTGGGTATGTGAGAAAGCTTGCCAGTAGCTTCTCTTGGGTCGATGGTTCTTTCTGGGGTTTTCCGGGTTCTTCTTCCACCATTAATACTGGCCTGCCATGTATAGCCTATCTGTGCTGAAAAATGGCGTTAAACCATTAAAAAAAAAAAAAACTACAAAAAGGTTCTTAGAAATTTTAAAGAAGGAGGATAAGATAAGTTTTTAAAATTTATTTTCACCATGGCTGTTAGTTTAAATTTAAAACTTCAACTGCATATAGTGTGTACTTTTTCCCTTTTTCTTCTGTAATCAGATATGTCCTGAGAAGGATATTGCGGCGTGCTGTTCGCTATGCCACTGAGAAATTGAATGCCAAACCAGGCTTTTTTGCTTCCCTGGTTGATACAGTTCTCCAGCTTCTGGGAGATGCCTTTCCAGAAATCATGAAGGATCCAGAAACGGTTAGTTCACTTGAAGTTTGATAACATTGATTGAAACAGTTATTTTCTTGTCTTAATAACAGTAATTAAAACAGTTATTTTTCTGTCATAATAACCATGTTTGAAACATTTATTTTCCTGTATTAATAACAGTGATTAACATTTATTTTCCTGTATTAATAACAGTGATTAAACATTTATTTTCCTGTATCAATAACAGTGATTAACCATTTATTTTCCTGTATTAAAAGCAGTGATTAACCATTTATTTTCCTGTATTAATAACTGATTAACATTTATTTTCCTGTATTAATAACAGTGATTAACCATTTATTTTCCTGTATCAATAACAGTGATTAAACATTTATTTTCCTGTATCAATAACAGTGATTAACATTTATTTTCCTGTATTAATAACAGTGATTAACATTTATTTTCCTGTATTAATAACAGTGATTAACCATTTATTTTCCTGTATTAATAACAGTGATTAAACATTTATTTTCCTGTATCAATAACAGTGATTAACATTTATTTTCCTGTATTAATAACAGTGATTAACCATTTATTTTCCTGTATTAATAACTGATTAACATTTATTTTCCTGTATTAATAACAGTGATTAGCCATTTATTTTCCTGTATTAATAACAGTGATTGGAACAGTTATTTTTTGTATGCTTTAATCATTCTTGTCATTGTTACACAGTTCTTAAGATGTTGTAACTAAAACTATTGACACAAATTCTCATAACAAGGTTGTAAATTTCATCATGAGTCAGTATTGTTTATTAGCATGATAGCTAAAACATTGACAGAATATATTTATTCACTTTATTTTGCTGCACCACTTCTTTCTTCTATTTTCAATGTCTAAATGATCTGATAGATATACATTACTTATGTGATGTAAATCATAACTTATAAATCCAATTTCCAGCATAGATATAGGTATGACCTTATCCTAAATCACAGATTTATATCGGCCTCTCAAGTACGTGTCAAAGCAATATCGTATGGCCATTCCCTCCATCTATGTTGTCCTTAATACTATATTTGCTTGGTCAAAAGACTGATGAAGTATCTCACAAAATCTTTAAGGTATATGGTGCATTGTCTACCCTCACTAATGGACAATGTCGAAACTTATAAGCATGGACATTATCAGTACTTTAACACACTTGATATGTCATTAAAGGTTACTATATATAAAAGGTGTATCATTCACAAGGTTACTGCAGGAACACACGTTCACGTCCGTCGTTTTCAACCATTAAAAGGATCTTATTATACGAGTGCTCATTTCAAATGAAATTGATGAAATAAACAATTTCCTTTTTTTGTGAGCTTTGGTAAGTCCCAACAGGACACTCACAGCACCTTTTTATCATGTCCTAGGTGTACACATTCTGATGGTTGTTGGGTTTCTTTGTCTGAATGAGGACACATGATATGAATATTGCTGCTTTTAAAGAGAAAGGAAGATCCACTTCCCTAAGTCATCCATGGTTCAGAAATTGCCTAAATGCCACAGATCACTGCAGTGACTAAGGAATGGCATAATTACTGGGACACAGTCCAGGCAGTATTCATTGTTGTAACAGTGTATTATTATATATAATTTCATTATAAGTGGAGTTGACTTTGTTTAATTTAAAAAAAGTAGGACATATAAATATAAATTATATCCTTAATATGCTTGAAATAATTTTTTTTCTGACAGGTTAAAAGCATAATTAATGAAGAAGAGGCTCAGTTCTTGAAGACTTTAACAAGAGGTCGACGTTTACTTGAGAGAACAATAGGAAAATTAGGGGACACAAATGTATTTCCAGGTAATTAACATCCTAATCTATTGTTACATTAATCTCATTTGTGTACTTATTAATTCATTTCAGTTTTATGTCTTGTTTGCATTAAATAATATGAAACATCAGTATCTCTCTTCAGGCAGCAAGAAGATCGTCACTGTTAAGGTTCCACTTTAAACTTTTGCCAGTCCATAATATGACATACATTCTGCATTCCATGAAATATTCATTTTGATCTCTTATTCATGGCATAGATTACTTGCTGTACCCATTAATTTGGGCACCATGTAAAGGATAACATATTTTGGATGTCCCCAAAAATCTGGTGGAAAAAAAAAAGATTTGGGTTTGGTAGGGTAAGAGTGATTACTATTTACAGGTCTGGAGTCCAACAGTTAATGATTGTGTTTGTAATGTAGCTACAACAAAATTAAATAGATAGCAATAATGTTTTGACATCTTTTATGTTAATAAAGTTGCTTTCAGACATGAAAATATTCACATCAGGACTACAGATTGTCTCTGTTGGTGTAGTTGGAATTTCCACAACCAACTTGACTAGTAAAATTGAATAAAGACGTCAAAGCACTGAAGTAGTACAACCAATAAAAATATGATTTTCTTTCACAACATTCCCTAAGTGATAGTCCAAGGTTTATCCACAATGAGGTTCACTACCATTTTAATGCAGAATGTAGCCCATCATTGTTAGCACTGTAATGGATAAAGTGGCAGACAGTCTGAGTACTATTGTCATGTCTTATTACAATCAAAATCTCCATACCAGCATCAGTATGTGTTTGTTGGTATCCAGCAATTGAACATTATTTATTCAGAAACAGTTTTCAGTGACAAATATATAAGGTCATTGTAATTTACCTAAATGGAGAATCAATAGATTAAATCAACTTATTAAAATATATCAAAAGGTAAATATGCAAATTTTGTAATCTACTAAACCAGTGGTTCCTAATCTTTGTTTGACTGCAACCCAAAAATATTTTTTTATCATGACCAGGTATCGGGGTCCCGAGTGGTCTAAAGCGCTTTCCGTTACGGACCACTGCCATCTCACCTCTGTCTGCATGTGCTCGAGTCTAAGATTCGGCAAATGTAGTTATGTGAGAAAGCTTGCCAGTAGCTTCTCGTGGGTCGGTGGTTCTTTCTGGGGGTTGTCTGGGTTCGATGGTTCTTTCTGGGGTTTTCCGGGTTCTTCCTCCACCATTAATACTGGCCGCCATGTATAGCCTATATTGTGCTGAAAAATGGCATTAAACCATAAAAAACAAAACAATGACCAGGTATCCACGTTTTTAATAAGTTTTGCAACTCTTAAAAAAAATCCTGGCAACGATCCAGAACATCCTCCCAACCCAGATTTGGGTTGCAACCCAGGGGTTATACATGTACCCAGATTTGGGTTGCAACCCAGGGGTTATACCTGTTCTCAGATTTGGGTTGCAACCCAGGAGTTATACATGACCCAGATTTTAGTTGCAACCCAGGGGTTATACATTTACCCAGATTTGGGATAAAACGCAGGGGTTTGGAGCCTCTGTACTAAATAAGTATATTTTCTTTGATTAATGATATCTGTTAATTAACACCCCAGTGTATTATATATAATATTTTAATACAATGTTTTACAATTTACAGGCATCAACTATGTTTACAAGGGATATACCATATTATAAAGCCACAACACTGCATACGTAGAATGTTTTCATATGATTTCAATATTTAAGGATTAGGTGTTTTTTTAAAAATTTGTTCATTTAGTGAATGTTGTACTTCTTTCTGGAAAAAAAATTATATTTTAAAATCGAAATTCTTAGTGCAACCAATATGAACTTATCTTTTATCAGAATTGTCAGTCATTGTCTCTCTTATCATCATTGTTAATCATTGTTTCTCTTATCAGCATTGTCAGTCATTGTTTCTCCTATCAGCATTGTCAGTTATCAGCATTGTTAGTCATTGTTTCACTTATCAGCATTGTTAGTCATTGTTTCTCTTATCATCATTGTTAATCATTGTTTCTCTTATCAGCATTGTCAGTCATTGTTTCTCTTATCCACATTGTCAGTCATTGTTTCTCTTATCAGCATTGTCAGTTATCAGCATTATTAGTCATTGTTTCTCTTATCAGTATTGTCATTGTTTCTCTTATCAGCATTGTCAGTCATTGTTTCTCTTATCAGCATTGTCATTGTTTCTCTTATCAGCATTGTCAGACATTGTTTCTCATATCATCATTGTTAATCATTGTTTCTCTTTATCAGCATTGTTAGTTATTGTTTCTCTTATCAGCATTGTCAGTCATTGTTTCTTTTATCAGCATTGTCAGTCATTGTTTCTCATATCAGCACTGTTAGTCATTGTTTCTCATATCAGCATTGTTAGTCATTGTTTCTCGTATCAGCATTGTCAGTCATTATTTCTCTTATCAGCATTGTCAGTCATTGTCTCTCTTATTAGCATTGTCATTGTTAATTTGCAAATAATAACTTGATTAAGAAACCTTTTTTCCAACAGATATTTATCTAAAACTATGGTTTATGTCTTAAAATGGCAACAGTTAATCAAGTTTCCATTATCAGATACTTTATACAGTTCTTTGTTCTTTTGTTTCCTGATTCAGGCCTGTAACTAAGGGTATTGAGTGTGTTTAGAAATTAGGGTACAAGATGAAATTGCTGGTCAGGACTGACCAAAATCTGAGGGGGGATTAAAACATTGTGATAATATCAGAAAAGTCTGAAACTTAACACATTGGCAGTACTTACTGTTGTTTAGGATCTAAGTTTGCTGGCACAATTCAGCAGTTTCACGACCCATTGTGAATATTTAACTGTTGCTTCATGAATATAAAATATTCTCAAGCATTTTCTTATATCCCATTTTATGATTTCTAAAATGGTATTTCAGAAAAGGGAAATGTCAAACTTGTGTTTTGTAATGTATAAGGAAATTTTTTCCAGTGAAGCTTATGAAACACATTTTTTTTCATTGTAGGTGACATTGCATGGCGATTGTATGATACATATGGGTTTCCTGTGGATCTAACTTCACTTATGACAGAAGAGAAGGGCCTCCGTATTGATATGAACGTCTATGAAGAATCCAAGAAACAATCACAGGTAGATTCACTTTAGGTCATCAGCATCCATGAAGAGTGCAATAAACATTACTAGTATTTTCACTTTTGTTGACTGATTCTAGGGAAGTCAGACCTGATTATATTGAACTCTGTTGTGATGCCTTAGCTTCACAAATGAGAAGGGGGTACCAAATCATCCGTTTTGCATCCGTTTTGTGTTTGCTGATTTGTCGGTTTCTTCTGCAACATCAGATGAAAGTACAAATCACATTCTTAAAGACTCATTGTCATGGCTGACATCTCCAGAATGGGTTTGGTTATCCATATTGAAAATGGACCCTTCTTCTGTTGGTATTTCATTGGATTTGTGTGCTTTGGGGGTGTCTATTGATCAACATTTTTGTTACATGGTGGACTCACAAATTGCTCATCTTTGTCTCACCAGTTGTGGACACAGAAGCTTGGGCTATGGATGCACTGTCAGTCGGTTGGGAAGGGGTTATGGGTCATTTCCTACTCTCCCCAACCCCGTTGGTCTTTGTACTGAAAATGATACAGATAATTAGGGGTCAGAATTACAAGATTATTTGGATAGTTCCTCTCACATGGGAGAAAGAATTTAGACCTTGATTATGGTATTAATCTTGTGAGCCAGAAGGTTCTCCACCCTGAAGGCTTATGAGCGAAGTGGCATGTTTTCAGGGATTGATAGTGATTCAATAACATTGACCCTAAGCGCATTATCCCTCAATTGGCCGGAATTTTTCTCAGGCTATTGAAGGATAAAACTTTGGCACCCATTACCATCAAAGGGTACTGCTTCATATTTGACACATTCAAGAACCATGGCAGAGGAGACAATAGTCATGATAAAAACCTACTAGCAAGTTTAGATTTGAATGGACCAAAATTTCTCACCTTGTTTTCAAAATGGAATCTGTCCTTTATCTTAACAGTGCTCAATATCAGAGAATTTAAAGCCATTAGCCCAGACCTCACTGAAGCTGTTACCATACAGAACCTGTTTCCAGATAGCTTTAACTTTGGCATGCAGGGAGATTGAGCTGGATGCTCTTTGAGTTGACCCGAGCCATCTTCAGATCGGATGGTTTGGTAATCCACTTAAAACAATCAGGCCTTGAAGCCAAGAACCACTTACCGCAAGTGGGTAATGCACTCACTCTCATGTGTAGTTGAGATCAGTGAAGATGCAAGACCCAACCCATGTCTTTAAGAACTACTTGACCAGTTATGACATCCTCAGATGTCTCTTTCTTCCCATGCAGGCGGGAAAGCATATAAACTCTCTCCTTATGGTTTAAGTGTGTTATACTCTTGACATACTCTTGACATCCAGTAGCTTTTGTCTGGCATGCAGTCAACCTTACCAAGGTTTTATCTTGGAGATTTAACTTCACAGAGGCAGAATCTGAATCTGGTGGCTCCAATGGTTAAGATGACGACCAGGGCATAATTAAACCAACACAGCCTCTTAACTTCAGTGGAATCACCAGTGAATTTTGATGTTAAGAATATTTCGATAATCTTCTTAACCTGACTAAGTGGTCATATGATCATAGACTGTGTTAGATTAAGTAAGAGTGTGAGTTCTCATTCACATTAGTGAATCCAATCTTTCTTGCCAAAAAGGATACTCGAGGTATTGGTATGATGTTCACCATTCCCGACATCTATTACTTTTCTAATATTAATGAGATCGGGGAATGTAGCAATTTTATTAGCAAATTATGCTTGCCAGAGAATAACTTATGCAGTAAGATTACTTAAAGACCCTATTAACCACCCTGTATCTTCATTGGTAGTTCGCTCAGCTTAAAACTAAAAACATCTTTTGGTTGCAAGGGTAGGAAAGGAGCGAGAATTATTGCCTTTAGCATGATTTGGACAGGAAAGACAAGTTTTTGTTTTTTAGAAGGCTAAATTCAAGAAGGTAGCAGACATTCTTAATGTTAATGTTTATCAAGTAGATTTTCTTGAAGCAGAAAAATTTTCTTGAAAAATTTGCTTTCTTTTCTCAAACAATTCCGTTCTATTGATTACGCCTTGCAACCTGTCGAGACCCAGATCTGCCAATGCAACAGCAGATCTCAGTCAACAGTTTGTAATTTAATCTGTCTTGTACAGACATTGTTTGAGTCCTCAAAGTTTTATCTTACTATATTGACCACTTCAGTTTTGCTAAAATTAAATTCCACCACACCATCTTTACAGTTGTAAATTCAGGTTAATTAGTAACTATACAAAAATAGGAGTTTATGGAAGAATATGTACAGAGAATTCCTGTACTTTTCTTTTTCTTTGTAGGAAAAAAAGCATATATCTGTGCTTGTAAATGGAATCAAAATCTAAAAGTTATAACTTCCCCTCCTAATATTATTTCAGTTCTATTTAGATGATGAACTTTGTTTGGATTTTTTATTGTACTCCACTTGTGTCTTTCCCTTTTGTTTTTTACTTTTTTGAAAAATGTGAATATGGTTGCTGTAAAAAGTCCTTGTATTATGATACTTTTGATTGTTGATTAATACCTTTAGAAAAAAAAACATACCTGGAACTCTAATTAAAAAATAAGCACATGTGCTTTACTGTCAAACAAATTTGTTATTACTATTTTTGAGAAACCTCATTGGTCTGTTCCCATAAAACTCTATGCTGTTATTTATCACAAGGTGTACTTGGTCCTAAATGAAAATGTTGCTATTTGGACATTTTGCCCACTACCGTGGCCATTTTGATAACCTTATGACAACTATTATTGGACTGAAGTTCATATCAGCACAGGCCATTCAGCAACATTTTTTTAAAATGATGTCTTTTTTATCCTAAATGATCTCAGGTTGATCCAAATTAAAATTGTTGCCAATGTAGCATTCTTGAAGATCACCATGGCAGCCATCAGGAGTTTTTTTTAAAAAAATCACCTAATAAATGGAAGATCATATAGACCTGATGTATCACCGAAAGGTTTCATATGGTATCTAGTTATCTGAAATGATTATGATCAAACATCTAATCAGGCACCATATTGACCATTAAGAAAATCTTCTAATTACTATGTTCTCCCAAATGGATGATCATATCATCAAGGGGTTTCAGCAAAGATATCGAGTTGGTCATCGGTGAAAATGATGCTGATGTCACATCCAATATGACCACCACGATGCCATCTTGAGAATCTTGTTATATCAGGAATATCAGAGATTGTATCCACAGCATGTAGTTGAACAGGAGAAAAAAGTATTATCTTGGATTTCTTGTAGTTCTTTTGAGTCAGTTGAAAGACTATTGAGTCAACTCCTTAACGTTATATTTATTGCTTTTAATAAAACAGTTTTTGTATTTTTTACATCTATTATTGTTTTTGCTTACATTTACTGAAAACTAGTATTTAAACATAGCCACTTTGTTAATACAGTTCATAAAGATTCAAGAGTCAGATGTTGAGAATGTAAATTTTTGTTGGCCTTTCTCAAACCACGTTTTCTTGCTGGTTTCAGAAAAGAAATTTGAGCGTAATCCTCCTTTCAACATTGCATATAGTAAATGCATGCAAACATAATATTTGTTACAAGGAAATGCATGAACAGTATATTTATAAAAAGTGCATTTTTTTGCTTTCTTAATTCCAGCTGAAGTCTCAAGGTACAGGTGGAGTTGTGAATGATCAAATCAATCTTGATGTTCACGCTATCAGTGATCTCAGGAACAGGGGATTCCCTCCAACAGATGATCTGCCCAAGTACAGCTACACTGACGACAGTCAGGGGCATTACAGTGAGTATTTCGTAGTATAACTGCACTGTTGATATGTATTCAGATCTTTTCTCTGCCAACATGGGTATATGAGAAAGCTTGCCAGTATCTTTCAGTGTGTGAGTTAACATCAGTTTTTCTTGCCTTTTCATTGTCTTATACATTTTGATCCATCTTTTTATTGGTATATCAACTTTGCTCTGCTTATTTAATGGCATTTCAACTTAGCAACTGGTAAATGTAGGATTCAAGTACTTGAAATGTTAGACTTGGTTGGACCACAGCTACTAAAAATTGCAGTTGTACAGTTGCAGATTGCAATTTTTTCTAACTATATGATAGAAAATGACTACTTACTTTCTGAGATAGGTTTGCATACATACATACATACATACATACATACATACATACATACATGCATACATACATACATACATACATACATACATACATACATACATACATACATACATACATATACACACACACACATACACACACATACATACATACACACATATAATTTTTTTAATGATTGCCTCTCATTTTCAGTTTACCAATCAGAATGCATTATTCAATTCGAAGCATTGTATCATCATGAATAGAAAATGTGACCCTTGCCAAGTTACTTTAACATACAAAAAAGGTTTGCAGCATTAAGTGGTAAATATTTGAGTCGATTAGATTAGGAACATCAAGTCAAATTGCTCATTGCTTGACTTGGTGTCTCCTGCAGACTTTCATCTAGCTGGGAAGGCAGGGAGTAAACAATCCTTGGAATCTTTCAGGGAGGGCTGGATTCAGAGGGTATCGGGAATGTTAGTGTGATTAGGTATTTTTTGAGAAGCAATTCACTAAACAAATGTCTTTTCTAAAATAGTGTTGTTACAAACCTCACACAGTTAAATACAAGAATGAAGATGAGTTCTAGTGGTTGCCATATGTAAAATTTAATTAAATGAAATCCTGTGAACTGTATCTTCCAAATTGTTAGTATGAGTTGTCTTCTCATTTTGTTAAGTTCTCATTCCCAGAATTTGGCTAGTGTATAAGATATACCCAGTTGTGCTCAGGTATACAAGTGTTTGTTGCAACACAACTGTGGTATGTCTTTGGGCAAGGCAACACAACTGTGGTATGTCTTTGGGCAAGGCAACACAACTGTGGTATGTCTTTGGGCAAGGCAACACAACTGTGGTATGTCTTTGGGCAAGGCAACACAACTGTGGTATGTCTTTGGGCAAGGCAACACAACTGTGGTATGTCTTTGGGCAAGGCACTTTTCTTGCCTTAACATGGTATAAGCATCAAATGTTGCTGTGTCACAAAAGAACATAAGATCTAACCTCAAATTCTAGATTTGGCACTTTTAGTAAAACAAGATAAATATATGCAGAAAAATGAAATCCATGCTCTGTGTAATGGGTCTTACAGAGAAGAAAAGTGTTGACCTTTTTTTCAGCAAGGTTAACTTGTGCCACATGCGTATATGTATATGGCCTTAATCTTGTGACAAAAATTTAGTTCTCACAGGAGTTAGTTTCAAAGGATTTTTAATTAAGTACATTTTTTGTAAATTTCCAGCCTTTGAATCCTGTTCTGGAAAGGTGATTGCTTTACGTTTTAACAAAGAGTTTGTTAATGAAGTGTCGTCAGGAATGGAGTGTGGTGTTCTCCTGGACAGAACTGTTTTTTATGCCGAACAAGGAGGTCAGATTTATGATGAAGGCTTCCTGGTCAAGGAGAATGAGGAGGTATGCTTTCAGTAATTTTCACTTCATTTGTAAGGAAGTGCTGTTGAGTATGAGCTTAAAGATCCAATTTCTATTTTTTTTAAATTGGAAAATTATTGTAGAATAAAAAAAGATATTTTGTATTTCTCTAAATGAGCATTTGGGTGGGTTTCTAATTGTATGGTCTGTAAATTTTGTTTTGAGGTTCAATATTCATCTATATTGTCTACACATGCAAATATCCTATACCTTCATATGTCACTGGATACTAGATGGACTTGTACTTACATTTGTCGGTAATACTAGAGACGCTGTTCCTTAATCTGTCAGAGGACAGTAGCCATGTATGTACCTACATCTGTCAGTTGTTGTTGTAGTAGGGTTTACCGTATTTTCCGGCGTATAAATCGAGACTTTTTGACTTGAAAGTTCGGTCTTCGTCTTTTACTCCGAATCGACTTATATATGGATTTTGTCATTGAAATTGCAACAACTTATATTTGGATTACAGTATCCGGTATGCTATTGATATTGCTCTATAATCGGCATAATCAAAAACAGGTCACATAGTAGTACAAATTCATGTTAAATTACTATGTCAATAAATTGTCATAAAATAATATGACTGCATTTATATTTCTAAGTTTTGTCATTATTTATTTTGCATTCTGCGTGTTTTTTCTTATTTCTCAAACATGAAATAAAAGAAAACAATTACCGGTAAAAGTTTCACCGGGCCGCATAGCACACTTACGGTCTATACTCTATAGTGTACTGTACTAATTCAAAGCATATTGTTTGTTCCTAAAAAAAAAAGATATGAAATTACTTGGTCCATTAATATTTGATTTTCCAGTATAATGTTGGACACACGTGAGCAGTTACCGGCATAGCTTTTTTTTTATTGATCCAATTGATCCTACAAAGGGATGTAATCCATATTAACTGGAGCGTTCTATGATTATTTATAAAATAATGTAGATCATGCATTCTACTGAATCCCCCAAATCATATGTTTATATGGTACTTTATCATTTTAGCTGTGCTGATATTTACAGTGACATAATTCAGTGGTTAAAATACAGCTAGTTCTGCCTGCTGTATTTATTAGAGTACATCAAAAGAACATGACGCAATAGCTGGGCGGCAAGTTCAAAGAACTTTGACTAGCAGCTTGGGTGGGAAAATGTGCTGAAATTTACAATGACTGAATTCAGAGACAGAGATCCTGAGATGTACATGTAGTTATTATAAGAATACACTTTAGCTTCCATTATTCAATCTATGGACATTTACTATTTCATCATTCATTACGTACACCCGTTACGTAATTTTGTTTTTTTTCTTCTCATTGAATTCAGTCGCATAATGATCTGTGACAAAATTATTGAATATTTTACATCCGTGTGTGGATATTTTCGATGGAAATATTTGTATTATGGATTCAATGTATGTTACAAGATTCGCTGGTGAGTACACGGTGTTGATACTCTATTCATGCAATAGATTATACATGTATATATAAATTAGACATGTGTATGTACCAATGCATGGTTCTCTGAATAAAGTAATATATTATATCTGCAATTTCTGTTACCACAGCAAATGTTTTTCTCATTTAATATATATTGATCAAAAATGGTAATTGTGCCATGCATTTTCGCACCCATCTTTATGTACCCCCCCCCCCCCCCCATTAAATCCAAAAATGTGTTGGTATTGTACATGGTTGCTTATAACACGGTTCGGTTCATAGCCCGGTCGGATTCTATGGCTCCCAACTACCGTGTTATAGCGGGGTCCCACTGTATAAGAATACACTTTAGCTTCCATTATTTAATCTACGGACATGTACTATTTCATCATTCATTATGTACACCCGTTACGTAATTTTTGTTATTTTCTTTTCATTGAATTCAGTCACATAATGATCTGTGACAAAACTATTGAATATTTTACATCCGTGTGTGGATATTTTCGATGGAAATATTTGTATTATGGATTCAATGTATGCTACAAGATTCGCTGGTGAGTACACGGTGTTGATACTCATTTCATGCAATAGATTATACATGTATATATAAATTAGACACGTGTATGTACCAATGCATGGTTCTCTGAATAAAGTACCGTAATTGTATTTGACAAAAGTTTCTCAAATAAATTACCGTAGGTTTAAACTTTCACCTGGAAGTTATGATCATAGCTCTTGTTGCAATGGATATTGCTGGTAATTTGGAATATCATACGATGATACCATCAATATTCATGCAACCGGAAGTTACTACCGGTAGTATAAAATACAAAGCCAAGTTATTGACCTGGCCTCGTCTTATACTCCAAATCGACTTATATATGGACGAAGGATGGAAAATTTACAAAATTGGTCAATTCGACTTATACTCCGCATCAACCTATAGGCCGGAAAATATGGTAATGCCTTTTTTCAGCACAAAATAGGCTATACATGGCGGCCAGTATTAATGATGGAGGAAGAACCCGGGAAAACCCCAGAAAAAACCACTGACCCACGAGAAGCTACTGGCAAGCTTTCTCACATACCTACATTGGTCGAATCAGAGACTTGAACCCACGCAGACAGAGGTGAGATGGCAGTGATCCATAACAGAAAGTGCTTTAGACCACTCGGGGCCCTCCATCTGTCGTCGAGATGCCTGTTCCTCCTTAATCAGTCAGAGGACAGGAGAGTTGCCAGTACAGACATCTGTTAATAATTAGGACAAAATTTATATTCACTTTATATTTGTTAAGAAAACAGAGAAATTGTGAAAGTTTTTGTATTATATATATATATATATATATATATATATATATATATATATATATATATATATATATATATATATATTATATTAACAAATGCAAGCTTGCCCCATTGTACTACAGTATCACCCCCACTCCACAACAGGGGTGGCCCCCCAGGTGGTCTAAAGTGCCCACTGTTCCGGATCACTGCCATCTCACCTATCTTCATGAGTTCAAGTCTTATGCTCAGTGAATATGTGTACATGAGAGCTTGCCAGTAGCTTCTTGTGGGATGGTGGTTCTTCTCTGAGTTTTCCAGGGTTCTTCTTCCACCAGTTATACTGGCTGCCATGTTTAGCCTATCTTGTGCTGAAAAAGCATTAAACCCTATGAAAACAACAACTCCACAACAGTAAATGAACCTGGCAAACTTTCTTAATTGTATGTAGTATCACCCTATAGCCCTGACAGTAAATGGGTCTGGCAAGCTTGCCCTATTGTACTTAAATTATCACCCACTCTTCCCAACAGCATAAACATGATAATTTATAAATATACAGCAAAAGATGGAAAACAACTTAATCCAGGTTTATAATTCTCATTATTATCTAGCATTTTGAAGAAGATTATTTGATGATCATGGGGAATAATGTGTGTGTGTGTGTATGTGTGTGTGTGTGCACTTCCTTCGATGTGCACATTATTGCCAATTGTCCCATTGTTTCTGTTTTTGTCCTTTATTTCTGAGCTGAATACAGGTGTTTTTCTTTGTGTTAAAAATCCATTTAAATTCAATCTCTAATCTCCTAGCATTTTTCTGTTTATATCAGACACGTGGTTCCATTTTGAGAGTAAAAATATTACATGTATTTAGGGATATTGAGTTCTGTGATTGGTTCATTCAAAACCATGCCAGTCTTTAACCACCATATTGGATTGTGCAAAGCCATATCACAGTATCTTATATTCGTAATATTCAGCTTCTAGTCATCTCAAAAAGGAAAGCAGATGATAAGGAATTTTCTCCAGCTGAAAACAGAACTGGGAGCACAATTATGCCATCATGTTTGGATTTCTGAAATTATCTGGGGGGGTTGGGGTTGTTAGCATCAGTTGGTTTTGTGCAAAGTTTTATGAAAACATCAGGTACATTAATTAATAATTAGTTACCTGCATGAAATATGCGCAGATTGGAATACCCATAATTAATTAGTCCATAGAACATTTTTTTTTGTATTATGTACCAACATGTTTGTGTGGTATTGAAGCTCATTCTCTTTGTTTTTATCAGGATGTAGAGTTCACTGTGAGGAATGTTCAGGTTCGAGGAGGATATGTCCTCCATATTGGCGTAATTGAAGGAACTTTGAGAGTAGGAGATGTTGTTAAGATGTCCATTGATGAGGTAAGTTTTTACAAGGTATTCAACAGTAATTGATACCATTGAAAATCCCATAGACTGACCCTAGTAATAGTCTTTCCTTTTATCCTGGTGTTTCCTCCATTTGTCAGGCTCACTATTTTTTCTACTTCATTCAAAAATGGCCCTACCTTCCCTATTTTTATAGAAATTTCATGTTGAAAATCACTTTTACGCAATTTTAACTGCCATAGTAAAACTAGTTCAGATACAGAGTCTGTGGTGTGGAGTTGTGCGGTTAAGACATTATACAGGTAACTGGGACTTAAGAAACAGCTTGTGTGTGACAAGGAGCATGCTAATGTATAAAGGTTACATAGGTAAGTCAAGTAAACAGTTTATTTTTTTCAATTATTTTTCAGACATTTCACACCTTTTTTCTGTATATGATATCAGTATATTGTCAAACTTTTTAAATAAATGTTCCACAACTATACATCTAATTTTTAACTGAGGCTTGCTGATGACTGAAAATGCAGTTTTACTGGCCTTCGAATTTTCTTTGAAAGTTTCATTCTCCATGGGCAAATAAATTTCGGATTCTGGCTTGTCACTTAGCCTTTTTTACTTCTGCAACAAAAGCATCTTAAGACAATTAGATTGCAAAATATGTCATTTCAATATTATATCTCAAAATATGAATGCACAATGTAAACATGATGTCATTCTTCCTTCAAATTATTTTGTATGATGTCTAGGTTGAAAGCTACCTGCTAGAGAATATAATCTTTCCTGAAGTATAATCTGCTTCATGATCTTTGTTTGTGAATTATTTGGACCATGACTTTGAAAGACCTGAACATTTTGAAATGTATAACTTTTAAAATATAGGGTGCAATGGTTTGACATTTACTCTTTGCTCAGCAGTCCATACGGGTCACTCCAGAGACTTCAAATCTGATCAAATTTAGTATGCAAGCTTGTCAGTAAGATCATGAGTTCATTTGTGAGTGACATTCATTCATATCAATGAGGCCACCTTGAATATTAATGGCTGAATTTGTGAATACATAGGGATCCACTGTTATAAGGATAGACCCAGGAATTCATGCTGACTGCCCAGATTAACTCCGCTATATTAAATGTATTTACTTTAATGGTAGTGATATGAACAGTTTCTGACTTCTGAATTAATGTCTTTTATCCAGGGAAAGGAGATATTCAGGCAAGAATTCTAGTTGTATAAGTGACTTAGCAGTTTATGCAGAGAAAGTGTTCTTATATACATGGTCATGGAAAGAAGATAAAATAATTGTTAATGAACAAATGCAATCCTTTATTCATAGAATTGACAGTATGATTATTTTGGTTGACTGACTGCATGATAAATGTCTGACAGTGGCATAGACAGTATGATTATTTTGGTTGATTGTTTGCATGATAAATATCTGACAAAGTGGCAAAGACAGTATGATTTTTTTGGTTGATTGTTTGCATGATAAATATCTGACAAAGTGGCATAGACAGTTTGATTATTTTGGTTGACTGTTTGCATGATAAATATCTGACAAAGTGGCCAAGACAGTATGATTATTTTGGTTGACTGTTTGCATTTTAAATATCTGACAAAGTGGCATAGACAGTATGATTATTTTTGTTGACTGATTGCATGATAAATGTCTTACAAAGTGGCAAAGACAGTATAATTATTTTGGTTGACTGATTGCATTTTAAATGTCTTACAAAGTGCCAAAGACAGTATGATTATTTTGGCTGACTGATTGCATGATAAATGTCAGACAAAGTGGCATAGACAGTATGATTATTTTGGTTGGCTGATTGCATGATAAATGTCAGACAAAGTGGCATAGACAGTATGATTTATTTTGGTTGACTGATTGCATGAGATTTATTGATCCTAAATTCAGGTAAGAAATCTCTTTCAGATCACTACCAGTTTGCTCCTATGGGTGCAAGATTGAGGAATAAAATTGGTCATGGTGTCATAACTTGGGTCAGATTGAATAAGAAGTACAAACCTTAATGTCAGAAATGGGGGGTTGAGGGCAAATTAAAAATTCTGGGGTTGAATGCACAAACTAGGGTAATCGTAAACATTGTTTGTGCTTTGTTGTGTATGCAGTTATTGAACATGCATCTGATCAAAATAAAATTCATTATTCTGCACTATTCAACAACTTGACACAGGATGCATTGAAGATAAACACTAAGTAATACTTGGCCTTATTGTTAATAGCTCAGTAATAATTAGATCAATAAATAAAGTGTTGATGTCTTTTTTAAAAAAATAAAAATTCTGATAAACAAATGCAGCAGTTGACTATTACCATATTTTTGCACATTTAAGATGCACCTAATTATAAGATGCACCCATATATAAGACGCGGGTTTTGACGATTTGTGTAAAAAATATTTTAAATAAGACGCCAACAAATATAAGACACACGCGGCCTAGCCATCTGCCGAACTGAGCAATTTATCACCAGTGGTTACCTTTCCTTTATCATAAATGAAAATTTGTCCAATGTTCTATCACCTTTCAGATGTAAACAAGGCTTCATTACCATTTTTAGTTTAGATCAAAGGCCAATAGCGGATGGGTTTAGTACCTGAACACTTACCCAATTGTTTTTACAAACTAGGAATGAAAATCGTGAAACCTGAATATCAACCACAATAATCGTCCTTCAGTATCACACATTGTACCGTTCGTTCGTGTTAAAAAATACTTTGATAAGATGCCCATTAATATAAGATGCACCCTGGGTGCGGGGTATGCAAAATTTTGTATAAGACTCGTCTTATATACGCGAAAATATGGTAATACAATTAAAATGAAGATTTGTAAATAACAAATTTAAGCATTTTTACTCTTATAATGATGCAATGATAAGACATTTCTTCAAGAATACAAAACAGTTTGCCAAATTATTAAATCAGATTCTTCACATTATGACACTAAAGCTTACTGTTCAATAAATTGGTGAATTATTGTAGAAAGTTTAGGGGTCAAAGTATGAATATGCTATATCCAAATTCATTCATTAACAAAGCATGCTGTTGTCTGATTTCATTCTACCATTTAAATTGCAAATTCATTCATTAACAAAGCATGCTGTTGCGTGATTTCATTTTGCCATTTAAATTGCAGATTCAGTCAGTAACAAAGCATGCTTTTGCGTGATTTCATTCTACCATTTAAATTGCCAATTCATTCATTAACAAAGCATGCTGTTGTCTGATTTCATTCTACCATTTAAATTGCAGATTTATTCATTAACAAAGCATGCTGTAGCGTGATTTCATTCTACCATTTAAATTGCAGATTTATTCATTAACAAAGCATGCTGTAGCTTGATTTCATTCTACCATTTAAATTGCAGATTTATTCATTAACAAAGCATGCTGTTGTCTGATTTCATTCTACCATTTAAATTGCAGATTTATTCATTAACAAAGCATGCTGTAGCTTGATTTCATTCTACCATTTAAATTGCAGATTTATTCATTAACAAAGCATGCTGTTGTCTGATTTCATTCTACCATTTAAATTGCAGATTTATTCATTAACAAAGCATGCTGTAGCTTGATTTCATTCTACCATTTAAATTGCAGATTCAGTCAGTAACAAAGCATGCTGTTGTCTGATTTCATTCTACCATTTAAATTGCAGATTCATTCATTAACAAAGCATGCAGTAGCAGGATTTCATTCTACCATTTAAATTGCAGATTCATTCATTAACAAAGCATGCTGTTGTCTGATTTCATTCTACCATTTAAATTGCAGATTTATTCATTAACAAAGCATGCTGTAGCTTGATTTCATTCTACCATTTAAATTGCAGATTCAGTCAGTAACAAAGCATGCTGTTGTCTGATTTCATTCTACCATTTACATTGCAGAGCAACTCTAACATAGTAGCAAGCAAAGTCTTTTTTTAAACATGTTTTATTAGATCTCATACTAACTTGTCCCAATTTTCAATCACTTTACCATCAGGTAATAGGAATGAAATGTCATACTTGAATCCACCATTGACCGGGTTTGTGTGCAGCATGGTGTTTAAATTGCCACCTTGCTGTAAGCTACATTACTTTTAGTCTTCCTATATTGTCATGTCTTCATTTAGGGTTCATGTTTTTTTTTCCAGGCTAGAAGAATGGCAGTGATGAAGAACCACACTGGAACCCACATGTTAAACTTTGCCCTGAGGAAGGTGCTGAATGAGGCTGACCAAAAGGGCTCCTTTGTAGCCCCAGATAGGCTCCGATTTGACTTCACTGCCAAGGTAAGACCATCTCCAGGTTAATGATATAGTGTGATTGTATTTATTGTTTGGTAAAGATCTTTGCATCATAAATAATCAAAGAATTTCTGCTAATTTGTGGAAACTCCTTTCACAGTATTACAGCATCTAAGCAATCTTTGGGAATTTTTCCTCACAAAACAGTAAAGCAGTCTGAACAGTCTTTGAGGATTTTGTGGGTTTGTTTTGTTTTTTATGGTTTAACGCCATTTTTCAGCACAATATAGGCTATACATGGCGGCCAGTATTAATGGTGGAGGAAGAGCCCGGAAAGAACCACCGACCCATGAGAAGCTACTGGCAAGCTTTCTCACTTACCCACATTTGCCGAATCTTTGACTCGAACCCACGCAGACAGAGGTGAGATGGCAGTGATCCATAACGGACATCGCTGTAGACCACTCGGCCACTTGGGGCCCCCGGATTTTGTAGGTATGATTGTTTGAACAGGTAATTAAATATGTCGAGAACAATGATAATTTTAAGTTTAGTTTTAATAAACCTTGTCAAACTTTACTGTCTTTCTTTTCTTATGTAGGGTGCAATGACAGTGGAAGAAGTAAAGGCAGTTGAAGAGATTGTGAATGACATGGCAAAGAAAAATCAGGTGGTATATGCTAAAAATGCAGAACTGGCCATGGCCAAAGAAATACAAGGCTTACGGGCTGTGTTTGATGAGGTGAGCTCATTATGGTATAACTCTTTTTGGTAAGGGTTTACATTTATTGGGGCTTAGGAAGCTAGGAACAATGTGACAATTTCCTGCTTGCAGAGAGGTTAAATTTTCATAAATTGCAAACTTATTTTAATATTTCATTCATCTTTCTTGCAAAAGTCTGAGCAAGAAATGAGCAAGAAACAAATTTGTACTTGCCCTACAAATTTCTTTTACCTGTTCTGACATGCCTTTCCAGAATTTTATGTCCTTCCATACATATGCAAAAGTTTTATAGTGTCTGCTTCCTTACAGCTGTATCAGGCAAGACTGAAACCATGGTTACATAGATATTTGGCATATTTCTTTCTATACATGTTTATGTGACCTAATTATTGTTTCCATTTAAATGATTTTTGGCATGTTAAAAATGTGTCACTGATTTCAATACATTCCAAGCCATGAGTTTTTTGTATCCATTTAAATTTTTTGAGTTTTTTTCTCTCTGAACTTCAGTAAGTTTTAATAATGACATATTTACTTCAGTTAAGTACAAACAAAACCAAGTACAAAAAGGTAAATTAATGAAATTTGATAATTGAGTTTACCATTTCTTCAGTTTTATGCTATAATGCAGATGGTAATTATACCCAATTATCTTAATCAAATTTGACATGTGCTATAGACTCCAAAAATTCCATAAAATATAAGACAATCCAGCATTTATTCAAATTTTGTTGAAAAAAATCCATGTATTGTAAATTTGTGCAAATATTCTGTCTCATTCTCTAAGATGTGACATTTAAAGACTTAGTACAAAGGAAAAAAAGAAGGAAAAAATTAAAGAAATAAAATTAAAACCTATTTATTTTTAAACATGGTACTCAAAATCAAAATAACTTATTAAGTTTGATACTAGGAGACAAATGCAGGAAGTTTTTAATTTAAGTGAAATCAATCAATTTCTAGGATCATAACAGAATACAATAAAGAATTTCAGACATCTATGTAAATAACAACCATAACTGTTTGGAGATGTCTTGGATTAATAAAAATTAAAGTAAATTTATTTACCTTTTCTTTGGTGCCTTCACAGATAAAGTATCAGAAAGAAATTTACTTAGCAGATTTTTTTGTAATTTTTGTTGCAAGTTACTTTGCTTTCATTCTGTTTCTCAGCTTTGATATGAACCTATTCTGCTGGTTGAAACCTTTCACATTGGACACTTGTCTAATTAAACATCATACTTTTTGCTAAAGTAACCAAATCTGGGAAAGTATCTGTCATTGTCGTTGAAATGAGTGAGCAGATATCGGAAAGTTGCAGACGCCTGTGAGAATTGAAAATGTTCTTAAATGAAAAAATCTGCTTTTAGAAAAATACTGTTACTAACAGGACTATCAACATCACCATAATGGTGGCAGCTGTCTTTAGTTTCTCCATGTTTATTAATTTCAGAACAGTAATGGGTAACAATATTGGATTAAACACTTTGTTCATGGAAGTACTTTACTTCCCCTGGCCACAATTTCAGTCACATTATCCTGACAGTTCACATTCAAAACTAGAACCCTGGAAACCAGAAGAGGAAAGAAAATTTATTGCTTTTACCTGTCACAACTCTCAGACCCTGGTGCTTTGAATCAAGAAGAATAGAAACCTGTTTCTCTCTTCATTTGTTCATTTGTATGAAGGTTCTTTTGGAATACACCTCCAAGAGGCTTATTTGGAATATGTCTCCAAGAGGCTCATTTGAAAAACACTCATCTAATTTGGTTTTAACAGCAGTCAGATACCTTCTTTTTAGAATCGCCAAGTTTCATTGGAGATGGGGTTGGTACGATTTTCTATGGAGATTGGGTTGGCACTTAGTTGGATCGATTTTCTATGGAGATGAGGTTGGTACTTGTATAGTACAAGTTTCAATGGAGATGAGGTTGGTACTTGTATGGTACAAGTTTCAATGGAGTTGGGGTTGGTACTTTGTTGGTACGATTTTCTATGGAGTTGGGTTTGGTACTTTGTTGGTACGATTTTCTGTGGAGATGGGGTTGGTACTTTGTTGGTACGATTTTCTATGGAGTTGGGGTTGGTACATGGTACGATTTTCTATAGATATGGGGTTGGTACTTGGATGATACAAGTTTCTGTGGAGATGGTGTATGTAGTTTGACACACAAGTCAGTTAAACCCTTGTCCTGGCTATCATGTAACTTTCACTCAAGCAAACTGCAAAATAGGGCCATTGCAAATTTTGTAGCTTCAAATGTTTGATGGGTAACTTTCATTGTACTGACTTGGTGTTTCTGGAAGCATTTTGTAAGCTTACAACAAAGTGGTCCCAAAACATCAAGTTGAAGGAAGCATCAGGCATTTTAGCTCTTTGGAAAAGGTATTTTGCTTTTGGGGCATGGTTTTCCAATCAAGTTCTTTTGCTAAGACGAAGCATGACCATCCTGGTGGATAGCTTGAACTACATCATGAGAGCCATCTTACACTATAGACTTTTAAATTTCTTTACATGAACTTGGAAGATTTTTTTTCTCAGCTCTCGGATTCTCTCATACTGCATAGCTGAATATTCGAAGAAATTATAGATCCAGGTTGGATTTGTTTTGCCCACCAGTGTTGGTCATGTTTTAGCAGCATGAAATTATGTGGGCAGTACTTTAAATTGAAATAACTTTAACAATCATTTCTTTCAACATAGTGGAAACTTTATATTTATCCTCTTAACAATGACACTTGGAAGCAAGTTCCACTCCATTCTCTATCCTAATTTTCTTTTCTTTCCCAAAATTGGTCAGAGCTTTGAGTACAGTCTCAGAATTGCCATCAAGAGCACTTACACAGTCTCCAAACAAATTATGCATTTTTCCATATTAATTTTTTTAAATAGTCAGATTTTGTGCACACTAATTACAGCTGATTCATCTGTCATGATTCATTTCTATTTTTTCTTTGTAAATGTTCTTTAGCTCTTCCTTGGCAGCTTTATATAGTACTGTCCCCATCTCATTGTAGGCCCTCTAGTACTCTAGTAGTGTGCTTGACTTTTGTTTTGATTGACAATTTTCTTTGATTGAAAAAAACACCACAAATCAGTTATTAAAGCTTTTTTTAATGTTAATTTTATTTTGACAAAAATATAGTCAGAATCAGTATTTTGGAATCACTCCAGTCTGATAATAATCACTATTTCAACTTGTCATGTGGCTAACAAGCTTTGGGTATGATATCTGGCAGCTCTTCCAAGGCACAAAACTTAAAAGTATCAAATGGCACATTCAGAATCGGGCTTGTCTTTTCCATTTCCTCACTTGCTATTTCTGCAGTTATTTCATTTCGTCACTAGTCATGGATTCACCAGCATCTTATAATCAACTGAACTCTCATTTAAAGAAATGATTTTTTAAATGTCTGATCTGTGAAAGATAACTCAGCATCAGCTATTCATGCAGAGCCATGTAAATGTTGAAACAAATGTCACAGGTACTACATGCATTCCAACAACGTACACATTCATTTTATAAAAAAAGGTTGGGATAAGCACTTTCTGAAATGAAATAATTATTTTATCAGTGGAAAAGTTTTTAAAAAATTTGTTGTGAGGTGGTGGTATTTGTAGTGTATTGTCGTAATGGGTTTTGGACTTTCTTGGAAATGTTATTGGTGTGTCAGGTTTAGGATTTTCTTGAAACTTTCTGCTTCAGTGGAACCATTTTAATTTTTACCAATTAAAGATGGAAGTGAATTTCTTTTTCAAAAGGAGAGACTGGTATGATATTACTTGTTGTTTATGTCAAGTTCAGCATAGTAACATGGTATAAATCCTGGTAGAATGTCACTCTAGATGGAGATGGAAGTCAAATTCTTCCATTGATTATGATCACTATTATTTTTTTTTTACGAATCAGACCCAATTGCAAACTGAACAGATCCAGATCTGCCATCATATTATGTATGCAGTTTGTTGTGGATAATCTGTAGAATATCACCATAGACCCTGATTTTTCAGAATATGTGATGGCAGATCAAGTACCATGTTCTTTGCTGTTGGACTTGATTTATGAGTATCTGGTAATTGAACATGTTTGGATGACTTTGGTTGTTTTCATTGTATATCCAAGGTATACCCAGATCCAGTAAGGGTAGTAAGCATTGGGATAGCTGTGGATGATCTTCTTCGAGACCCGCTTGGACCAGGGGCATCTGTCACTTCAGTGGAATTCTGTGGAGGAACGTAAGTCATGAAGAGATAATATTATGCAGATAATTTACAATGGCTTGAAAGCAGATTTTGAATTTCATTTGCTTCATTGTCACTGTGCTTGTAATCTATAAGTTTTCATGATTAGAACTGAGGTAAACATGAGATCTTCACAGTATTCTTTTATGCTTATTGATTGGCTTGCATTTTTTTCTTTTTTTATGTGACAATGTTTGCTTTTATTACCTTGTCACTGTCATCTGTCTGAAAAAAGTTTGGTTTATCATTAAAATGTCCTTAAATTAGTAAAATAACTAATTTATATTTTCTCCAGACTATTTGCATTTATCTGACTCAGTACAAAATGTTAGAACTATATATATTGGTCATGAGGAGTCACTATTTTCTTTATTTTCTCCTTTGAATACGTTCCCCAATCACATTACTTTAGGGATATTAGCCTGCTACCTCGCGAATCCAGCCCTACCAAAAGACGAAAATTCGTCTTTCCTGTCTATGTCATATAGACAAAGGGCAATAACTCTTGCCCCTTACCTCCCCTTGCTACCCGCTAGGTGTCGCTGTTTCTTTAGTTTTTTAGCTTCGCTGTGCGCGAAAACACGTACAATTAGACCTCCAAATAATCCAAGCCATCTTAGTGTAAATTCTGACCATCCGAAGTTAAATTTGGAATTACTGTGTTGGATAATCATTCCTCTACAGGTCGTATACATTATTTTACAATATTTTCCAATTTGAGTGACTTTGTCACCTTTCCTAGACTTCGGACCAGGTTGCAACGTGGTCAAAAGCACGCTTATGGCGGTACTAGCATGTAATACATGTAGCACTCAATAATTTCGCTTATTCCGTATGTAACGTTTACGATATTAGCGACTAATAACGTGCTGCATTGATAATTTGTGCTTTATTTATCTTCTTTGACGTTTCAGTAGACTTCAAAAAAGTCTTTGAACGACCAATTTGCGACTATTTAATGGCGGACTTCGTGTTGTAGTCACGAATTCACGCGACACTTAATCATTTCGCTTCCTCTGTTAGTTACGGTTATGGAATAGCGACTTAATAGCGTACTGAATTGTTAATTTGTGCTTTATTTATCTTCTTTTCCGTTTCAGTAGACTTCGTCTCTGAACGACCAGTTGCGACTATTTAATGGCGGAATTTCGTGTTGTAGTCACGAATTCACGCTACACTTAATCATTTCGCTTCCTCCGTTAGTTACGGTTATGGAATAGCGACTTAATAGCGTACTGAATTGTTAATTTGTGCTTTGTTTATCTTTTTTTCCGTTTCAGTAGACTTTGTCTCTGAACGACCAGTTGCGACTATTTAATGGCGGAATTTCGTGTTGTAGTCACGAGTTCACGCGACACTAAATCATTTCGCTTCCTCCGTTAGTTACGGTTATGGTAATAGCGACTTAATGGTGTGTTGAATTGCTAAATGTGCTTTGTTTATCATCTTTTTCGTTTCAGTAGACTTCGTCTTGAACGACATATTGCAACACGCTCACGGCGATAACTAGTGTGGTCATTAAGAGTTAACATGGCACAGAATAATTTGACTACTCCGTTAATAACGGTTATAGTATTATCGAATTAATAATATGCTGAATTTTTTAATTTGTGCTTTGTTCTCTTCTTTTGTCGTTTCAGTAAGCAAAGTCGACAACGAAGGCATGAATGGCAAAAGGGTGTTGGCAATGTGGAAATGGAGGAAATTATGTTGACATGGTTTAGGCTGCCCAGTGGATGTAAATTTCACCGCAGGTCCGTGCATGGCTTTCGGGCCTGTAAGTCCGGATGCATGGAGTCTAGGCTTGATCAATTGGATCCATTTTATTATGCACTTTCGTCGGCCGTCCAGCTGTCCGTCCAGCCGACACCGTCAGTTCAGCCGGCACTTCAGCAGGCACCAGGCACTAGCCGTCCATCCGGCACCGTCCGTTCAGCCCAAATGGCACCGGACGGCCAGCCGACCTTCCAGCTTGCATCAACAGGCACCGGCCGTTCAGCCCAAATGGCACTGGACGGCCAGCCGACCTTCCAGCCTGCATCAACAGGCACCGGCCGTCCACCCGGCAATGACCGTTCAGCCCAAATGGCACCGGTCATCCAGCCGACCTTCCAGCCGGCATCAACCGGCACCGGCCGTCCATCCGGCAACGACCGTTCAGCCCAAATGGCACCGGTCGTCCAGCCGACCTTCCAGCAGGCATCAACCTACACCGGCTGTCCATCCGGCAACGATCGTTCAGCCCAAATGGCACCTGTCGTCCAGCCGACCTTCCAGCCGGCATCAACCTGCACCGGCCGTCCATCCGGCAACGACCGTTCAGCCCAAATGGCACCGGTCGTGCAGCCGACCTTCCAGCCGGCATCAACCTGCACCGGCCGTCCATCCAGCAACGACCGTTCAGCCCAAATGGCACCGGTCTTCCAGCCGGCATCAACCTGCACCGGCTGTACATCGGATTTACGGAGATTATAGTGATGTACCCGTCAGTCAATCTGTACTACAGGTTACATATCACTACCATGAGAGAGATGTTATAGATGTATCTCCGTCCAATCAGACCATTCGAGAGGCAGGTGCTGGTCATAGCCGGACCTTCGCCGACATTCCGGCCGACCATATACCAGACAAATCAGTCGGTATTGCCGGTGTACACCTTCCGTCACGTCAAATACGTGACGGTGTGATTTTAAAACAAGGGAGAATTAGTGACATTATCAGAGATGACGGAATTGAGTTATCTATGCCACTTGGTATGCGCTACCCAGATATGGCAGCTTTACCAGAACAGGACTTTCAGGCCAACCATTCGCCAGTTCAATCAGCCGTTAGTGCCGGCCGTCCATATGTTCACGGCTTCTCCACAAGGGAGATTTAGTGAAAGTGTCAATTATGACAGAATTGCGTCATCTAGGTCACCTGGTATGCTGTACAGACATGCAAGCTGTACCAGGACCAACATTCCCTCTGAGCGAATGGTAGATGGGTGCACAGTGCTGGCCGCACTACATAAGCATTATGTAATTATTATTACCTTCCAACCGGCACCGGGCGTCCATCCGGCAATGACCGTTCAGCCCATATGGCTTCGGTCATCCAGCCGACCTTCCAGCCGGCACTAACCGGCACCGGGCGTCGATCCGGCAATGACCGTTCAACCCAAATGGCACCGGTCGTCCAGCCAAGCTTCCAGCCGACACTTGCCGGCACTGACAGTCCATCCGGCTCCGGCCGTCCAGCCCAACAGGCACCGGTCGTCCAACCGTATGGAGATTTTAGTCATATACCAGTCCGTCCGACTGTACCGCTGTACCAGCACGGGGACTTTTATCATACCGCAATCCGCACAAATCGGATTGACGATGATTCTAGTGATGTTTCCGTCTGTCAATCCGTACTACCGGTTACATATCACTACCATGACACAGATGTTGGCGATGAATCTCTCGATCCAACCCGACCATTCGAGCGGTCGGTGCCGGTCATAGCCGGCCCGTCGCAGACGTTCAGGCCAAACATATGCCAATCAATTCATTCGGCATTGCCGGCCGTCCATAGGCTAACAGCTCATCCACAAGGGAGAGTGAATGCCTTTATCAGAGATTACGGAATCGAGTCATCTATGCCACCTGGTATGCATTACCCCGATATGGATGCTTTACCAGAGCAAGATTATGCACATAGTGAGTGCGATGAATCGCAGGCAAATCAGCTGTATGCAGATCCAACTATGGAACGGACTGAGTTCATCTTCAGAGCCGCAGTGGAGGAAATTTATAGGGTGTTAAGGCCCCTTCAGAATGCCCTCCACCTCCTGCTGCCATTACCGACTATAGGGTTAGAGCGTCGGTCGATCTGGATGAGGGGGAAGAGACTCTATCCTTCCGCCTCCTTCCCCAGTCGACAAAAATTAAGGAAATTAATGACCGTCTGTCGACACGTATAGGGGATCCAGGAAATGCTAAGGCGTTCTTTTCTGAAAGCCAAGTACCAGCGTCGTTTTCAGGTCGATGGTACAAATCTCACTCCGATGCGTTCAGTACTGAGGTCCTGGCTCGGGATAAATTATGGCAGCAGTCCATATGTCTGCGGCATTGTCTTATAAAGTGGACAAAACAGTGTTCAATGCCACGTCCAAGCTGGTTCGAAATGTAGTCGCTACGTCTTCACTGTTAGACCTAGCCTCCTTAGCCATTTTCAGGATCGCTGAAAAATCTGGCAATGAACATGCTTGGGAATCGACGGCCCGGTTAGCTAGGGTTCTTAACAGGGCAGCTCACCATTCCATGGCCAATGCACTGACTGCTTCTGCCAACCTAGACCTGATACGTCGTGACGCATGTCTGAAGGGCACGTCGCTTAAACCCCATCATAAGCTGGCTAGATATGACCGATGCACATTTCACGTCCCTATCCCACGAGTAGCGGACATTCTCCGTTGTGCTTGTCGGGACTCGGCTTATCAGTTCCATGTCATACCTTTTGGCCTTAATTTAAGCCCTTGGGCTAGTACCAAGGTTATGGATTACGTCGTCACCCTGTTCCGCTCGACTTCATCTATTGCGTCGGCAGTATATTTGGACGACATCCTCCAGAAACATCTGTCAAGTTCTACTCTGCTCAAAGGCAGAAACGATCTTATATCACTTTACATCATATAGGCTTTCTCGTGAACTGGATAAAGTCTGATCTCTGTCCAATCCGGATTTTGGTCCATCTGGGTGTGGAGTTTCTCCCGATCTGAATCTGGTAAGGCTTCCTCGAGTTTGCGATCATCCAGATAATTGCACTCGTAGAGTCCGTTTCCGACAGGATGCGCATTTTAGCGAGAGAGTTGCAGATCCTCGGATTATTCAATGCGGCAGCAGACTTGATCCCGCTCAGCTGTCCTTTTATGCGCCCTTTACAAAGGACGTTGCTAGCGTAATTGCGCCCTTTTCAAGTCCCTTCGATCCCAGAAAACAGTCATGCTCACGCCAGAGATACAATCATTCTTGAGTCAATGGCACAACCCCTGTAGGCTGTCCACAGGGATTACTCTGGAGATACCCCAAGCGGGGATAACGGTATGTTCCGCCACTAATACCTACGGTTGGGGTGCCCACCTGTTGCCGGACTTCGATACTGTCAGCGGCACGTGGGTGCCAGGGGCAAGCCCCTTTCCACATCAACCTTTCAGAAATAATGGCTGTCATCAATGCCTTTCATTTCGGGCAGGATCAACTCTTATTACAAACTGCCCTCATTATGTCAGACAACATTGTGGTGGTGCCTTGCCTCAAAACAAGGGGACACCAATCACCAGACCTGTGCATTCTGAACTGGCAGTTTCTACATTGGTTCGACAATCTCCACCTTAATGTACAATTCAGACACATTCTTGGCAGACTCAATGTCTTGGCTGACACTCTATCTAGTCATTCACACAGAATGGTCACTCCATCAATCGGACTCTCTTCCAATTGACACACTTTGGGGACGTCCGATGATTGATCTTTTGCAACAAGGTGGAATCGCAAGTTCTCCACCTTTCATCTCACAGGTTCCAGACCCAGAAGCTTGGGTCGTGGATGCTCGATCAATCACCTGGGAAGGGTTGTGGTCATTCTCCTACCCTCCCACGGTCTTGGTACTGAAATTAATCCAGAAGTTAAGGGGTCAGAACTGTCAGATGGTTCTGATTGCCCCTCTCAGATGGAACAACTCCTGGGTCTCCGATCTACTCAATCTAGGCGATAGATCTACCCAGGAAGATTACAGTCAGCACAAGTATTCACAAGCAACCGCGGCCAGGGGTGTTTCACCCCTGTCCGGACCGTCTTTATGTTCAAGCTTGGCTCTTGTCCAGACAGCCTTGCAAGACAAACAATTTAAATCTTTGATTGCGGAGAGAATCTCGAGAGCAAGAAGGCCCTCTAATCTGAAGGTTTACGAGGGCAAGTGGTATGTTTTCAGGGACTGGTACCATATCATTCACATTGTTCCTCTGAGTGTCACAATCCTTCAACTGGCCAACTTTTCTCTGGCTTTTCGAGGAGAAACAGCTGGCTCCAGTTATTCTCAAATGCTACCGCTCCATGATATCAGACACATTCCGCCATTCTGGTACATGTGCTATCAGCCATGACAAAGATTTGTCAGATCTTTTAGACATTTTAAAAATTCAATCGACTTATATCCCTCACCCTGTTTCCAAATGGAATCTGTCCTGGGTTTTAACATGACTCAATTCAGACAGTATTGAGTCTTTAACCCACGATTAGTTAAAGCTACTATCATACAAATTGGGATTCTTGGTAGTCCTAGCTTCAGCATGCAGGGTGAGCGAGTTACATGTCCTTTCTAGTGACCCGAACTCTCTTCCGTTCCGATCAGAGGGTTTGATGGTCCTCTTGACGCAGCCAGGCTTTGTAGTCCAAAATAGATTACCATACATTGGCGATCAACGAGTCGTCATTAGCTCGCTTTCTTTATAGATAAGTCAGGATCAACAGCCATGTAAGATCCTGTTTGTGCACTCTAGCACCATTTCAATGCATAGAGGTGAGTCAGGTCACATACAAGCACCTCTTTCTTCTGGTGATAGCTGGGATATGAGATATCACCATTCAAGCCCTTGCGTCATGGCTGTAGTGGGTTATACGCTCGGCGTACTCTGAGAATTCGCAAATCAGTCACCTTATAGAAGCTGTTGGCTGACATGCAGAGTCAACCTTCTACAGTTTTATCTTCAAGTTTGTACTCGCAGAGGCAAACATTGATTCTAGTAGGTCCGGTGTTGGGCAGCCCAGACGCCCACCAGACCCATGTGCAACAATCAGCACAGCCTATTAGCTTCGCTGGATTCGCCAGATAAATTTTCATAGGTAAGAAGATTTCAATAACTATCTTCTTAACCGTATAAAGGGGTCACATATCACGTGACCCTGGGCAGTGTTGCTGATTGAAAATTAGGAGACCGGGTTATCATTCACATGGGGAATCCAACCATCATTCCCTAGAGGATACCCGGGGTGGAGGTCGGATGCTCCGCATTCCCTCCTCCTATTACTTATTCTCCTAAAGTAATGTGATTGGGGAACGTATTCAAAGGAGAAAGCAAATTTTGTAGTAAATTATGTTTCTCCGAGAATACTTACCCAATCACATTACTAAGAAACCCTCCCAACCACCCCGCCATGCGAGCATCCTCGTGTTTTATATACCGCTCAGCTTAAAAACTAAAGAAACAGCGACACCTAGCGGGTAGCAAGGGGAGGTAAGGGGCAAGAGCTATTGCCCTTTGTCTATATGACATAGACAGGAAAGACGAATTTTCGTCTTTTGGTAGGGCTGGATTCGCGAGGTAGCAGGCTAATATCCCTAAAGTAATGTGATTGGGTAAGTATTCTCGGAGAAACATAATTTACTACAAAATTTGCTTTCTATCTATGTAATGATAAAGACTGTAACACTTAAAAAAAGTTCAGTTTCCATTAATAAAAAATATTCTTGAAACTTTTGCAAAACTTTGAAAAGTTGTTGAAAAGCTTAATTGCTTCAACTACATCCAGGTATGTTATGCTCATAGGAAAATGCATCATGATTCTCAATAAATTTGTTAATTTTTAACAAATGGGTTGTTCATTCCAGACAGGCTCATGTAAAATTAATGCTAGGATTCCTCATATACATGCTTGTAGTTTGGCTCTGGCTTAGTGCGTACTCTGACATCCCATTTTCCTTCTACTCTATTTTACTATCCATTATTTCTAGTCTATACAAATAATTTCATATTGTACATTCTTTAGTTAAGCTGATTTTTCATTTCTAAACTTGTCTCATAAAATTAATGTTCATTGTTTGCAACATGTAGAATTTTGTAAAGGTGAGCTTTTGTAGTTAAACCCTATGGAAATGGCTTTTTATATTGTAACGTTGCCTATTCAGCCATCTGTCTGACTGTTCCCAATTTTGTTTCTGTACAACAGCTTTAGTTCTTCTCTATCTACCCTTACCAGCCTTAAGTAGTTTTGCACTGCGGGTGGGTTGGTAATGAAGAATTTTGTTGATCTCGGGCTCTGAAAGTCAAGGTCAAATAGACTGAAGAAGGAAAATGGTTTCCACACATTAACAATTATGCTAGATATCTGGCTTGTATTTGAGGTAAGAACAATACAAATTGATTTTGGTTGTAAAGGTATGAATTCAAGGTCACTGATTTAAGAACAGAAATATGTCACAGGGACTGAAGGTAGAAAAATAATTTCCACTAAGCTACTTAAACTCTTTAATACATGCTTTGACTAAACTTTAGGGATGGATTGAATTTTAAACAAGGAAGTAAAAAATGATCTCCACAAATTTACCTATCACATGTATTAACTGAACTTTTTAGATGGCTTGCAGTGATTATTAGAAGGGTTTTAATAGTGTTAAGGTCACTGGGTCAAAGGTCAAGGTCACCAGGACAGCAGAAAGATATTTCTGCAAAGTAACTTGAATTCTGTATCTTTTACTGTTGCCATGTTTTGTTGGCTGCTTGCATTCAGGACAAGACACTTATTGATTTCAGATTTAAAATGTCAAATAATCAAAACGGTTAACTTTCCAGTGAATGACAATGGAATGCAGATTTGAATACAAATGAAATCTAGAATAAGTGTAACAAAATGGTGTATGGAGTTAGATGGTAACTGAGAACATCAATTTCAAGTGCTTGATAAACAAAAGCAATATGAAATGCATTTCATCAATGGATTTGAAAATATGTTTATCCATATTTTAGGATCCGATACTTTACACTATGTTTTTATCGCTACTTAATAAGAAGAAATAAAACTAAATTTAAACTAAACAAAATACTAAATAGAATTTCCTGTCTTTAAAACATTTTTATATTAATAAGCAGACTTTTATAATAATACAAAGTAATAGTTGTCTCTATTTAGTACTGTCAAAAATAGACACCCTGACTTCGATAAATTTATTGTACATGAATAAAAATGAATGAAAACAATTACAATTATGTCATTTATTTTTGTTGGGCTCAATTTTCGTGGTTTTGTCAAAAAAGTCATTGTTGTGGATATTTCATGTTTAATCTCAAAAAATACCCAAAATAAAGAATACAAAAGAGCAAAGTTATACTGACACAATGCCGGCCACATTAATGTTTGAAACAATACTACCACCTGTATGAGCACAAATCAAAGCCTTTGCAAGTTCAATACTATCGTGCTTTAGGCCAGGTGAATAACATCAGTCGAAGCCAATGCATCCTACAACACTAAAACAGTACTTCCATTTCTATGAGCACAAACAAAACACCCATCAAGATTAATCAGTTTCGCCATGAATTCATTTGAGTGTTCAACATCAAAGGAAGCAGATACAGCCAACAAAACCAGACCAATCAGTTATTAAAGTACATATGAATGCTCTCTTATTTAAATCACTGTCCATCAAGCTGCACCATCAGTACTTTCTGACTATCATGGCATTAACACAGTGGCTTAACACATTAACCCCTGGAGGTTTTTTCTGTTTTCGCATGAAATGCGAGTAGGAAACACATTTTGAGGATTATTTCTGAATACATCGTAATACATAGATTTCCAAGCAATAATCTGTTAGACAAATGGCTACTCATGCTAAAGAAAATGTTTTTCATTGGTTAGTTTGCTGGCACATGAGCAGAAGGGCAAAAATTGGACTTTTTTTTTTTTTGTTGTTGCTTAACGGATAATTTTTGTGTGGAGAAGACTATTTATTTAAAATGTCCACCTTATCCTACTTTTTGCATAGGTTCACCTGTCTGTGTGCCTTTCAGACCGGTCCACCGTAGATCGAGGCCATAAAGTCTAAAATCTGGACACAAATTCGGAATCTGACCATGGGCGATATTTGGTGAAAAGAAAAACAAATTCATAATCTTCGGTTTTTCCCTCTGTATCTTGTAATGCAACTAAAATGTCCAGATTATTTGCTATCATTGTAGAGCTACATCTGTCTACCTTTCTATGATACCACCCACATTAGTGTATCTTGTATGACCTTGACGCTACTACCTCATGCCCCCGTAAAGTCGTCACTAGGGGTTAATGTGTTAAGAGTGGTAAAATTCAACTTAGATCCCCTTCGGTTCCTAGACCACCTAACCCATCAGAAGCTGTGAACCACGTGCAGGCACTTGCTTACCATGCGCCTAATGACGCAGTAGAACCTCTGCTGTTTAAACAACAGTTGTACTCAAATGAAGGATTGACTTGAATTGGTATTAAATTTAATTTTTATATACTGTTATTTTGTAATTTTTTTCTTTCATTTTTGATATTACTATTGTGTGAATACCTTATTCTTTTTCTATATTTTCTCTCTATCCTTACTTATCCCACAAATCAATTTAAGGTTGTGAGTATAAAAATATAGCTATCAGATACAGTACCTTGTTAAATGTGTGCATTAAAACAATATAAAATGATTTGTAATTCCTGCTTCAAAAGGTTTATTTGTTATTTTAAAAAATCACATCTAAAAGCTCATATTTGATTACCAAATTACTGTATTGACCTTGATTTATCAAATACAAGTAGCTCTGTTAATCTCTAAGAATGAAACACTGTAAGTAAATGGGGAGGGGGGGGTCATCAGCCCAAGTGGCTCATTTTTCATTGGGGATTTAAATTTGTGGTTCATGGCAACAACAAAAAACACGAAGATTGGTCCCTCACGAATATTGATATTACAGTATCAACAATCACACAAATCAAAATGCATTTTGAGGATGTCTGAAATGTTGACAGGATTAGACCACAAAAGAAATGCAGATTGAGTGCAAATGAAGTACAAACAAAATGCAGATTTGGTAAAAGTATACAATTATTTCTTTTTGCGTCTGACCACATGGCAGGTGTATAATGTACAGTGCACTTTTTCATATCATTGGTAATGTAATGGTTGTTGTGGGACAAAACCCCATATTAAGTTCAAATTAGATATTTTAAATGGTTCCAACCATGCATCATACTCTGTTTTTTTGTTTAATTTTAAAAATTATGATTTATTTTGTTTATTTCAGTCATTTACATAAATCAGGTCATATTGGTAAAATGGCAGTTGTGTCAGAGGAGGCCATTTCCAAAGGTATCCGTCGAATTATTGCTATCACAGGAACAGAGGCAACAAAGGTAGACCAAATTCTATTATTATACAACAAATGTTTTGTTTAAAAAAAAAAGACTAGGTACATGTTGAGTGACTTTTTCTTTTTGATTTACCATAAAATCAAACTAGCATGAAACTCAGAAAACAATAGTATCAATTTTCAAGTACATTTAAGTTGAAGGATAAATGGGAATTTGGGAATATAAATTTTGCTATTTATATTTTTGCAAGGAAAAGTTTTGTTCTTTGTTATCTTAAGGCATGTGTCACTACAGGTTATATTTAGAAAAATAACAGAATGGCAGGGATTACATGCCTCCAGTAATAGTAATCATGTGTTTAAAATGTGGGAGGGATGGATGAGTGCAGGGGCAAGGACTACAATTGATGCACTTCATGATGGCTTAACCTTGGGTAGGAGTCAATAACATTTTGTCATGTTATTCTTGATTGTAGAGTGACACCATTGTGATAAACCCTCAAAGTTTCATGAACTATTACTAACCACTTATTAAAAACCACTTTAACAAATTTTGAAATAATTATTGAGAAATATGCCCCAAAATAACTAAAATAATGGGTTGGTTTGGTTTGGAATTGTCTGTTAATTCAGAATGAAAAAATATATGACCTGCTTAATTCTTTGTATTTTGATGCATAAAAAACTTGACTGTTCCAGGCGCTAGACTTGGTTTGGGTTTTCAAGGTGTCACAGTCCTAAGAATCCTTAAGCATGAACTGAACAGCATCATTACAGTTTTTCTGAGTATGCAAGTGATTGATGTTTGAGTCATGAAAGCTTTACTGTATTATATCATTACAGTTTTCTGAGTATGCAAATGATTGATGTTTGAGTCATGAAAGCTTCACTGTATTATATCATTACAGTTTTTCTGAGTATGCAAATGATTGATGTTTGAGTCATGAAAGCTTCACTGTATTATATCATTACAGTTTTCTGAGTATGCAAGTGATTGATGTTTGAGTCATGAAAGCTTCACTGTATTATATCATTACAGTTTTCTGAGTATGCAAGTGATTGATGTTTGAGTCATGAAAGCTTCACTGTATTATATCATTACAGTTTTCTGTGTATGCAAGTGATTGATGTTTGAGTCATGAAAGCTTCACTGTATTATATCATTACAGTTTTCTGAGTATACAAATGATTGATGTTTGAGTCATAAAAGCTTCACTGTATTAAATCATTACAGTTTTTCTGAGTATGCAAGTGATTGATGTTTGAGTCATGAAAGCTTTACTGTATTATATCATTACAGTTTTCTGAGTATACAAATGATTGATGTTTGAGTCATAAAAGTTTCACTGTATTAAATCATTACAGTTTTTCTGAATATGCAAGTGATTGATGTTTGAGTCATGAAAGCTTTACTGTATTATATCATTACAGTTTTTCTGAGTATGCAAGTGATTGATGTTTGAGTCATGAAAGCTTCACTGTATTAAATCATTACAGTTTTCTGAGTATGCAAGTGATTGATGTTTGAGTCATGAAAGCTTCACTGTATTAAATCATTACAGTTTTTCTGAGTATGCAAGTGATTGATGTTTGAGTCATGAAAGCTTCACTGTATTATATCATTACAGTTTTCTGTGTATGCAAGTGATTGATGTTTGAGTCATGAAAGCTTCACTGTATTATATCATTACAGTTTTTCTGAGTATGCAAGTGATTGATGTTTGAGTCATGAAAGCTTCACTGTATTAAATCATTAGTTTTTCTGAGTATGCAAGTGATTGATGTTTGAGTCATGAAAGCTTTACTGTATTATATCATTACAGTTTTTCTGAGTATGCAAGTGATTGATGTTTGAGTCATGAAAGCTTCACTGTATTAAATCATTACAGTTTTTCTGAGTATGCAAGTGATTGATGTTTGAGTCATGAAAGCTTCACTGTATTATATCATTACAGTTTTCTGTGTATGCAAGTGATTGATGTTTGAGTCATGAAAGCTTCACTGTATTAAATCATTAGTTTTTCTGAGTATGCAAGTGATTGATGTTTTAGTCATGAAAGCTTCACTGTATTATATCATTACAGTTTTCTGAGTATGCAAGTGATTGATGTTTGAGTCATGAAAGCTTCACTGTATTATATCATTACAGTTTTCTGAGTATGCAAGTGATTGATGTTTGAGTCATGAAAGCTTTACTGTATTATATCATTACAGTTTTTCTGAGTATGCAAGTGATTGATATTTGAGTCATGAAAGCTTCACTGTATTAAATCATTACAGTTTTTCTGAGTATGCAAGTGATTGATGTTTGAGTCATGAAAGCTTCACTGTATTATATCATTACAGTTTTCTGTGTATGCAAGTGATTGATGTTTGAGTCATGAAAGCTTCACTGTATTAAATCATTAGTTTTTCTGAGTATGCAAGTGATTGATGTTTGAGTCATGAAAGCTTCACTGTATTATATCATTACAGTTTTCTGAGTATGCAAGTGATTGATGTTTTAGTCATGAAAGCTTCACTGTATTATATCATTACAGTTTTCTGAGTATGCAAGTGATTGATGTTTGAGTCATGAAAGCTTCACTGTATTATATCATTACAGTTTTCTGAGTATGCAAGTGATTTATGTTTGAGTCATGAAAGCTTTACTGTATTATATCATTACAGTTTTTCTGAGTATGCAAGTGATTGATGTTTGAGTCATGAAAGCTTCACTGTATTAAATCATTACAGTTTTTCTGAGTATGCAAGTGATTGATGTTTGAGTCATGAAAGCTTCACTGTATTATATCATTACAGTTTTCTGTGTATGCAAGTGATTGATGTTTGAGTCATGAAAGCTTCACTGTATTAAATCATTAGTTTTTCTGAGTATGCAAGTGATTGATGTTTTAGTCATGAAAGCTTCACTGTATTATATCATTACAGTTTTCTGAGTATGCAAGTGATTGATGTTTGAGTCATGAAAGCTTTACTGTATTATATCATTACAGTTTTTCTGAGTATGCAAGTGATTGATATTTGAGTCATGAAAGCTTCACTGTATTAAATCATTACAGTTTTTCTGAGTATGCAAGTGATTGATGTTTGAGTCATGAAAGCTTCACTGTATTATATCATTACAGTTTTCTGTGTATGCAAGTGATTGATGTTTGAGTCATGAAAGCTTCACTGTATTAAATCATTAGTTTTTCTGAGTATGCAAGTGATTGATGTTTTAGTCATGAAAGCTTCACTGTATTATATCATTACAGTTTTCTGAGTATGCAAGTGATTGATGTTTGAGTCATGAAAGCTTTACTGTATTATATCATTACAGTTTTTCTGAGTATGCAAGTGATTGATATTTGAGTCATGAAAGCTTCACTGTATTAAATCATTACAGTTTTTCTGAGTATGCAAGTGATTGATGTTTGAGTCATGAAAGCTTCACTGTATTATATCATTACAGTTTTCTGTGTATGCAAGTGATTGATGTTTGAGTCATGAAAGCTTCACTGTATTAAATCATTAGTTTTTCTGAGTATGCAAGTGATTGATGTTTGAGTCATGAAAGCTTCACTGTATTATATCATTACAGTTTTCTGAGTATGCAAGTGATTGATGTTTTAGTCATGAAAGCTTCACTGTATTATATCATTACAGTTTTCTGAGTATGCAAGTGATTGATGTTTGAGTCATGAAAGCTTCACTGTATTATATCATTACAGTTTTCTGAGTATGCAAGTGATTTATGTTTGAGTCATGAAAGCTTTACTGTATTATATCATTACAGTTTTTCTGAGTATGCAAGTGATTGATGTTTGAGTCATGAAAGCTTCACTGTATTAAATCATTACAGTTTTTCTGAGTATGCAAGTGATTGATGTTTGAGTCATGAAAGCTTCACTGTATTATATCATTACAGTTTTCTGTGTATGCAAGTGATTGATGTTTGAGTCATGAAAGCTTCACTGTATTAAATCATTAGTTTTTCTGAGTATGCAAGTGATTGATGTTTTAGTCATGAAAGCTTCACTGTATTATATCATTACAGTTTTCTGAGTATGCAAGTGATTGATGTTTGAGTCATGAAAGCTTCACTGTATTATATCATTACAGTTTTCTGAGTATGCAAGTGATTGATGTTTGAGTCATGAAAGCTTCACTGTATTATATCATTACAGTTTTCTGAGTATGCAAGTGATTGATGTTTGAGTCATAAAAGCTTCACTGTATTATATCATTACAGTTTTCTGAGTATGCAAATGATTGATGTTTGAGTCATAAAAGCTTCACTGTATTATATCATTACAGTTTTCTGAGTATGCAAATGATTGATGTTTGAGTCATAAAAGCTTTACTGTATTATATCATTACAGTTTTCTGAGTATGCAAGTGATTGATGTTTGAGTCATGAAAGCTTCACTGTATTAAATCATTACAGTTTTTCTGAGTATGCAAGTGATTGATGTTTGAGTCATGAAAGCTTCACTGTATTATATCATTACAGTTTTCTGTGTATGCAAGTGATTGATGTTTGAGTCATGAAAGCTTCACTGTATTAAATCATTAGTTTTTCTGAGTATGCAAGTGATTGATGTTTGAGTCATGAAAGCTTCACTGTATTATATCATTACAGTTTTCTGAGTATGCAAGTGATTGATGTTTTAGTCATGAAAGCTTCACTGTATTATATCATTACAGTTTTCTGAGTATGCAAGTGATTGATGTTTGAGTCATGAAAGCTTCACTGTATTATATCATTACAGTTTTCTGAGTATGCAAGTGATTTATGTTTGAGTCATGAAAGCTTTACTGTATTATATCATTACAGTTTTTCTGAGTATGCAAGTGATTGATGTTTGAGTCATGAAAGCTTCACTGTATTAAATCATTACAGTTTTTCTGAGTATGCAAGTGATTGATGTTTGAGTCATGAAAGCTTCACTGTATTATATCATTACAGTTTTCTGTGTATGCAAGTGATTGATGTTTGAGTCATGAAAGCTTCACTGTATTAAATCATTAGTTTTTCTGAGTATGCAAGTGATTGATGTTTTAGTCATGAAAGCTTCACTGTATTATATCATTACAGTTTTCTGAGTATGCAAGTGATTGATGTTTGAGTCATGAAAGCTTCACTGTATTATATCATTACAGTTTTCTGAGTATGCAAGTGATTGATGTTTGAGTCATGAAAGCTTCACTGTATTATATCATTACAGTTTTCTGAGTATGCAAGTGATTGATGTTTGAGTCATAAAAGCTTCACTGTATTATATCATTACAGTTTTCTGAGTATGCAAATGATTGATGTTTGAGTCATAAAAGCTTCACTGTATTATATCATTACAGTTTTCTGAGTATGCAAATGATTGATGTTTGAGTCATAAAAGCTTTACTGTATTATATCATTACAGTTTTCTGAGTATGCAAGTGATTGATGTTTGAGTCATGAAAGCTTCACAGTATTATATCATTACAGTTTTCTGAGTATGCAAGTGATTGATGTTTGAGTCATGAAATCTTCACTGTATTATATCATTACAGTTTTCTGAGTATGCAAGTGATTGATGTTTGAATCATGAAAGCTTCACTATTATATCATTACAGTTTTCTGAGTATGCAAGTGATTGATGTTTGAGTCATGAAAGCTTCACTGTATTATATCATTACAGTTTTTCTGAGTATACAAATGATTGATGTTTGAGTCATAAAAGCTTTACTGTATTATATCATTACAGTTTTCTGAGTATGCAAGTGATTGATGTTTGAGTCATAAAAGCTTCACTGTATTAAATCATTACAGTTTTTCTGAGTATGCAAGTGATTGATGTTTGAGTCATGAAAGCTTTACTGTATTATATCATTACAGTTTTCTGAGTATACAAATGATTGATGTTTGAGTCATAAAAGCTTCACTGTATTAAATCATTACAGTTTTTCTGAGTATGCAAGTGATTGATGTTTGAGTCATGAAAGCTTTACTGTATTATATCATTACAGTTTTCTGAGTATGCAAGTGATTGATGTTTGAGTCATGAAAGCTTTACTGTATTATATCATTACAGTTTTTCTGAGTATGCAAGTGATTGATGTTTGAGTCATGAAAGCTTCACTGTATTAAATCATTACAGTTTTTCTGAGTATGCAAGTGATTGATGTTTGAGTCATGAAAGCTTCACTGTATTATATCATTACAGTTTTCTGTGTATGCAAGTGATTGATGTTTGAGTCATGAAAGCTTCACTGTATTATATCATTACAGTTTTTCTGAGTATGCAAGTGATTGATGTTTGAGTCATGAAAGCTTCACTGTATTAAATCATTACAGTTTTTCTGAGTATGCAAGTGATTGATGTTTGAGTCATGAAAGCTTCACTGTATTATATCATTACAGTTTTCTGTGTATGCAAGTGATTGATGTTTGAGTCATGAAAGCTTCACTGTATTAAATCATTAGTTTTTCTGAGTATGCAAGTGATTGATGTTTTAGTCATGAAAGCTTCACTGTATTATATCATTACAGTTTTCTGAGTATGCAAGTGATTGATGTTTGAGTCATGAAAGCTTCACTGTATTATATCATTACAGTTTTCTGAGTATGCAAGTAATTGATGTTTGAGTCATGAAAGCTTCACTGTATTATATCATTACAGTTTTCTGAGTATGCAAGTGATTGATGTTTGAGTCATAAAAGCTTCACTGTATTATATCATTACAGTTTTCTGAGTATGCAAATGATTGATGTTTGAGTCATAAAAGCTTCACTGTATTATATCATTACAGTTTTCTGAGTATGCAAATGATTGATGTTTGAGTCATAAAAGCTTTACTGTATTATATCATTACAGTTTTCTGAGTATGCAAGTGATTGATGTTTGAGTCATGAAAGCTTCACAGTATTATATCATTACAGTTTTCTGAGTATGCAAGTGATTGATGTTTGAGTCATGAAATCTTCACTGTATTATATCATTACAGTTTTCTGAGTATGCAAGTGATTGATGTTTGAATCATGAAAGCTTCACTATTATATCATTACAGTTTTCTGAGTATGCAAGTGATTGATGTTTGAGTCATGAAAGCTTCACTGTATTATATCATTACAGTTTTTCTGAGTATACAAATGATTGATGTTTGAGTCATAAAAGCTTTACTGTATTATATCATTACAGTTTTCTGAGTATGCAAGTGATTGATGTTTGAGTCATAAAAGCTTCACTGTATTAAATCATTACAGTTTTTCTGAGTATGCAAGTGATTGATGTTTGAGTCATGAAAGCTTTACTGTATTATATCATTACAGTTTTCTGAGTATACAAATGATTGATGTTTGAGTCATGAAAGCTTCACTGTATTAAATCATTACAGTTTTTCTGAGTATGCAAGTGATTGATGTTTGAGTCATGAAAGCTTTACTGTATTATATCATTACAGTTTTCTGAGTATGCAAGTGATTGATGTTTGAGTCATGAAAGCTTTACTGTATTATATCATTACAGTTTTTCTGAGTATGCAAGTGATTGATGTTTGAGTCATGAAAGCTTCACTGTATTAAATCATTACAGTTTTTCTGAGTATGCAAGTGATTGATGTTTGAGTCATGAAAGCTTCACTGTATTATATCATTACAGTTTTCTGTGTATGCAAGTGATTGATGTTTGAGTCATGAAAGCTTCACTGTATTATATCATTACAGTTTTTCTGAGTATGCAAGTGATTGATGTTTGAGTCATGAAAGCTTCACTGTATTAAATCATTAGTTTTTCTGAGTATGCAAGTGATTGATGTTTGAGTCATGAAAGCTTTACTGTATTATATCATTACAGTTTTTCTGAGTATGCAAGTGATTGATGTTTGAGTCATGAAAGCTTCACTGTATTAAATCATTACAGTTTTTCTGAGTATGCAAGTGATTGATGTTTGAGTCATGAAAGCTTCACTGTATTATATCATTACAGTTTTCTGTGTATGCAAGTGATTGATGTTTGAGTCATGAAAGCTTCACTGTATTAAATCATTAGTTTTTCTGAGTATGCAAGTGATTGATGTTTTAGTCATGAAAGCTTCACTGTATTATATCATTACAGTTTTCTGAGTATGCAAGTGATTGATGTTTGAGTCATGAAAGCTTCACTGTATTATATCATTACAGTTTTCTGAGTATGCAAGTGATTGATGTTTGAGTCATGAAAGCTTTACTGTATTATATCATTACAGTTTTTCTGAGTATGCAAGTGATTGATGTTTGAGTCATGAAAGCTTCACTGTATTAAATCATTACAGTTTTTCTGAGTATGCAAGTGATTGATGTTTGAGTCATGAAAGCTTCACTGTATTATATCATTACAGTTTTCTGTGTATGCAAGTGATTGATGTTTGAGTCATGAAAGCTTCACTGTATTAAATCATTAGTTTTTCTGAGTATGCAAGTGATTGATGTTTTAGTCATGAAAGCTTCACTGTATTATATCATTACAGTTTTCTGAGTATGCAAGTGATTGATGTTTGAGTCATGAAAGCTTCACTGTATTATATCATTACAGTTTTCTGAGTATGCAAGTGATTGATGTTTGAGTCATGAAAGCTTCACTGTATTAAATCATTAGTTTTTCTGAGTATGCAAGTGATTGATGTTTTAGTCATGAAAGCTTCACTGTATTATATCATTACAGTTTTCTGAGTATGCAAGTGATTGATGTTTGAGTCATGAAAGCTTCACTGTATTATATCATTACAGTTTTCTGAGTATGCAAGTGATTGATGTTTGAGTCATGAAAGCTTTACTGTATTATATCATTACAGTTTTTCTGAGTATGCAAGTGATTGATGTTTGAGTCATGAAAGCTTCACTGTATTAAATCATTACAGTTTTTCTGAGTATGCAAGTGATTGATGTTTGAGTCATGAAAGCTTCACTGTATTATATCATTACAGTTTTCTGTGTATGCAAGTGATTGATGTTTGAGTCATGAAAGCTTCACTGTATTAAATCATTAGTTTTTCTGAGTATGCAAGTGATTGATGTTTTAGTCATGAAAGCTTCACTGTATTATATCATTACAGTTTTCTGAGTATGCAAGTGATTGATGTTTGAGTCATGAAAGCTTCACTGTATTATATCATTACAGTTTTCTGAGTATGCAAGTGATTGATGTTTGAGTCATGAAAGCTTCACTGTATTATATCATTACAGTTTTCTGAGTATGCAAGTGATTGATGTTTGAGTCATGAAAGCTTCACTGTATTATATCATTACAGTTTTCTGAGTATGCAAATGATTGATGTTTGAGTCATAAAAGCTTCACTGTATTATATCATTACAGTTTTCTGAGTATGCAAATGATTGATGTTTGAGTCATAAAAGCTTTACTGTATTATATCATTACAGTTTTCTGAGTATGCAAGTGATTGATGTTTGAGTCATGAAAGCTTCACAGTATTATATCATTACAGTTTTCTGAGTATTCAAGTGATTGATGTTTGAGTCATGAAATCTTCACTGTATTATATCATTACAGTTTTCTGAGTATGCAAGTGATTGATGTTTGAATCATGAAAGCTTCACTATTATATCATTACAGTTTTCTGAGTATGCAAGTGATGTTTGAGTCATGAAAGCTTCACTGTATTATATCATTACAGTTTTTCTGAGTATACAAATGATTGATGTTTGAGTCATAAAAGCTTTACTGTATTATATCATTACAGTTTTCTGAGTATGCAAGTGATTGATGTTTGAGTCATGAAAGCTTCACTGTATTATATCATTACAGTTTTCTGAGTATGCAAGTGATTGATGTTTGAGTCATGAAATCTTCACTGTATTATATCATTACAGTTTTCTGAGTATGCAAGTGATTGATGTTTGAGTCATGAAAGCTTCACTGTATTATATCATTACAGTTTTCTGAGTATACAAATGATTGATGTTTGAGTCATAAAAGCTTTACTGTATTATATCATTACAGTTTTCTGAGTATGCAAGTGATTGATGTTTGAGTCATGAAAGCTTCACTGTATTATATCATTACAGTTTTCTGAGTATGCAAGTGATTGATGTTTGAGTCATGAAAGCTTCACTGTATTATATCATTACAGTTTTCTGAGTATGCAAATGATTGATGTTTGAGTCATGAAAGCTTTACTGTATTATATCATTACAGTTTTCTGAGTATGCAAGTGATTGATGTTTGAGTCATGAAAGCTTCACTGTATTATATCATTACAGTTTTCTGAGTATGCAAGTGATTGATGTTTGAGTCATGAAGTCTTCACTGTATTATATCATTACAGTTTTCTGAGTATGCAAGTGATTGATGTTTGAGTCATAAAAGCTTCACTGTATTATATCATTACAGTTTTACTGAGTATGCAAGTGATTGATGTTTGAGTCATAAAAGCTTTACTGTATTTTATCATTACAGTTTTCTGAGTATGCAAGTGATTGATGTTTGAGTCATGAAAGCTTTACTGTATTATATCATTACAGTTTTCTGAGTATGCAAGTGATTGATGTTTGAGTCATGAAAGCTTCACTGTATTATATCATTACAGTTTTCTGAGTATGCAAGTGATTGATGTTTGAGTCATGAAAGCTTCACTGTATTAAATCAATACAGTTTTTCTGAGTATGCAAATGATTGATGTTTGAGTCATGATAGCTTCACTGTATTACATCATTACAGTGATATACCACTCATTGTACCAATTTTTCATTTAAAGGAACTCTACAAGCCTAATTTCCTTTTAACAAAAAATGTAAAAATCTCATGGTACAGTGGAACCCCGCTATAACGCGATAATCGGGGTCCATGAAATTGGATCATGTTAAAAGCGGGTCACATTTTTGTTGGTTTTTACAATATTTAAATATTTTTTTCCAGCAAACACCGCATTGGCGTATATACATGTACTCGTGTCTAATGTAAGAAATCGGAGTATTGTGGGACGAAAATTAAATGGAATGCAGTAATAAGACTAATTAAAATAAGTAGACGGATACTATATTTATAAGTTATTACTATGCGTTAGATTGTTTTACTAATTTTTATTTTTTTTCCCCCTCGAAAATACACGTTGATCAGTAACACCCAGACTGATGTTATATAATGAATAAGTGGGGTATTAACATCGTTACTATTGTGCCGTTGTGGCACGAAATTCATCCATAATGCATGCAATTCCATTGGAAGATTGCACAGATATAAAATATTCAATTTTGTCCAAGACTGTTGTGTCTGAATTTAATGTCCAATATATAGCATGTACAGAGTGTTAACACCGTTTCTTACCGTCTGATATAGTACCGTCATGGCATGCAGCTAATCCATAATACCTGTACCTAATTCCATTGCAAAAATTGCAAACGTATTTAAACTATTCAATATTTTTGTCACAAATCATCATGTCTGAATTCAATGAGAAAAATTAACAGAAAATCAGGTTATGAAAGACGAAGCAAGTGTGCGTTCAATACGTTCCAAGGTCTATGAATGGTGTCTATACAAAATGTAAACTTGATTTTCCATAATGGTAAAATATTTTTTTTTTTATACACAAAAGATAGGAAAGTAATGACGAGTTCATTAACAAACACTATACACAAAAAATCCGAGAACTAAATCATAACATGCAGTGAGTGTAATGGTCACGCAACACTGATATAAAGTTTTTTTCCCAGCTGTACGCATGTACAATTTCCAGCTAACAAAGCCGACACTGTTTACTAGTCAAATGATTTCCTCTAATAACACCGCCAAGTCCAGAAAACATCTGCAGCTTTTTATTATTTTTATGTTTATTAAATTGTGAGAATCGTGTATCAACCACCACATTGTTGGCTGCTTTGTTGTTTATGCAGTTCAAGAACACATGTCTTTACTCTTGGATTAATAATAAGTTATATTTCCGATGTGTATTTAGGCATAACAATTCAAGGACCTGGTGAAATTAATACATTTCAGAAGCCGCGTTTTACACACTATTTCTCATACTTTATTGTATTATATATTGTATTATATTAGAATTCATCCACGATCTCTTCCCCAAAATCATAATAAATGTTTTTTGCGCAAAGTGCATTGAATGACTTCTGTTTGTGTACTTGCTTTTCCGTAACGGTAAAATATTTTTAAAGAAAAACAAGGAGGAAATTAATAACCATTTCATAAGCAAACCCAATACAGATGTAAAACCCGAGAACTAAGTGCAGTAGGCCTGCAATGGTCACAAGTCAATTTTATAATTGTTTTTAAAGCTGAACGAATGTCAATTTCATACCCTCTCAATTTCCAGCTAGTGAAGCAAACATTATTTACTGGTCAACTGATTGCGTCTAATAACACCGCCAAGCCCAGAAAACATGTTGGCGGCTTTCGTTTTTTGATGTTTATTAAACTGTGAGAAGCTTTTATTAACCACTGCATTGTTTGTTGCTTGGTTGTGTGTGCAGTTAAGGAAGAAACACACGTTGGCTATTGTTAGAGCAATGATTGTATACAGAATTAATTGAAGACAACCACAAAGACCACATCATGTTTATTTTGACATAACACTTCAAGAAGACAAAAATTATGTGCGAATAAATATATGAAATTTCGGGAGCCACGCTGTGACTCCGTTATATCCGAATTCGCATTATGGCGGGGTTCCACTGTATATCAATGATACAAGGTACATTCTATATATGTGTGTCTGTGCATGTGTGTTAATTATCAGTCATGAAAATTATACTTAAGAACATTTTATCCATAGCATATCTTTTATTACAGTAATATTTTCTTGGGGTACCCCTTTGTAACCATTTGTTTTATATAGAATTCATGGACGCATACAAATAAAAACACAAATCTATTATTATTTCAAGAGCTTATTATTTTAGCTATTTTTCTCTTCATAGGCTTACCATAGATTGGAAGTTCTGGAAAATAACCTTAACCAACTGAGAAGAAAAGTGGAGACTGCAGGGCTTGCAGCTAAAGAGCTCACCAAACTGATTGTGCAGCTAGATGAAGTAACTATCTGCTAAATGTCTGCCCACCAACAAATATATGCTGAGAAGAGTTTTTAACATGTATAAAATAAACCTGTCTCGGCGTATTTATTTATTAATTGTATAGTGTTATGACCTGTCAGGAAAGACTGCCAGTCTTGACAGACCATATGATTTTGGCATAAGGAATAGTCTTTCAAGACAGGTTTTACTGAAGTAGAATCTTGTTATGTCAATTATAAGTTGATCTCTGCATATTTATATCCTTCAGACATGCAGATTTGGAGTAAGAAAAATTTCAAAGTCAAGCTCACCAGGTGATGAGCCTATCATGTAGTCTTGCATCTGTTATGCATTGCCCTTCTGTCAACAATTGCATGTTACCGCTACGGACCTGAGTCAAACTTTAATAAGGCTTTCATTTGAGCTTGTAAGATGGGTGTATGTCGTGAAGATCAGAGGATTGTGATTCTTGGCAAGACCTCCTACACATAAATCTCGCATTTGATTTATTAGCCATGTTACCACTCTAGAGGCAATACTTCTGATCAGACTTGGAATGTATGCTTATATTATTGGGATCCCAGACAAGTATGATGATGAGTAATATTCTCCAAGAAGGTGGTCATACTTCTGCTTGGCTGAGATTATTATCACTATAAAGGCAAAATTGTTGTCAAAATTGTTGTAAAAATTGTTGTCAAACATGGAATATTTGCCTATATCATTAACATGTCAGATGAGTTGAGTATTTAGTGAGATCCATGGATGTCAATGAGGTGGTTTATATGATTGATCGACTTCGTTGTACCTCTAAATGCCAGATTTAAGATCCAATTTTAAATGAAGTTGATTTGTATGTTTATGTTAGCAAGATCTCAGACTAGTTTTATAATGTGCCACATCTTGCATACTAATGAGGTTTTGGTTTTGTGTTGTACAGTACAGCAACATTGTTTAGTGCGAAAGCATCTGGAGTAAATTTCTTGCCCATGATGCACCATTTTAGCTGGCCTAGGCTGGTATGATGGTAGGATTCAAACCCATAGCGTTGTGGTTGTGAGTTTAGTATGCCACCATGGCTCTTACTAATGAAGTGACCTTGACTGAACTTGTTAATGCTCAGTAGTCTCAATTTTTTTTTCAAACATGAAATACATATGTATAGATGTTGAACAAGTTTAATAATGAGTGAGATGCATGCATTCTAATGGAGTGAGCTTGTCACTGTGGATACCATAAAACTAATTTAACTTTTATTTTGCTTATTTTTTTTAAAGATTCTGGATGGGTTTGCTAAGAAATGAGATACACACACATATTATTCAATCTTGAATCTGATTGGCTGACTTTGTTACCTCACTATAGGCCAGATTTCTGATCCAGTTTTGGTCAACATTAAATATTTTTTTTATATCATCAGGATCTCATATGTATATCATCAAGATATCACATATATATCATAAAGATCTCACATGTATATCATCAAGATTTTACTAGTTTCATGATGAGCCAGGTCCATGCATACTGATGAGGTTATCTTGCATCTGATTGGCTGTACTTGTTTTGGCTGGAAACAGGATTTCTGCCTTTATTCTTAATGCAAAAAAACTAAACTATGCAATGTAAAGACAGACCAAAGTCTGTGGGGAAAAAATACAAATATGGTGCCCCAAATTGATGGACTGAAACTCGTGTTTTTGAACAATAACCAAGGTAAAATAAATTAAGTAATGAGAACAAGGTATTTCATTTCTAAGCAAAGAAAATAATTTTTTTGCAAGATCAGTTAAATTGTTTATTAACTTAATGCCATATTTGACCTGTACATTTTGATGTCATAATACAGATTATATTCACACTTCGAGTGAAGGGATCACAGTATATCCACCAGATGTAAAGTAAGCAAGTTTTATGGTGTTTTCCCCAGAAATATATCTGCCAATTTTTTGCATATATACAGTCTTAATATTTTGAGGCATGTGTATTATGCAACACTAGGTCTGGGTGTCTGCTGTTCATAGCTGAGTATTCTCTGTATATGTTTCTAGTCACGATAGGCTATTCTGAGTACTGTTATGCAACACCAGCTCTGGGTGTCTGCTTTTTATAGCTGAATATTTTCTGTATATATTGCTAGTCAGAATAGGCTATGGTGAGTACTGGTATACAGCACCAGGTCTGAGTGTCTGCTGTTCATAGCTGAGTATTCTCTAAATATTTCTAGTCAGGATAGGCTGTGGTGAGTACTGTTATACAATACAAGGTCTGAATGCCTGCTGTTCATAGCAGGTTTTGCAGAGGTTATTGCATTATACAACATCAGGTTTGAGTAATTGCTGTTCATAATTGGGTAAATGTTATATACAAGCAATTGCTAGAAATTCTTTTCTCCTGCAGGACGTTGCTCAGTCTGTTATCCCATATTGGCAGAAGGATGGACTGAGGAAGGAACTGAAAGAATTGAAGACAAAGCTGGATGACCAGGATAAGGCACTGAAAGCTGCCATCATGACAGAAGTAAGTATCCAAGATTTTCAGCAACGTAAAATTTTCAAAATTGCACAAAAAAGTAACATTTACACAATTTCCAAAACTTAACAGCAATAAAATGTTAGCATCGGTTCTATTTTCATTCCTTAGAATGATTGAAGCAGTCAATTAATAACTTTTAAGAAATTTTTCATTATTTGGTGTTGTGTTAAACTGAGTGTTGGAAATATGGATACTGGATAAATGAGACTTTATATAATTCTGATGTCTCACCTTTGATAAGGGCATATAGTGGTAATCTTGTCTATTTGACCACCAGACTTTGGTCAAGTCCTGCATTTTGCTTTCTTTACTGTACCACAAAAGATCAGAAGTATGTAGAGTACACCTTTTTGCTCACCTCAACACATTCTGGGAGAGCTATTCTGTAAACCCAGATGTCAGTGTCCACAACTGTATAGATAAAAGCATCTGCAAGTGTTCAGCCACACTGAATTTCAACCATTATTTGTCCTTACGTCCTTTGCAACAGTTCTGAATGAATTTCACCTACCCCTTGGAGAAGGAACTGAGAGGTTATTTTGTATGTACATTAGTTGTACATTCATGGTCATTTTTCAGAAGCCTGTGCAGTCCTAACGATCCCATGGTTGCCAGCTTTGCTTCTGTGACCCTCCTCCATCAAGGATGTTTTTGTCACCAGAATGGTATTGATTCTTTGAGGGAGATCTTCACTCCATCTCCTTTAACAAAGGAGCTGTAGAGATTTATCACTTAGTCAAAGTTAATATTCCTGGATCTTTCTGGTTTCAAAAAGAAGTTGAACCTTTCGACTTATTGTTGATCTTCCCACTTAAAATAAATTTATTCTGTATGAGTGTTTCAAGATGGAAACTAGTCTCAGTCATGATTGTCCTGAGATTGAATGACTCAGCTGTCTCCATAGACCTTCAGTCTCAATCATAATTGTCATGAGATTAAATGACTCGGCTGTCTCCATAGACCTTCAGTCTCAGCCATGATTGCCATGAGATTGAATGACATGGGAGCCTCCATAAACCTTCAGTCTCAGTCATGATTGTCATGAGATTTAATGACTCTGCTGTCTCCATAGACCTTCAGTCTCAGTCATGATTGTCATGAGATTAAATGACTCAGCTGTCTGCATAGACCTTCAGTCTCAGCCACAATTGCCATGAGATTGAATGACATGGGAGCCTCCATAAACCTTCAGTCTCAGTCGTGGTTGTCATGAGATTGAATGACTCGGCTGTCTCCATAAACCTTCAGTCTCAGTCATGATTGTCATGAGATTGAATGACTTGGCCGTCTCCGTAGAGCTTCAGTCTCAGCCATCATTGCCATGAGATTAAACGACTAATCAGTCTCTATAGACCTTCAGTCTCAGTCAGGATTGTCATGAGACTAAATGACTAAGCAGTCTCCATAGACCTTTAGGATGCACATTTTCATATCTGGATATTCCTGCAGTTATGTCTGGACAATGGGGTACTTTATTATTGGCCTGTTCCATTTGGGTATGCTTCCTTACCTCTAGTCTTGACCAGAAGTGATGGAAATGATTTGCTTTGGCTCTTTGAAGATTCCAGTTATGCAATTTTTGATAATTTGTTGATCAAGTGTTTCACAAGGACTCCTATTTATCTCAGATGTTCCTGGGATCCAGATTTCACCACCATCTCAGCTAATGGAGAAATCAGGACAGGTTTTATGCTGGAATTCCCTTTCACTCCCCTGTATACTTCCTGTATACCAACACCTCGGATTTGGACTAGGATGCTTATATTTATCAAATAAGATCAGTTTCCAAGCATGGTTGCATATGGCATTGATCAAGAGATGGGTCAGTTGGCCTCCAGGGTTTACAATGTCCAGTGGAGAATTTTCAGTATTTGGTACATTCAGTTGAGCTTTGATTCCATCTGTCTCCACATGAACTTCAATTACAGATTTCCTTCACTTTCTTTTTCAAGAAAATAATTGATTCGTTTATTAAAATGTGGTAAGGGAGTGAGGGGCTAATTTTAATTATGCGATACTTGTAGGCTATTATTAATGGATTCCTTTCTCCCTCCCCACTCTGATGCTCTCAAGTTTTGGTCCAAGTCAAAGAAGGATGACATTCTAAATGATCAAAGCTTAGTTTATATCTTGACCTCCAATTGATTTGAGGAGGTAATATTCATCTTGGAATGGTACCTGGTGCTTGAAAAAGAGATAGCAATGTAATATTAGTAGAAAAGAATCACCTATACAAAATTAGTTTTATTCCCAAAACTAATTTTATTATTATTTAAATAAACTTTTATCCAAATTATTGCCAACATATTATATTATGGTCTACCAAAACATGTCACTTAACATGAATGGATGTCATGGTATGGACTAGTACTTCTTTCACAGGTCAAGAGTTCATAAATATGGATTAATAAATATGGAGGCTATATTGTTGATTACAAAGAAAAAAACAAGAAACTATATATAAGACAATTTTTAAATAGCAATATACTGGTAAATATGAAATATTTGGTGCATTTTGTGTTTAACAAATTTCTGTCTGATTCTGATTCTGTCTTTACGTCTTTGCATGTCATTGTGTGTGACCACTCCGGTGGCCTAGTGGTTTGAGCATCCACCGCGGAAGCAGGAGGTCTTGGGTTCAATCCCCGGCTGAGTCATACCAAAGACTTAGAGAAATGGTAATAACATCTGCCATGCTTGGTGCTCAACATTAAGAGGTTAGTGGTAGGACTGGTTGGCCTGTTGTTAGGATAATGTGACTGGGTGGGACATCACGCTACATGTCTGCGGCATGATGCCCCAGTGCTAAACATCACTATATACTGCCTCACTGCAGACATCGTAGCGATTTGACTGAAAAATTGTTAAAGCAACGTTAAAAAAGCCTAATGAAACAAACAAACAAGTATGTCATTGTGTATTTGATAATCCTAAAGTTTAATTACATCTTTGCATGTCATTGTGTGTTTGATAATCTAAATGTTTAATTTCAGGTTGTTGAAGAAGCCAAGAAGCTTCTAGAGTCCAAGCCCAATCGGAAATTTATTGTCCATGAGTTCAAAGCAGGGTCCAATGCAAAGGTAAGATTCCAAGGAATCAGTAGAAATCTTAAATGGAAACTGCATGACCCCTACTTTATGTTTTGGTGGAAGTTATATATATATATATATATATATATATATATATATATATATATATATATATATATATATATATATATATATATATATACATACATATATATACATACATATATATACATACACACACACACATATATTGCATCATGGAACATCTATAAACATGTTAATTCAAGCAAAGAGTAAACTTGGATTTTAACCAAACTTGGCATGTGAGTTCATGGATGATATCCATTACCTTAGGGTCTGTGTCTAACTAAGGTCATGACTTGCATTGTTATAATATGAACAACTATTTAAACATATATTTTGATTACATTTGGTTGTAGGTGCAATTAAAAAAAAGTATCTGGAGGGACTTTTGCTTTATGGGATGGGGCAGGTAGGACAGCAGAAAATATAAAGTCCAGATCACTTTTAAAAAGAGTTTTTTTCATTTCTATCTCATTATGGTACATTTAATTTTTTATACACCTGTTGGATATAAATTCTAGTGTACATCCTTCTGGCACTCAATAATGGAACTAGTTTTGCAGTTTTTTATGGATTGCCATGAAACTTGGTAAAATATTATTGTCCTCTGGCACTCGTTAATGGAACTGGTTTTGCAGTTTTTTATGGATTGCCATGAAATTGGTAAATATTATTGTCCTCTGCCACTAATTACTAGTTTTGCAGCATTTTATGGATTGCCATGAAATTTTGTAAATATTATTGTCCTCTGGCACTCATTAATGCAACCAGTTTTACAGTTTTTTTATGGATTGCCATGAAACTTGGTAAATATTATTGTCCTAAATATTATTGTCCTCTGGCACTCATTAATGCAAACAGTTTTACAGTTTTTTTATGGATTGCCATACAATTTAGTAAATATTATTGTCCATTGCCACTCATTAATGCAACCAGTTTTACAGTTTTTTATGGATTGCCAAGAAACTTGGTAAATATTATTGTCATCGCCTGAAGATGCATATCTCAACAAATCACTTTGTTTGCCCAATATTTGTATGCCAGCCATAAGGTGGGGTGTTATGTTAAGATGTTATTCATACTAATTTTGGTTTTTACACATTAGCTCTAATTGTCAACCATCAACAGTTGCTAATCTGTTTGGATGGCTTGCACTCTAGGTGAGGAAGAACCCTTTTGATATTGGATTTAAAAATGGTTGCTGTGCTTGAAGTATGATCAGGTGTGAAATTTGTGCTTTCTAATAACATGACCTTTAATCTGATTGACTGACGACCTTGTTACCTCTCTAAATGCAGACAGTGTTTCTTATCAGGTTTCTATAAAACTTGGTAAATGCCATTAAGAATCTAGGTTGACTTTGGTTGTGAGCTAGATAATATTAATTAAGCCTTTATCAAGATATAGTAAATAAGGAAATATCAGCATACATGTAATAATAAAGATTGGGAGCTAGATAATATTAATTATGCCTTTATCAGGATATAGTAAATAAGGAAATATCAGCATACATACATATATATATATATTCACTTAAGACCAGTTGAAACAATTTTACAGTCATCCCATTTCCATGGTGACAAGTCAAGGTTTTTCATAAAGCAACTCAACAAATGAGATTTTTAATAAAGTAACTAACAAATTTGGGCATAGCAACACCTTGGGGCATAACAAGCTAAATTTATATCTCTCCCATTTGATCTCTGGTCAGTATGAAAGATTGCGCAAAGAAAACTACATATACAGAAACAGCAATATTTAATTTATATCCACTAGCTACGATGTCGTATCCTCAACTAATATTAGTACTATTATATCCAAATGATGTATTTTTTAAGCCTGTATTAATGGACAGAAGTTTTAATTATGTACAAGTTGAGGATTTAGTAAAGTGACTAAACAAAACAAAAAAATAGGAGTCGGTAGGCAGTACCAATCAACAGAAAAATTGGCACACAGCCGTAAATATTAATAAACCCATTTTTGAAAAATGTACGCAAGCCTAACTTCCGTAAGTCACTTAATGCAACCATTCGGATCACGTTGCCAATATTCGCTAGTTGATACGGAGAAAGTCGATTAATTATGATTGGTATGACCGAATCGCGTACAGTCAACGATGAGTCATAGGAGCGCGCATAGTTGCTTACATTTTAATTTAATACACTTAAAAATACTACGGGGGATGACACTTTTCTGCTTTCTCGTGCAAACTATTGAAGAATCAATGCTGACACTTTAAGCTAAACTGTGCATAGCATAATAAATTTGGTACCGATGTTTCGCTCAGGCATTTGACTTCATACTCCTATTAAAACTTTTACGTATTATTTATAAATTTATGGAATGCCAGACCATTTTCCCACGCTATCAATCGACATGACCATGATCGCGCCCATTTAATATACTATTGCCACGCAAAAAATGGAATACTGTCCCCGTTATAGTCAACTGAAAATCAGTTTCTTCCTAGGTTCAGTACCTCATTTTCAGTCAACCAATGAGAAGACAGCATTCCCTTCTATGCGGTGTGCTTGCATATTAAGTAGGTGCGATCATGGCCATGTCAAGCAAATGCATGGGAAAAATGGCCTGGCATTCCATAAATGTATAACAGTACGTCAAAGTTTTAGTATGCATACAAAGTCGAATGCCTGAGCAAAACATAGGTACCAAAATAATTATATTACGAGCAACTTAGCTTAAAATGTCGCGTGAGAAAGTGCGCAATCCGGTTTATTTCAAGTTCATATTTTTTTTCGGAAGCAGGCACTTGTCATACAAATAGTTTTAACCAATCATATGGAAGCTAAAAGAAAGGGACTTTTTCTAAGTTTGCGGAGTTTCAAATATACGATTTTCAACACTTTATTCTGAGGTTGAAGAATGTCTCAACCTTGTATCTGTCTTTCGTCAAGTTCTCACCTCTAAAAGTAGCCACAGCTGACTCCAGGCCGACTGAAGTCAGCCATATCCCCACATCTTCCATGGACCACATGTTGCATTTTATTCTGTCGCCATTTTTTTGTCATGTTCTAAATATTCGGCTGCAGCATCCATACTATATATGGCTACATCCGAAGACATCTGGATATCCACATTCCCCTTGTTTCCATATTTTCATAATATCCATTGGAAATTGCCGATTTAGGTTTTCTTTTCCCTGAAATCCTGCGAATTATGACGAGTAATCCGCAATGTAAACCGGGGGGAGGGGAGGGGAGTGTAACGTTGTCGAGCCGACCCTTTGAGACTAGGCAGGGTTTTAAAGAAATAACAAACACGTTCGGTTAAATAAAACTTATATTAAAAAATCAACATGATATATATATATATATATATATATATATATATATATATATATATATATATATATATATTATTTTGCCGTCCATAGGGTAGTGGTATGTTTAAATGGAATAGCCCTAAGGAAATATCAGCATACATGTAATAATAAAGATAGGGAGTTACGCTACTTTACATGGTTGTATTCTTACAACTAAATACACTCGCTTAGTAAAATTAACAATTGTTCAGTTTAATGCACAAGAAATGAGCAGTTCTTTGCTTGTTGTAATAGTTATTTCCCTTTTTACTTGCAGCTAAATGCATTGTATGACAGGAATTTGTGAATGCAACTGTTGTAGTTTTAGTGGATTACTGTGAAATTTGGTACATGTTATGGTCATCGTTAAAAGATATTCATGTTGACAGATTGTTGTACTTTCAGAGGAGTTGTGTTTTCCTTTTACTTATATCTATATCATATAGTAGGGGTGGGCTGCGAGAAGAGCAGAGATATATTTAAATTAGTAAATTGCTCACCCTTTCTCTAAATTTGTGTTGTTGTTTTTTTTTATAAAGAATTAACAAGAGATTTGATAATCTGTTCCAAATGTAGTTGTTCTATTAATATTTTACAACTGTTTCCATGGATCCATATACTCTTTCTCATCTTGTCTTTAATCTTCATGCCTTTCTGTCAATCTTTCCACACTTGAAAATTTGTTAGCAAATACTCCTGTTCCAACATTTTTTATGTTTATTTTTCTTTCGTTCTTGCTTTTTTTAGTGTGCTTATTTTAATGTGGAGAAATGATTCCAGTTTTCCTTCATTTTTATAGGCCCTGGATGCAGCAATGAAGCAGGTGAAAGCTATTAGTCCTGAGACAGCAGCCATGTTTTTCTCTGTAGACCCAGAGGCCAGCAAGATTCTCTGCATGAGTTGTGTTCCTAAGGTAAGTTAAAGACATTTTCATTAGACTATGTTTAATTAATTTTTTTAAAAAATGAGGGACCAGAAAATTTATTTCTAAGATTTAGAACAAGCGAATTTACAACTCATTATCTGCAGAAAATTTTATTATTACACACTCTCTCAGATGTAAATTAATACTGCATTACTGCTACAACTTTTGTTAAATTTGACTTGTTATAATCTTGTTCAACTGTATTTATATTGATTAACAAGGTCTAACAGTGGATACAGACCTGCCAACTCTTACAATTTTGCCGTAAGTCTTATGAAAATTACCCTTAAAATTCAGACTTATTGCATACTGCAGAAAAATGATTGGTGCCAAAAAATCCAGATAATTGCTTCATCTGTGTTTTATTTGGACCCAGATTTCATCTTGGTATTAGTGAAATTAGTCAGGGAACCAGACTAACTTTACAGCAGCACCCCAGACGCTTTAAACTGCACTTATTTGTTCATGCAAAGTATCTGCATAATCAAACTGTTGATTATATAATTTTTTTAAATGGCATCCAGAAATAAATGCATGTTTAAGACGAAAGGGAAAATAAGCCTGTTGAAAAGTGTTAATACATAATCAACACAGTAGAATAAATAAAGATTATTCAGATTCTTGTGAATAAAAGCCGGAAATGACAAACTTATGTCTATTAGACTTAACATGTCAATTTGAGTACGTCTCGTGGTGGGAGATATGATTGCCGTTGTCATGTGAAACGGAAAAGAATTTCCAAGACTTATATCAAGTTGAGAGATAGCAACAAGCCCTTGAGCTGCATAGAGTTTGAAGCTAGAGTTTATGCAACTGTACTAGTGGTAAATACAGTCTATGCGTAGCTTACCAAATTTTCAATTGAACATGATGTTTATCATCGATGTGTCAGACTATTGATTACACTTTCCAGCTTTACACTAGGAGTTATTGATATAATATTTTGTTACACCTTACTGAAAACTAGTCAGTCTTATGAAAAAAATTATTTGCCTTACAGAGACAAACTCGTCAGGGTTGGCAGGTCTGGTGTATATAATATACTTTCAACAGCTACAAGAATGATAATCTTTTTGAGGTGAAGGAAAATGTTAGCAAAACAATAGATTGGTGACCACTTATAGTTCATTATGCCAGAATTAGGCATTGATCCCAGGACTGCATAATTGCATTAAAGATCTGTCTAGTGTAATTAAACACCTGTCTGGTGTATGATTGTATTAAACACCAGTCTGGTGTAGGATTGTATTAAACACCAGTCTGGTGTATGATTGTATTAAAGATCTGTCTAGTGTAATTAAACACCAGTTTGGTGTATGATTGTATTAAAGACCTGTCTGGTGTAATTAAACACCAGTTTGGTGTATGATTGTATTAAAGATCTGTCTGGTGTAATTAAACACCAGTTTGGTGTATGATTGTATTAAAGACCTGTCTGGTGTATGATTCTATTAAAGACCTGTCTGGTGTAATTAAACACCAGTTTGGTGTATGATTGTATTAAAGATCTGTCTAGTGTAATTGAACACCAGTCTGGTGTATGATTGTATTAAAGATCTGTCTAGTGTAATTAAACACCAGTCTGGTGTATGATTGTATTAAAGACCTGGCTGGTGTATGATTGTATTAAAGACCTGTCTAGTGTAATTAAACACCAGTCTGGTGTATGATTGTATTAAAAATATGTCTGGTGTAATTAATCACCAGTTTGGTGTATGATTGTATTAAAGACCTGTCTAGTGTAATTAAACACCAGTCTGGTGTATGATTGTATTAAAGATCTGTCTAGTGTAATTGAACACCAGTCTGGTGTATGATTGTTAGGGCATAACCGATTAGCATTTTTCTACCGATTCCGGATTTTGGGCATGAAATTTTTCCGATTCCGGATACGATTCAATTAATCGGAAATGCTAAATCCGTATCTTTTTTCTAAAAAATTTCATCTTCCATTTCCGGGTTTCTGGTATCTGGTTTTGCCGTGTCTAGCATGTTACTTAGTACTTTACCATATCAGGCTTCATTTCCGGTTTTCACCCACCAGTTGAAATAGATTGTCTCACAGCGTGGTTGTGTTGACCATATTGGACTTTTCTGACTTCTTATTTAACTTTATTAATGCATTATCGAATGACACGCAGTGTTAGACACGGTGCTATAGAAATTCAACTTTATTATTTTTATTATCCGAATCGGTCGTTTCTGCCTTGTCCGACTCCGATTAATCGGAAGTTCATACTATCCGGTGGAATCCGATTTCCGGATCAAAAGTCGGTTATGCCCTAATGATTGTATTAAAGACCTGTCTGGTGTATGATTGTATTAAATACCTGTCTAGTGTAATTAAACACCAGTCTGGTGTATGATTGTATTAAAGATCTGTCTAGTGTAATTAAACACCAGTCTGGTGTATGATTGTATTAAAGACCTGTCTGGTGTATGATTGTATTAAAGACCTGTCTGTTGTATGATTGTATTAAAGACCTGTCTGGTGTATGATTGTATTAAAAATATGTCTGGTGTAATTAAACACCAGTTTGGTGTATGATTGTATTAAAGACCTGTCTGGTGTATGATTGTAATAAAGAAATATGTGGTGTATGAATGTATTAAAGACCTGACTGGTGTATGATGTATGAGTATTAAAGACATGTCTGGTGCAATTAAATCCTTGTCTGGTGTAATTAAAGACCTGTCTGGTGTAATTAAGTCCTGTCTGGTGTAATTAAATACCTGTCTGGTGTAATTAAAGACCTACCTGGTGTAATTAAATCCTGTCAGGTGTAATAAAAGACCTGTCTGGTGTAATTAAAGACCTATCTGGTGTGACTAAATCCTGTCTGGTGTAATTAAAGACCTGTCTGATGTAATTAAATCCTGTCTGGTATTATTATTAAATCCTGTCTGGTGTATGATTGTATTATTTTCTTCATAAGATCATTAAAGAGTTTTAGATGATGATCCAACTACATGCTGTCTTCATGCATTAGTTGTTTAGAACATGAAGTTCCCCATTATGTGACCGTCTGTCTTTCTGCATGTCCATAACTATCACTCTACTTAAACCACCTAACCAACTTTCCCCTATGGGATAATCATGTGCTACAGTGAAAAAATATGTGAGTCTCCACCTGAGGTCCAGAGATCCATTTAGGGGGTTAAAAGGTAAAATTTATATAATTTCAATGACATTTGCATTTTTCTCTGTACTGGTCATACCCCAAAAGAAATAGTTTGGCCTGTTGTCCACTATCATCCATGTGACTGTTAGCACAAGTTAGATAACCGCTCCGGTGGCCTAGTGGTTAGAGCGTCCGCCCCGGAAGCAGGAGGTCGTTGGTTCGATCACCGGCCTAGTCATACCAAAGACTTACAAAAATGGTACTAACAGCTGCCTCGCTTGACGCTCAACATTAAGAGGTTAGTGTTAGGACTGGTCGGCCTGGTGTCAGGATAATGTGACTGGGTGAGACATCATGCTACTTGTCTGCGGCATGATGTCTCAGTGCTAGACATCACTATAAACTGCCTCACTGCAGACATCGTAGCGATATGACTGAAAAATTGTTAAAGCTACGTTAAAAATCCATATCAAACAAAACAAAAAGGCACAAGTTAGTTATTGCTACACCTACCGGTATTACATAATTAGGAGCATTACTGTGAAACTTAAATTTGTCCTGAGGATCTAGTTGATCTGAAATGAAAATGGTACTCCTCAGACATCCAATGGGTACCTAACAATTTTGTGGGCCAGTATATAGTCATACTCTTCGAAGAAGCTGTGTTTAATATTTTTTTGGCCATTGTACATGCATGTGTTCATTGTTACGTGCTTAGGCTCGAATAAGCAGCAACACAGAAAGAGTGAAAACTAACAAGCTTGTAAAACTTTAACAATGATTTATTTAAGTACAATTATTTTCATAAAATAAATAAACTTACGGTTTTAGAGAATCAAATCCAACAAATATAGAATTCACAAAATAATCCACTAATGGAATTTCAAGTCCTGATAAATAATAGTTCAGATAGTTCCAGGTTCGAATCTTGACGATGTAATAATCCAAAATGGCTGACAATGTCACGTGATGCAGTTCTTGTTTTTAAATCATCCAGATGAAATTATGAAACATATGTCCTTTTCCAGATAAATAGAATAATTCTTCTTTTCCAACGAATTGACACAGTCCAGAACAATTTAACTCAAACAGCTAATACACAACTTATCTTAAAGCCCAAACATCTACTACTGTCAGCTTCTAAAATACAGCTATATATATTGTTATTCCCTCGTAAACAAGAGGAATCATGTGATTTTCTAGAAATTGATAGAAGGTCATGGAAGGTCACTGCCTTCCCTAAAAATCACATACTCTAGATTTTCTTACCCCTAAAAACTAAAAATAGAATGTTGTCCCTAAAATTAACCAATGAAATTGAAGACCTGTTGACAATGTTCAAAGCAAGGTCAGGAACTAGACCACTGTAAGCCAAGGTCAAAACTTGTTTACAATTAAAGTGGTTAAGCTAAACTTTCTAGAACAATTTCCCAATTAATGGATATTAATCCCTAAATGATAAATTTGGATTTAACAATTAAAAATAAATAAAATTAAATCCAATAGCCGTAACATCATGCATGCATTAACCTGGCAGATCAGGAACTAGCTATGGCTCAAATGATTAATGCCCTTTGTTTGCTGTGGGTAACATAAGATTTCACTGGTTCAAATGATTTGTGCTTTTTGTGGGCTGTGGGTAACATAAGATTTCAAGTATTCAACAGATCTAGTACATGTATATTCAATTTTAAATGAGCATATAGTCCTTAATACTGTCTAGCACTTGATAAAACACAGAATTTGTTTCATTAAATCATAGAAAGTTTTATTGTTTTGCCACTAGTTCATTGGTGTGCTGTTAACATTGCACAGTTGTATGTTGTTATGATATACTGTCATTGTATAACATAAAGTGCCATATTTCTCACTTAAGCATATTATAAATCAGTAGTGGTCCAAACAGTTTTATATCAGTGTTTTCATTTGATAAATTATGCCACACAAATAGTTTGCTATAGTTTTTTTTTTATGGCACTTATATCACAAGGTCTCATGACTTCAGCTTAGATATTGGCATTGTACAGTCTTTGGAGTCCAGCTAGCACGGTTGACTTTTGCTCTTGCAAAGGCCCACCTGGGATTGAATCCAGGACTGTAGATGTAAAGTGGGTGCATTGAAACTATTATACTAGTAAGTTTTATTCTCATTTTATTAGTGCACTTTAAAATGTTATTTCTTCCATTTTTGGATTGGTGATACTTAGAAAAAAGAAATTTCCAGCAGTTTTAAATGGTGTTTGATTCCTTGTCAATTTCTTTCCAGGAACTTGTTGATAATGGACTGTCAGCTAACGAGTGGGTTTCACAGGTTGCTCATTTGATAAATGGCAAGGGAGGTGGAAGGGAATTCTCTGCACAGGCAACAGGATCCAATGTTAGTGCGCTGAATGAGGCCATCAAGGTGTCTCAGGAATTTGCTCAGATGAAACTTGCTTGATATTTTTGAATTCCTTGAATTTAAATGTTGAGTTAAAATTGTGAAGATGAATTCAATACAATTCATGGTATCATGTTGTCACCTTGGTAAAACTCCATAAAATAATATTGTTGGTCTTGATGGTGGAGGGTCAAAAAGATCACACAGATGCTTTTTCTTTATGTTCGGGACCTGAATTTGGCTACAGATCTTTCACATTCCTTGTGCTATGAAGAATTGACAGTGTTGTGAATATTGGCTTGTCAGGATATTACTTTCATTTCTTTACAGTGGAATGGTTCATGGGCTGGCACATTAGTTTTAACTTTTCTTGAGATTCATTGTAATATTCCTAATCCAGATCATATAAGTGTCATTTAGTTTTCTGTGTATGTACGTTAGAAGAGCTTGTTTTTACTCATTAACACATGTTGTGCCTTAGTTAATTGTATCTCATTACTATGAAGGTATTACTGTAGAAGATATAAAGACAACAAAAATCTTTAATTTTAAGTTATCTTAGTTCATGTGTGCAGAATTTTGTTCTCTCCACTTTCAAATTTACTCACCTTCATGCCGTAATTTTGTCCTCTGTTGTTATTTTTGTCATTGTTAAAAAAAGTAAATCAGGTTCATTTTTTTTTTAAAAATATACCCTAATGCAATAATGAATTCATTTGATTAATGTAGTGTGTCATATATATTTAGGAATGTGCCATAAATTTGTCTTAAGCTTATATGAATAAACCAATTTTCCACACAGTTACTCACTATGTCAAGTTTGGTAAATGCAAAAAAAAAACAGCTGTGAGAAAAAATGGACATCCACTCATGCACATAGGTCTCTTAATTCAAACCCAGACATGTTTCTTCACTAGAATTACCCCTTTCTGCATACAGCATGAAATCATGCATTCTTGATGCCACGCTAATTTACAAGGGAGAAACTTGGAGATCAAGCATAGATGTCTCTTCAATAGAAGTTTACCATGTGATCATTTGAACCATATAGTGCCACCTGTCCCTCTTTGGAAGCTGGTCTCCATCCATTTGTTTAATTTCCCTATTACCATATCACATTGAAATATGCATTATCAGAGATGACTTTCAAAATGATATTAATACCACCAAAGCCATTCTGGTCATGTTATATTGTCTTGTTGATGTTGTTGGTGATGATATCGCTGTTGTTGAGAGTACCAAATTTCTCATCACTAATTGTTTCCCCAAACAGTCTGGAGTCTTGTATTTGTTTTTCTTCCATGTGAGCGAGTCAGACAGATTTTATGCATTTCTAAGATTGGTATGTACTTTATAACATATGCACCACATAGTTGGATCTCCTGAATTTGTAACTCAATTGGGAGGGATGGGTTGGGTCTGGGAAAGATACAGTATCAAAAGACACCATGTAGGATGTTTGATATCATAGGTTTTGTAATGTTATTTGAATGATCTTGGGTTAAAGGAGTAAACAATTGAACATTAAGAAAATAAAACTTTGTCAAGGATATGGATAATTTCTATTTTGTGTGTTTTGGCACAAGAATATAACATTTTTCATTGTTAAACTTCCCATGGTGGTGGTGGGATGGAAATTTGTAGATTCTAATGTGGATAATTTCTGTTTCTGTGTTTTTGACACAAGAATATAACATTTTTCAATGTTAAACTTCCCATGATGGTGGGGGGATGGAGATTTGAAGATTCTCATGTGGATAATTTCTGTTTCGTGTTTTTGACACAAGAATATAACATTTTTCATTGTTAAACTTCCCATGGTGGTGGTGGGATGGAAATTTGTAGATTCTAATGTGGATAATTTCTGTTTCTGTGTTTTTGGCACAAGAATATAACATTTTTCAATGTTAAACTTCCCATGATGGTGGGGGGGATGGAGATTTGTAGATTCTCATTAAGCTATTGCCCATTCCCACCATGGCACATGGACATGGTTAGTAATAAATATAACTTTTAAGTTGTTGGGTATTTACGAATAGTAAATGAGAAGAGCAGGAGTTTTGTATCGTTAGCGGACTAGATGATTGCACTTTGATACTGTGCTGTAAACATACTGTTATTGAAAAGGACTATTTGAGATCTGACTCTTGATTGCAAGTCTTTTGAAATCATTTGCTATGCAAGTTTTTTTAAAAATAATTTAATAGCAGCTTGTTATTGTGGTTTGCTCAATCAGAAAAGCACTTAAATTGTGGTGGTTAATACGAATACTCCAAAATGTATTGGAAAAGTGCCTGCAAACACTTGGTAGTTATTTTTAAGTGCTTGAATTTCTAAACAAATGTACTTAATTGAAATTTACTGTCATAAGTATCGATAAAGAAAAAAAAATATGCTGTTAAAAAAAGATGGAAATTTGATCGTCCTGAAATGTCAGTTCATTGTTAAGATTTGAAGCACCATATAAATGGATGCAGTTTTGACTGGGTTTGAAATAATTCAGGCATTCTGGAATGAGAAGCATATTTTCAAACAATATTGTCACAAGCGCTATAGAAGCTGTATAGTTAGTGTTTATCTACCCATGTCTAATGTGTCAGAACACAGACATTTCTGATTTAATGCATACAAATCATCACTTTTATGTAAAGTGACCCCCCCCCCCAATGTTACGTTTTGCTGGTTAATACAAAAAAAAGGTTTAGTCTAACTACTTTAATGGCTAGGTTTCAACTTTCCCAAACAGAAAATACATGCACATCAGTTTCTTATGCAAATGTTTTCATAATAAATAGGGTTACAACCGAGTATCTTTATACAGTAGAAATTGATTTTAGGATGTATTGTGATTATTTATTTAGCTAAAATAGATGAATAAATACTCTAGGCCTAATACATAGTGCAAAATTGCCTGAATCGGGCAAATTCGCTATAAATGTATGTGCATTTGACCCTAGCCCTAAGATCCCCACCATTAGTATTAATTACTACAGACCAATATAAAATAACTAGATCAATGAGTAAAAGATCTTTGAAGATTCATGGCAAGTGCAAAATAGCATTCAACATAAGAAATATGGACAATAGGAATGAATTTAGAACATACTTATTAAACATGAAAAACTAAGAATGATTATAAACACTGGCAGATAAACATGCCAACTGCCAGACTAATGTAGATGTGATTGCCTCAAAGCCTTTCAAGTTACTATGTCGTTTAGCTGGACTTGGCTCAATGATGGACTCAATTTGGATATTTTGTGTACTCTACAAACCAGTTAATATTTTTCTTATACACACGTGATTATAGTGCTTAAGAAAAAAAATCTTAATCTTTGAAATGTGTTTGAATTTCGTGATGAAATATATGTATTGATCATGTAAATGATGGTACATTCTCAATAACTTGCTTATCACTGTATGCAATAAATTATACTGCACATAATCCTGTGTTCGTTTTCTTGCATTGAGTGAAACAAAAAGAAATAAATTTTTATGACTTTGTCCTTATGGATGGAGATGGTTGAATAATTTTGTAGTAGATAGCTATAACATATAGTCTATATGTATATATATATATATATATATATATATATATATATATATATATATATATATATATATATAGTGAGTTTTTAGTCAGTTCCAACTGCAAATAACATTGATCCTGATCTACCATTACAAAATATGCCATCAAATCAGTGTTCCTTGTTCTAATGATTACTCCCAACTGCATGGATCGTGATCCACCATTACAAAATATGCCATCAAATCAATGTTCCTTTTTCTGTTGATTACTCCCAACTGAATGGATCGTGATCCACCATTACAAAATATGCCATCAAATCAATGTTCCTTTTTCTGTTGATTACTCCCAACTGCATAGATCATGATCCACCATTACAAAATATGCCATCAAATCAATGTTCCTTTTTCTGTTGATTACTCCCAACTGCATGGATTGTGATCCCCCATTACAAAATATGCCATCAAATCAATGTTCCTTTTTCTGTTGATTACTCCCAACTTTATGGATCATGATCCACCATTACAAAATATGCCATCAAATCAGTGTTAGTTGTTCTGTTTATTACTCCTAGCTGCATAGAACCTGATCTACTAGAATATTATATGATGGCAGATCTGGAACTGTGCAGTTTGCGGTGGATTAGGCTTGTAAGTGAATATGTATGATGTTCTACATCCACATTAAGATTTAAAATTTTTTTATAAACCAGCATTTTTTAGACAGACTGACATAAATCAATATCAGACCTGCAAATGAGGTCTTGGGCTTTTTAAGAATGTGTGACGTATTTTTGTATAAACCAGCATTTTTCAGTCTTACATATATCAATATCAAACTTACAAATGAGGTCTTTGACTTTTTGCAACGTATTCATACATGCCAATTGTTACGCTTTTATGCATAATCATTACACTTTTTTCACTAAATTATGCGTAAACATATGCAGAATACGCATTTCTCCTTTGAATACGTTCCCCAATCACATTACTTTAGGGATATTAGCCTGCTACCTCGCGAATCCAGCCCTACCAAAAGACGAAAATTCGTCTTTCCTGTCTATGTCATATAGACAAAGGGCAATAACTCTTGCCCCTTACCTCCCCTTGAGCAGCAACAAGGCTGAGCCCACCAAATTTTAACCCACACATGGCCTTCCATGAAAAAATTAAATTATAGAAGCCTTTTTAGGCAAAAATACAAGGACTTTTTTGGGGGGGGTGTGTCATTTTTTGTGACAATGTCCCCTCCCCTGTATGAAATACCATTGAAACCCTACAACGATGACTAAAAATTACTTCATACAGGGAGAGGTCAATTGCAAGCGTTTCAATTAACCGTAAAAGACTAATTATTATTATGTCAAATATCGGAGAAGCTCGGATAACAAGATTAACAAGAGAACGATTAGCTGCCATTCAAAAATTTCTTCCCATCAGAGATGCATTTAGGGACAATTTACAACAACAACAACAACAATTTGTTGAATTTACCAAAGATACTAAACGGTTATTTAAACCAATTACTTCTGCAACCAAATAAGTTAAAAAAGAAGTTGCAAAAGTTGCAGCAGATACCTCTAAAATAGCAGAAAGCACTGAACATTTAAAAACCCTTGTTACACAACGACAGCCAGATGTTGCAGAAGAACCAGAAGCAGAAGAACTAAAAGTTGCACAGGCAATTGCACTAACTCCAAAGAGTAAACAGCGAAGGAGTCTTGACCCGGAAGTGATATTTAAGCCTAATGTTATAGATAGTATTAGAGGGGATGATGATTATCATGATTACAATTTCTTTGCTGATCAAATTAATCAGACATTTTCTGATAGAAAACAGCTTTTAGTGGAAGGATATGAAGATTCTATTGATGATAAAGAATCTTTTGCAAGAAAGCTATATTTATTGAGATTAGGTAAATCTACGCTACCACGTGGCGATACAGGTTTTAATAAACTTTGGCAAATAGTAAAAGAACAAAGTAAACCACCTCCATCATATAAACTCAGCCAATTAATTTCTACACCTGAAATAAAAGTAAAGGCAAAAGCTGATTTATCTACACCGTTAGAAAAAACAAAATTAGGTTCTGGATTAAATACGATTATTCCATGTTCAAGAAGTGTAGTGGATGATATATCACGATTAGAAGTCCTTATCGGAGGAAAACGAGCTGGAAATAATTCTCCAGAATTAATTAACGAGGCTACTGAAATTTGTCAGAGATTATTTCGTGGACACGTTATGGATATGCCAACATATCGTGGTTTCATTAATGAATTTATTGATGATTATTACAGTGATTAATCTATTTGAAAACATTAATGTTTCTATATATCATGATAATAACCCGTAGTATGAATCGACCTAGACTTGTTTATGTTGTAAATTCACGATTACCTGTATACAAATTAACATACGGAGATGGTCTCGGTGATATTGTTACAGGATTATTTACAAGAATTGCTCCAAAAATACTTCCCATTGGAAAAGAATTAGCTTCAAAGGCTATTGGAGTTGTTGGTAAATCTGATGCTGTAATACATGCATATAATACAGCAAAGAAAAGGATTTTGTCGTTGGTACGTAAAGAGAAACCAGATAAATCTGTTAAATTACCATCCACAGAAGATATGCCACCGGAAATTGCTAACGAAATTAACAAAATAGCAGAAAAAAAAATAAATACAATTGTTGGTTCAGGTCTAAAATTGTTAATTTAGATCAACACCATCCATATAATGTTTAAATATGAAGTTGACGATGCTTTTAATGTAAATGCCAAAGTGGGAAAAAATGATTCTGTGAGAGATTATCAATATTTTTCATATACTGCTCAAGATCCAAATTCACGAGCACGTATTGATTTTAGATTTGATGATACTTCTAAATATTTTCTTCCATGTGAGGCATTTATCGAAGTTGAAGGACAAATAACACAAACTAATGGTACTCCTTTTGCTAATTTAGATACCACCGCGATTAGATTTGTTAATAATGGTATAATGGCGTTATTTAGTTCTGCACAATATACGATTGGTACATCTAAAATTGAGTCCATTGATGATAATGTTGATATTGCTAGTACTATTATTGGATTAACTAGATATTCTGATGATTTTATTAAGTCTGCAGGTCATTCAATGATGTTTGCAAAAGATCAAAATGATACAACTGGGATTAGTCAATTTATACTGCGAAGACCAAAAAAGCATTCAGCTGCTGCTGATGACGCCGATGTTGAATCTGTTTTAATAAGTGCAGATACTAATTTTAATTCAGGGTTTTCAGCGAGAAAAAAGATGCTCAATGATAATGGTAAATTTTCCTGTACAATTCCATTGTCACATATATTTGGATTTTGTAGAGATGTTAGAAAGGTTATTTTTGGTGCTAGTCATACAGTTATATTGCAGAGAAATTCCACTGACGATCTTGCATTGTGGCGTGCTCATGGTGTTGCAAACGGGGCTGTAAAATTAACAAAATTAGCACTATGGATGCCAATTTTGACTCCATCGTTGTCAGTGGAAACCAATTTATTGTCATTTATGGATCAAGGAGGAAGGTCACTTTTATCATGGCATGATGTTACAACAGCTACTACAATATCTGATCTTAATGGTGTATTTACATTGCAGCTTGCACTCACAAAAAATGTGTCAGCGCCAAGGCATATATTTGTTGCATTGCAAAATCTTAATCGAAGTCAAGGTGCTGATCTTCAAGAACGTTCTCATATGATCTTTGACCGTTGTGGAGTCTCTGAAGTATCATTGAGAATAAGTAACCAACAAGAACCAGCTGAAAATCTTATTCTTAATTTTAATGAAAATCAAATTGGACGGGTTTATCATAGATTGTGGTCATTTATGGGACGGGATCAAAATATAGATACTGGATTACAAATATCTCAGTTTGATTTCCAAACATTGTATCCTATTTATTATTTTTCACTGCAACATCTTGATTTATCAAAACATTCTGTTGTGGATGTTAAATTTCAAGCTCGTGTAGCATCTCCTGTTGGAGGATTTAGGGCTATTGCTGTTTTACTGTGTGAAAAATATATGATCTTAGAAGGTGGTGGTGGAAAAATGAGAGTTATTGATGCACCAGTGGAAAATCTTTAATTATAGTTAATTAGATGAATTATATTTTACAATAATGTCTTATAATTACGTTAAGGTCTCATTGACACCTGGTCAGATTAAAAAACTACGATCAAAGGATTCTATGACGTGTGGAACAACAATAACATTAAAACCTGCACAAATGTCTTCAGGGGAGCATAAATTGTCTTTGACAAAAACACAGATAAAACATTTTAATAGCGCTTTAGTTGCAAAAAAAGGAATTCAGTTAAAATTTTCAAAAGCTGCCATTTCCGATATGAGTAAATCCGGTGGTATATTTCCATTTTTGATTCCAGCCATTGCTGCATTGGCAACTGGAGCCTTATCTGGTGCTGCAGGTTGGGGAACAAAAAAAGTTCTTGATAAGGTTACAGGTGGGAATTTAAGATTTAAAAAAAGGGGAACGGGGTTAAGACTTCCCGGAAGCAGAAGAACCAGATACACAATGTAGAGTTTACACCAGTGAAACTCAAAGAGTTTACACCAATGTCTAATTTTGACCTTGCAGATGCTGTAACACAACTTCCAATAAAACATTTCAGGGGCGTGTTTATGAAAGATCAATTACCAGCACAACCACACATACCAGAAACTGGAATAATTAATCTAGATAATCACGATGGACCTGGAACACATTGGTGTTGTTATGCAATTTCACCGTCAAGTATAATTTATTTTGATTCATATGGATTACCACCGCCAAATGAATTTATCAATTATGTGAGAAATAGAAGAATTCCAATTTGGTATTCAACGTTACCAACACAAAAATTAACTGATCCTCCAATATGTGGCAGAGAGGTTTTAAATGCGCTAACAGCAATATCAACAAGTCCGTTGCCAATTCATAAGGCTGTTCATGAATACACGATGATGAGAAACGCTGGCGTTTCCAAAATTGTAAGCAATTCTCACGCTGGCATTTGAAAAATAAACGTTTTAATATATGGCAGATATTTATGGAAGATCAACATCACAATCACGTATAACAGTGACAATCGCGTTAGTAAAAAAACTTATCCGTGATGCTGTTTCAAAAATAACTGGTACAGATGTGAAAAAAGCTGTACAAGATGAAATTACAACAACGCTCAATCTTGTTGATGTAGATCCAAATGAAATAGTTGTATTTGGGGATAGTAACGGTAAATTGAAAACCAGTAATGTGCCGTTGAATGATATTTTAACAAGGCAACGAAATGCCGTTGAAAACGCAGTAGCATTATATTCCAGCGATGGCAAACTAAAACCGGGTATACTTATGTCTACAATTACAGATAAATTTACAAACGATGATAAAGAATTTGAAGATCATTTAAGAAACTACAATAGTTTCCGTAGAAATGTCGTTCAAAAGTTCTTTGGATCCCCGATTATAGTTACACCGTCTATCGCTGATATTAAAACGTTTATAGATGATCAAAAGGTCATTAATGACCGCAAAAATGAATTGTACGCGCTTAGTTTAAGATTTTTCAGCGATGAACATTTAAAACCAATTAACCTCCTTGACATGATATACACATTAAAAAATATCGAACAAACGTTTGTAGAACTTCGAGATGCCCGCAAAGTAAAAATCCCGAATCACAACGATGAAGTTAAAAATGTTGTGAACATAATAGCCAGTGGAGTTTTCGATTGGGTAAAAGATACTCAACCTATACTTATTTATCAATTATTTGGCGGTTGGGGGTACATTGATAGAATTTATCGATTTACAATAATAGTTAACGAACATTTTAATATAACATGTGTTGATAGCTTTACCGACAAAGTAATTTTAGGAACAGGTATTAACACAGTAATGTTTAAATCTAGTTCAACTGGAGTCTATTTTAAAATAAGTGCGGTTAATAGTAAAACAGTTAGATTAACGATGCCGTGGGTGATAGAATATGTAGCAGAGGTACCTGTACCTGAAAATAATCCCGTACCTGACGATGATTAATTCTAGCATTTCAATGATGAAGATTTTAAATAATGGAATTAGCATTTCCATCCAGTTACAGATACAACACTGTACAAGAATATGCCGCATCACTGAAAACACTTTCAGAACAATATCACACAAAAATAAAAAAAATTCGCAGAAAAATAACTGTCATTGACATTACAGTGTATTCAATATCCGGGTTATTAGCAGGCACTGGTGTTATTTTATCATCAGTGACAATGATAGCTCCCATTGCAGTTCCCATTGCATTGTCTGCGATAACAACACTTGGAGGGGTTGCAACTGCAATTACAACAAAAATATCGTCGTGTGCACAAATAAAATTACGTGAATATTTATCACGGTATACAATTACCGCAGATGCGTATTCGTTGTTATCTTCGATGATTTCAAAATCACTTGATGATGCAGTGATCACCGATGAGGAATTTTCTTCAATCACCGCAGTGTATAAATCTGCGATGCAGAAACTTGAAAATTTTTCATCTGAAGATTTTACATTTAAAATAAATAATAATGGCAGAGACACCACTGATGCTTCAACAGATCGCAACAAATACCGCACCGATAAAAACAACACTCATTTCTCTCACAACAAAATCACCAGAATTTTCAGTAGAATTTCCAATACCAATACCAACAAGTGCAATCGCGTTAACTCAACTACGATGTTATTATAGTTGGCCAAATATACGTGCAGAACCATTTCGTGGTAAAAACCCAAATAACAGTTTTGTTTTTTCATATAAAAAGCGTCCTGATGGCAGTGATGAATGGCACACATTATTGTTACCAACAGGCGCCTATGACATTGAAGATATCAGCAGGGAAATTATAGAACGAATTGAAGGAATTACCGGATCAAATAAAATAGAAATTAAAGATGAACCTGATAAATCTCCCATTGAAATACATCCACATGAACCATTGTTATCTACATCCATTGAAATAAATTCACCTCAATATTCTGTAGATATTTATAACAGCACAATAAGGTCTGTGTTAGGATGGCCTGAAGTCCCTGCTGGTGTTGTTGATGTAGATGAACTCCCTGTGGAACCCATACGGGGAAATTTTCCCGACGATAAATCTTTTAAACTTGCACATGATACATGGTTTAATAATCTTCCTGCGATTCATCCTCGATTACCAGAACCAGCATGGGTTGATTTTTTCACAACAAGTACACCAGATCCGCCCGAAAACATGAAATTTCTCTATGATTTTGGTTTTCTTCGTGATAGAGATATCTATCAAAGATATTCCTATAAGGTATTTGATGGTACAGAAACAGACCCTATTTCGCGTGAAGAATATCGTCAACATGGTAATTTAGTGTATAGATTTGGATTAGGTGATCGCGGTACATATGAATTTTCGATAAAAAATATTACCGAGTATTTTAACGACCAACGTGTACAGTTTGAAACTCGATTGCAACAACTACGAAAAACTTTTCAACAATCACTTCTTCTTGATATGACAACGAAGAAAAGTTCAATTTTACAACAACAGCGACAACTAAATCAAATCATCACAGATATGAACTACATTAACGACAGATATCTTTCGTTAGTTTATGAAGATAAATCTCCCCAACGAGAAAAATTCAAAAAAGCATTTTCCCTCACTAACGACAATATAATATTTTATAAATTTCCTGGTTGGTGTGCAAATCTATTGAAAAGTTCATTGCGTGGGGTCATTGATGAATTCTTTCCACAGATCCATGCGTTGTGGGTAAAAATCAATCCGCCTATAGAAATTTTACGATCTAATAATTCAACATTTAAAACAGGAAGACACAGATCTCCGCACCCTGCTAATATTACATCAACGATAGCAATACATATTATTGCAGATATTATATTAGATAGTTATTCCATAGATGCATCAAAGTCTTCAAAGGCCGTTCCAGGATATATTTTATATACATTTTCCCCAAATGTGTCTCCCGGGTCTCTCATTGTAATGAATCCGCCTAATTTAGTCTTTTTGGCTGTTACAAATAATTTTATTACACGAATTAATTTCAGAATCACATATCAAGATTTCTCATTGATTGATCTTCGTGGGGAACAATTACAATTAACCCTTGAAGTGAAATCCTGAAAGGATTTTCATCGTAAACGAGTTTCATCGTAATTGAAAACAAAAGATTTTAAAATATATGTATTATCACGCTGTCATAGATATCCATGACAAAGTTAAATTATATGATGCTGTACGGAAATGCTTGGGTGGAAATGCTAGCATTTCCAGTTTTAATTTTATTATATCTAATCCTGGAAATGATAAATTTTTATTATCAGATTTTCAACGTGGCAGGTTATCTGTGAATGGAATCACTACAATTACATGTTTTCACGACCAAATAACACAATATGCACATAATTGTATAGACAAGGACACATTAATGAGAATTCTCAGTGGTGAAAATCCCTAATTGGAAACTCAAAGAGTTTCAATTACGATTTCAATAATTTATCAGACATGATTTGCTCAACAGTTTTCTTTTTGTTGGTGACTATGCCACTAGTTAATATCTCAGTAAGTTCCTTTTCAGTTTTTTCATTTTCCGCGTTTATTTTTTTAAGTCGTTGTATATTACACTGCTGTGATGCAATATGTTTATTATATTCGTCGATTTTTTGTGTTAAATCCTTAATAGTTTGTTGTTGCTGTTGGTATTTTTCAGTAAGAGTTTTTAGTTGCTGTTCATTATTCGGACACTTATTTAAAAGATCTTTCAGTTGTTGTTGTTGTTGCTGTTGTAAATTATATTTACCTATCATTGTTTGCGTTATTTTGTTTGCTTGTTCAATTTTTTTCATTTCCTTGTGCTATTTTAGCTTGTAATTTAGTATATTCCTGTTTAAGTTTAGAAACTTCTTCTCGCGCTTGATTAGTCTGCTCATGTAATTCTTTAGTTGTTTCAGTTAATTTTTTACCAGCGGCTGTTCCAACTAAACCACCAGGAAATTTCTTATTCGTAGAAGCATCTGTCCAAATTTTATATAACCTTGTCAGACCAATTCCGTATTTGCTGGCGATAACACTCGGTTTCTCCTTTCCTCGTAACGAAATAATAGCATTGATATCTACATCTGATAAATATTTCGCGATGTTGGGCATAATCGTAATAATAATAAAAAAAAATAATAAAAAAAATAATTATATCAGTAATGATGAACAGTAATTACCGATGAAAACAATATGGATGGATAAGTAATTATGATGAAATAATGATGTAGAATAATTATATCAGTAATTATCCACTTCAGAAATAATAATCGGCGATTACTAATCGCTGTTATCGCTGGATTTGCTTTAAAAATCATTCACTGTTACCAATATACTTATTGGCTATTATTTTTTTGTCATTGTTATTGATCATGATTACTCATATAAATATCCAACGAAAACCATCATCATTACTGTCATGATTACTCAATCACACAGATGGATTCAAAAGCCTTTCCATCAATTCGGCATTAACTACACTAGTATATTTACGCTCATTATATGTTTCTTTGAGAGAATCTTCGATAGATTTAATTATTCTACTTGCTGGAACAAATATGTCTATGTTATTTTTGTGTTTTATTAATACTGCTGTGCGTGCCTCAATAAGAAGTTTTATAATTCTATATTCGTTTCGATAGGATGGTTTCCCTTTGACTTCTCATTGATGTAACCCCTAGATATTCTTGCTCAAGCCATTCACTTGTAAATGTATTTCCGCCAGGGACCAAATGTGCAAGTTTATCAAGTTCATTACTCAACTGTTCAATATTTTCATCGTTCATATACGTATGAAATATCTTTTGTTTAATTGTTTATCAATGATATGCATATTCAATTATAGTTTTTTATAGTATCCAGTGATATAATCTTGTTCGGTAATCACAATATTATATTTACATTTGTAATATCTAGCTAGTTCTTTAAACCGATGATTTCCACAAGCGCCACATAAACGTGTTTTTCCTTTAATTCCTTTGGAACATCCGAGACAAATTAACACTCCAGTGGATCCTTTTTTGTTAATAACGTATTTATGTAATGAACAATATTCTCCAGTGCAACGTCGTTTGCAAAATCCATCATCATGAAGATGCCTCCATTGACAATTATTGTATATCATTTATATACAATATGCAAACTTTTAATTGAAGACTTATTTTGCATATTGTTTATATGACAAGATTATCGAAGATTACCGTTGAAGAAGAACCACCACGGGTTAAAATTAAATATGATCTAGATGGGAAAATAAACCCATCTAGACATAAATCTAGAATTATTAGAAGCATCCGTGAGGCAAAATTTCAACACCGAATAAATGGTGCCGCATATACGTATTCAACGTTTTTAACAAACTTTGACGACAATACAATGACGTTAAAACGTGCCACAGATATATTATCGTCGATCGATTTTACCAAAGCCACCAAATATACGTTAGATGTCATTTACACAACATTTGAGAAAAAGATAACCAAAAGTCAACGAAAAAAACGTGATATAATCGATATATTATTTAAACAAAGTCCACCCACGTGGAAAATATTTCATCATCGACGAAGAGTCACATATAATGGTGGATTATTTATTTTAACGAAATACACAAAACCTGGAACACTCATTGGTATTGATAATCAATATTACAATGTGGCATATCCGTTTAATGTGATCACCTATGGAGTATTTCCTGTGAGGATTCCAAATGATAACGAAGTTGCAGGAATGAAATTATCTACTACGTTAAATTGTGTAGCTGAACAAGTCATAAAACATTTTAATGCGTCAAAGAGAGGCTCAGGTCTTACTGAAACGCGAATGAATAAAATTAATCATTGGATAAATATATTAATGAAAAAGGCACCGGTGCAACAAAACATGATATTGCAGAGTTGGAAAAAAAGTTAAAAGTTCCCATTGTTGTGAAAATGCTTCCAGATCGAATATTTTATAGTTCTGGCTGTTATCGTAAAGCAGGAACTCCCATTGAAATTATTGATCATAATTTTCATGCATGGGGGATTAATGAAGGGGATTTTCCCTGTAATAAAACTATTAAATATTATCATGGAGAGATGTTTGATTGGATTAAAAATCACTACACCGATCCGGTAAATATATGGCTGTTTTCAAGCGGTACAGAAAGATATGACCAATTTGTTACCGCAAATGGAGAAATTTATCGTCAAGAATATTTACAACAACGCATGGAAGAATTTGCCAGTAAATACCTCAGTGATAAATCGGCAATTACAGCAATATGTCAAACTAGCTTTACAATTTCATCTATTGCGTCTCAATTTGCCAGAGAAAAAAACTCATGGAAACCCACTAAAAAAAAATTCATTGAAAATATACAACAAAGTTGTGTAGAATTTAGCCACGGTGGTTTATGGAATACACAATATAATGTCGACGACATGATGTCCGTGGATATGATTGCATGTTTTCCAGGAGGTTTTCTTGGTGGTGGTGAGTGTAATACATATTTTAAACAATTTGGATTACCAACTCACAGAATGGTACGAAGAGCTGTTAATGGACCATTACCTGATTATAATTTAACTGGATTTGCTGAAGTTGTTTCTTTTAAACTTGCAGAAGGATTACACGTTATAACCTATTTATGGCCTGGAAAACATTTACATGAGCGACGATGGGTTCCAACTGTATTATTAAGATGGGCACTTGATAATGGTATTTTAACTGAATTAACTATCGCTGAAATAATTTTTAGCTGTGATAAACAAACAGATATTTGGCTACCTACACCAGATCGTTTTCCACGATATGAAATAGAATTTCTTCGTGAAAATATAACTATCGAGTGTAAAGAAATTTCACGAATTATTATTGGAAAATTCACACAAGGAGAAGCCACTGAAGATGAAACCCGCAGACGCAAAACTGTCAAATTAGTGTTAGATCCAGGTGAATTAAAATTTATCATTGATGATGCAACATCTAAAGGAGTATTTTTTCGACAAACTGCAGCACAATTATCATCAGGAGAACCATTTGGAACAATTGTAGAGTATTTTAACAATGAAATGCCGCAATATACACATTTACGGTCATATATGTTAGCCTATACAACTATTAATTTATTATCAATGGTAAATCGATTTCCTGATATTGCAGTAAGAGCTGCAACTGACTCATTTTATTATGATAAAAAATATCACCCTGCTGTTAAAAAATATCTTGGCGATGGCACAACATGGGGTACATGGCGTGTTAAACAAGAAGAATTACATGATTATCGAAAACATGCAGATGTACAAGATTTACCAGAATATCATGGCGGAGCAATTGAAAAATCATCACCATGTCCAAGTATACATGATGCTGTTGCCAGACATAAACTTGTCTATTTAAAGGGCCCAGGTGGTTCTGGAAAAACAACACGGGTCATTGAATTATTTCGTGGAACTAATCTGATTGCGCTAACCCCAACTAATAAACTTTCTAGAGATTTTAATAAAAAGGGAATACAAACAAGTACATATCATAGTTTCTTCAGATATAATGGAGATGAGTGGACACCTGAACGAATGGGGACTAAAATTGTTCCTGATGTGTTATTATGGGATGAAATTTGTACTGTGCCGAAAAAAATAATAAAAATGTTTCTGGAATGGTTAAAAACAAAAAATACAACTATAGTGCTATGTGGAGACCATGGATAACCGCCACCATATAAAAATATATCTCCACATTGTTGGTTAAAACGTCAAGTAGATTATTACGAAGAAATGACAACTGGCCACAGATCTCTTGATGCGGAGTTAGCGGCGCTGAAAGCTGCAATTCGATGTACCTCTGATAAAAATCAAGCTGAACAATTACGACAGGTAATACCTGAAACGTCAGTGAAGGAATTTTATAATATCTGGAGACCGTCTGATATGGTTGTATCTAGTAGAAAAACTACCAGAGATATTCTTTTGAAAAATTTATTTAATGTTCATAAAAGTAAATTTCCTAATGAACCTGTCCCGTTATGTTACAGACCTATTGACACCCGAAAACAAAATATTCTTGTAGATATACCAGGACATCAACAATAACAAAAACTTGTATTAAATGATATTGTAGAAGTTGATTTATCTGTAGTGGAAAACGCAATAAATAAAATTAATTCTCCATGGAGATTAGGATATGCTATAACAATACATTCCTCACAAGGATTAACTATAACAGATACAACCATGTGGATCTTTGATGATTGTATCGAATGGGACAATTTAATTTATCTGGCTGTAGCACGAGTAAGAAAAAAAAAACCAACTTAAACGAGTTGCAATTAACTACAATCAAGTTAAAGTTTTCGGAGGTAATTGAATCTCATCTGGAATAACTTGAAGTTGTTCTCGAGTAAAACTTCTTTGAGGTGCAGTTGGATCTAATTTATAATATATTGGTCTATGTTCCGCTGATACTGCAGAATATATTTTATGCGCAGTAATACTCCATACCGGATCTGTAGATCTTCTAGCACCACCTTGTAATTCACCAGGTTCATATAAATATCTTACAGTAGCATTCCACGGCAATGGCATATCATTATAATGAAATTGTTTTCCTGGTATATATTTTTTTGTGATTGCGGAGGCTGGTTTATCATTGATTGATGAAGTAATTTGATTGTTAAGTGATAAAATTACCTTAGGAAGCTGTTTAACCCATTCACGAGATATACCTTGTTGAATAAATTCTTTTGCAGTTTGATAATAAAATAATTTATCAGCAAGGGTTTTATTAAATCGCTCAACAATTGCCTGATCCCGATGAATTGCAGTATGTCCTCGTCGAATTTTAACATTATGTTGTGACATTAACAAGGATACATCTCCGTGAAATTCTTTACCAGGATCTACTTGTAATAAATTTGGCCAACGTAATGGACCTTTTTGATAAATTTTTTTAAATGCCGCTGCGACTTCAGATGATGATTTTGTTGATAACGGCAATGCTTCTTTGTATCTACTAGCAACGTCAACAACTGTTAACGCATATTTGTAAACTCGTCGCTGTTTATCATGTGGTAAATATAAAATATCGGCCTGATGGACTTCATTTGGTACATGAACATCAAATGATCCATATTTAATTGATGCATGGCCTGGTAGATAAATTTGCCATATGGCTTGTCGAGATAACCAATCCGCAGCAACATCACGTGAGACTTTAGCAGCATTAGCTAATTTATTAATAGCAGATTTACCCATAAAATATCCTGTTGGAGAATAATAAACTTTTTCCATTGTTATACACTTGCACCAAACAATAATTTACCTTTCATAGCAGTTTTAATAAACAGTGACGCCAATTTTTCTTTAAACGTTTTACCTGGAATGGCATTTATTGAATGAATTAATTTCACATCAGCGAGGTGTCTTTGTTGCAAATCACCGCTTTTATAAGCTATATCATGTATTCTACACGCTTCATCGATAGCACTTATTGGAAATTCACCCGGATTAGGTTGATTGTTGCTATCAAGTCTAATATATAATCGTGTTCCTGGTCCACAGTAGCTATATCCTGGCAGGTGTTTTTCTCCGGGGTACTTTGCCCATGGGGTTCCAGGGAGTTTTGACAATTTGGCAGCGATGTCACCTCCGTGACTTTTTTTTTTGAAACGCTGCCAGTATTTCTCACAAACTTAAATTTTTTTGTGCCACAAATTTCACATTTACCAGTAATTGCAGACCTGTTATTTTTTGTAGTCATTGTTGTTTGATCAGTTGTACGGGTACGTGCTCTACATTTCACACAATATAGATCCATAATAATATTACATTATATCTAATGGAAGTAATTGATTTTTCTGCGTTGAAAAAACAACAACACATAAAACATCATCCAATGTTGCCAAATTCAATACGGGGTATTATTGTTGGTCCATCAGGATCAGGTAAAACACAATTATTATTGACGTTGTTAATGAAATATACCAATTGGGATAAATTATATTTAGTGGCGCCATCCCTAAATGATCAACACTGCTATCAAGTGCTAAAAGACTTTAATGACACTGCATCTGAAAATACTGGATATGATGTAGTCGAATTTATTACAGATATTGACGAGGCACCATCAGTAGAAGACCTCAATGGAAGTATTAACAACATGGTAGTATATGATGATGTCATGTTAGAAAATCAAAAAAATCCTGCTAGAATCTTTTCCCGAGGCAGACACAAAAACACAGATGTGATTTATGTCACTCAACGCTATACACAGATTCCAAAAGTAATCAGAGATAACTGTAATCTGATATGTATGTTTAACGGCATTGATACGCATACATGTCGAAATATTTGGCAGACATGGTGTTCCGATATGGATTTCAATAAATTTAGAAATTTTTTCAGCCATGCTCAATCAACCCCACACGGATTTGTGACAATAAATTTAAATGAACCTGTAACACGATATCGTATCGGATTAGATAAAATATTTGGTTAGAAATGCTGTGCATTTCCACTCTTTGAGTTTCAATCCAAAAAGACCTCTCCCTGCATGAAGTAATTTTTAGTCATCGTTGTAGGGTTTCAATGGTATTTCATACAGGGGAGGAGACATTGTCACAAAAAATGACACCCCCCCCCCAAAAAAAAAGTCCTTGTATTTTTGCCTAAAAAGGCTTCTATAATTTAATTTTTTCATGGAAGGCCATGTGTGGGTTAAAATTTGGTGGGCTCAGCCTTGTTGCTGCTCCTTGCTACCCGCTAGGTGTCGCTTCTTTAGTTTTTTAGCTTCGCTTGTTGTGTGTAAACACGTACAATTAGACCTCCAATGAATCCAAGCCATCTTAGTGTAAATTCTGACCATCCGAAGTTAAATTTGGAATTACTGTGTTGGATAATCATTCCTCTACAGGTCGTATACATTATTTTACAATATTTTCCAATTTGAGTGACTTTGTCACCTTTTCTAGACTTCGGACCAGGCTGCAACGTTGTCAAAGCACGCTTATGGCGGTACTAGCATGTAATACATGTAGCACTCAATAATTTCGCTTATTCCGTATGTAACGTTTACGATATTAGCGACTAATAACGTGCTGCATTGATAATGTGTGCTTTATTTATCTTCTTTGACGTTTCAGTAGACTTCAAAAAAGTCTTTGAACGACCAATTTGCGACTTTAATGGCGGACTTCGTGTTGTAGTCACGAGTTCACGCAACACACGAGTTCACGCGACACTAAATCATTTCGCTTCCTCCGTTAATTACGGTTATGGTAATAGCGACCTAATAGCGTGTTGAATTGCTAAATGTGCTTTGTTTATCATCTTTTTCGTTTCAGTAGACTTCGTCTTGAACGACCTATTGCAACACGCTCACGGCGATAACTAGTGTGATCATTAAGAGTTAACATGGCACGGAATAATTTGACTACTCCGTTAATAACGGTTATCGAATTAATAATATGCTGAATTTTTTAATTTGTGCTTTGTTCTCTTCTTTTGTCGTTTCAGTAGCAAAGTCGACAACGAAGGCATGAATGTCAAAATGGGTGTTGGCAATGTGGAAATGGAGGAATTATGTTGACATGGTTTAGGCTGCCCAGTGGATGTAAATTTAACCGCAGGTCCGTGCATGGCTTTCGGGCCTGTAAGTCTCGGACACATGGAGTCTAGGCTGGATCAATTGGATCCATTTTATTATGCACTTTCGCCGGCCGTCCAGCCGTCCGTCCAGCCGACACCGTCAGTTTAGCCGGCACTTCAGCAGGCAACAACCGGCACTAGCCGTCCATCCGGCACCGTCCGTTCAGCCCAAATGGCACCGGACGGCCAGCCGACCTTCCAGCTTGCATCAACAGGCACCGGCCGTTCAGCCCAAATGGCACCGGCCGGCCAGCCGACCTTCCAGCCTGCATCAACAGGCACCGGCCGTCCACCCGGCAACGACCGTTCAGCCCAAATGGCATCGGTCGTCCAGCCGACCTTCCAGCCGGCATCAACTGGCACCGGCCGTCCATCCGGCAACGACCGTTCAGTCCAAATGGCACCGGTCGTCCAGCCGACCTTCCAGCCGGCATCAACCTACACCGGCCGTCCATCCGGCAACGACCGTTCGGCCCAAATGGCACCGGTCGTCCAGCCGGCATCAACCTGCACCGGCCGTCCATCCGGCAACGACCGTTCAGCCCAAATGGCACCGGTCGTGCAGCCGACCTTCCAGCCGGCATCAACCTGCACCGGCCGTCCATCCGGCAACGACCGTTCAGCACAAATGGCACCGGTCTTCCAGCCGGCATCAACCTGCACCGGCTGTACATCGGATTTACGGAGATTATAGTGATGTACCCGTCAGTCAATCTGTACTACTGGTTACATATCACTACCATGAGAGAGATGTTATAAATGTATCTCCGTCCAATCAGACCATTCGAGAGGCCGGTGCCGGTCATAGCCGGACCTTCGCCGACATTCCGGCCGACCATATAGGTGGCGCTCTACAGTTTCGTACTTTGCATAGGGTTAGAATTTTAAAGAAAAATAATTTTCTGGGATTTCTTCACTGGTTATACTGGCAATATAATAAAGACTTTGTATATCTTAGGTGTTGGGAGAAGAACTTTCAATTCCCTTTATTTTGATGTATGATTGATGGGTGTACTTTAGGTTCTAGAGTATACAGCTTGGGCTAACATAAGATGTGCTCATGTAAACAAACTGCTAGCTCCGCATGGTCATTTTCACTCCCTGGACTTCAGAGGTAAATTGTAGAAAAATGGTACGATAACTTTTTTTACTTTTCAGATATTTTGTAATTTGTTCATTGCACTTTCAGAAGCTGCTATTGCCTACTTCAGCAAAATTCGTTTTCCCTAGTTTAATAACTGCTAAAGTTAGTGTACTTTTGATTAATTCTGGCTAATTTTTCAAGCACAAGGGAGCATCCATTTTGTTGTACCATGCGCTTAGATCATTTACAATTTCCACAAGTGCAGTATCCAAAGAAATATCAGCCACATTACATCAAAGTAGCATTGAGATATGCCAACTTATTCTCCATTGTGCATGTTACAAATGCAAACAACTTCACCTCACATACGTCACTATCTGAAAAGTACATATTAACTGGTGAGCGCCCCCATACTAGACAAATCAGTCGGTATTGCCGGTGTACACCTCCCGTCACGTCAAATACGTGACGGTGTGATTTTAAAACAAGGGAGAATTAGTGACATTATCAGAGATGACGGAATTGAGTTATCTATGCCACTTGGTATGCGCTACACAGATATGGTAGCTTTACCAGAACAGGACTTTCAGGCCGACCATTCGCCAGTTCAATCAGCCGTTAGTGCCGGCCGTCCATATGTTCACGGCTTCTCCACAAGGGAGATTTAGTGAAAGTGTCAATTATGACAGAATTGCGTCATCTAGGTCACCTGGTATGCTGTACAGATATGCAAGCTGTACCAGAACCAACATTCCCTCTGAGCGAATGGTAGATGGGCGCACAGTGCTGGCCGCACTACATAAGCATTATGTAATTATTATTACCTTCCAGCCGGCACCAACCAGCACCGGGCGTCCATCCGGCAATGACCGTTCAGCCCATATGGCACCGGTCATCCAGCCGACCTTCCAGCCGGCACTAACCCGCACCGGGTGTCGATCCGGCAATGACCGTTCAACCCAAATGGCACCGGTCGTCCAGCCAAGCTTCCAGCCGACACTTGCCGGCACTGACAGTCCATCCGGCTCCGGCCGTCCAGCCCAACAGGCACCGGTCGTTCAACCGTATGGAGATTTTAGTCATATACCAGTCCGTCCGACTGTACCACTGTACCAGCACTTGGACTTTTATGATACCGCAATCCGCACAAATCGGATTGACGATGATTCTAGTGATGTTTCCGTCTGTCAATCCGTACTACCGGTTACATATCACTACCATGACACAGATGTTGGCGATGAATCTCTCGATCCAACCCGACCATTCGAGCGGTCGGTGCCGGTCATAGCCGGCCCGTCGCAGACATTCAGGCCAAACATATGCCAATCAATTCATTCGGCATTGCCGGCCGTCCATAGGCTAACAGCTCATCCACAAGGGAGAGTGAATGCCGTTATCAGAGATGACGGAATCGAGTCATCTATGCCACCTGGTATGCATTACCCGATATGGATGCTTTACCAGAGCAAGATTATGCACATAGTGAGTGCGATGAATCGCAGGCAAATCAGCTGTATGCAGATCCAGCTATGGAACGGACTGAGTTCAGCTTCAAAGCCGCAGTGGAGGAAATTTATAGGGTGTTGGCCCCTTCAGAATGCCCTCCACCTCCTGCTGCCATTACCGACTATAAGGTTAGAGCGTCGGTCGATCTGGATGAGGGGGAAGAGACTCTATCCTTCCGCCTCCTTCCCCAGTCGACAAAAAATTAAGGAAATTAATGACCGTCTGTCGACACGTATAGGGGATCCAGGAAATGCTAAGGCGTTCTTTTCTGAAAGCCAAGTACCAGCGTCGTTTTCAGGTCGATGGTACAAACCTCACTCCGATGCGTTCAGTACTGAGGTCCTGGCTCGGGATAAAATATGGCAGCAGTCCATATGTCTGCGGCATTGTCTTATAAAGTGGACAAAAACTGTGTTCAATGCCACGTCCAAGCTGGTTCGAAATGTAGTCGCAACGTCTTCACTGTTAGACCTAGCCTCCCTAGCCATTTTCAGGATCGCTGAAAAATCTGGCAATGAGCATGCTTGGGAATCGACGGCCCGGTTAGCTAGGGTTCTTAACAGGGCAGCTCACCATTCCATGGCCAATGCGCTGACTGCTTCTGCCAACCTAGACCTGATACGTCGTGACACATGTCTGAAGGGCACGTCGCTTAAACCCCATCATAAGCTGGCTAGATATGACCGACGCATATTTCACGTCCCTAGTTGTTAGAGCGTCCGCAGCGGAAGCGGCAGGTCGTGTGTTCGATCCCTGACCGAGTCATACCAAAAACTTACACAATGATACTAACAGCTGCCTCGCTTGACGCTTAGATAATGTGACTGGGTGGGACATCATTCTACATGTCTGGGGCATGATGCCCCAGTGCTAGACATCACTATAAACTGCCTCACTGCAGACATCGTAGCGATATAACTGAAAGATGGTTAAAGCTACGTTAAAAGAAAAACGAGTAGCGGACATTTCTCCGTTGTGCTTGTCGGGACTTGGTTTATCAGTTCCATGTCATACCTTTTGGCCTAAATTTAAGCCCTTGGGCTAGTACCAAGGTTATGGATTACGTCGTCACCCTGTTCCGCTCGACTTCATCTATTGCGTCGGCAGTATATTTGGACGACATCCTCCAGAAACATCTGTCAAGCTCTACTCTGCTCAAAGGCAGAAACGATCTTATATAACTTTACATCATATAGGCTTTCTCGTGAACTGGATAAAGTCTGATCTCTGTCCAATCCGGATTTTGGTCCATCTGGGTGTGGAGTTTCTCCCGATCTGAATCTGGTAAGGCTTCCTCGAGTTTGCGATCATCCAGATAATTGCACTCGTAGAGTCCGTTTCCGACAGGATGCGCATTTTAGCGAGAGAGTTGCAGATCCTCGGATTATTCAATGCGGCAATAGACTTGATCCCGCTCAGCCGTCCTTTTATGCGCCCTTTACTAAGGACGTTGCTAGCGTAATTGCGCCCTTTTCAAGTCCCTTCGATCCCAGAAAACAGTCATGCTCACGCCAGAGATACGATCATTCTTGAGTCAATGGCACAACCCCTGTAGGCTGTCCACAGGGATTACTCTGGAGATACCCCATGCGGGGATAACGGTATGTTCCGCCGCTAATACCTACGGTTGGAGTGCCCACCTGTTGCTGGACTTCGATACTGTCAGCGGCACGTGGGTGCCAGGGGCGAGCCCCTTTCCACATCAACCTTTCAGAAATAACGGCTGTCATCAATGCCTTTCATTTCGGGCAGGATCAACGCTTATTACAAACTGCCCTCATTATGTCAGACAACATTTTGGTGGTGCCTTGCCTCAAAACAAGGGGACACCAATCACCAGACCTGTGCAATCTGAACTGGCAGTTTCTACATTGGTTCGACAATCTCCACCTCAATGTACATTTCAGACACATTCTTGGCAGACTCAATGTCTTGGCTGACACTCTATCTAGTCATTCACACAGAATGGTCACTCCAGCAATCGGACTTTCTTCCATTTGACACACTTTGGGGACGTCCGATGATTGATCTTTTGCAACAAGGTGGAATCGCAAGTTCTCCACCTTTCATCTCACAGGTTCCAGACCCAGAAGCTTGGGTCGTGGATGCTCGATCAATCACCTGGGAAGGGTTGTGGTCATTCTCCTACCCTCCCACGGTCTTGGTACTGAAATTAATCCAGAAGTTAAGGGGTCAGAACTGTCAGATGGTTCTGATTGCCCCTCTCAGATGGAACAACTGGGTCTCCGATCTACTCAAGCTAGGCGATAGATCTACCCAGGAAGATTACAGTCAGCACAAGTATTCACAAGCAACCGCGGCCAGGGGTGTTCCACCCCTGTCCGGACCGTCTTTATGTTCAAGCTTGGCTCTTGTCCAGACAGCCTTGCAAGACAAACAATTTAAATCTTTGATTGCGGAGAGGATCTCGAGAGCAAGAAGGCCCTCTACTCTGAAGGTTTACGAGGGCAAGTGGCATGTTTTCAGAGACTGGTACCATATCATTCACATTGTTCCTCTGAGTGTCACAATCCCTCAACTGGCCAACTTTTCTCTGGCTTTTAGAGGAGAAACAGCTGGCTCCAGTTATTCTCAAATGCTACCACTCCATGATATCAGACACATTCCGCCGTTCTGGTACATGTGCTATCAGCCATGACAAAGATTTGTCAGATCTTTTAGACATTTTAAAAATTCAATCGACTTATATCCCTCACCCTGTTTCCAATGGAATCTGTCCTGGGTTTTAACATGACTCAATTCAGACAGTATTGAGTCTTTAACCCACGATTAGTTAAAGCTACTATCATACAAATTGGGTTTCTTGATAGTCTTAGCTTCAGCATGCAGGGTGAGCGAGTTACATGTCCTTTCTAGTGACCCGAACTCTCTTCCGTTTCGATCAGAGGGTTTGATGGTCCTCTTGACGCAGCCAGGCTTCGTAGTCCAAAATAGATTACCATACATTGGCGATCAACGAGTCGTCATTAGCTCGCTTTCTTTATAGATAAGTCAGGATCAACAGCCATGTAAGATCCTGTTTGTGCACTCTAGCACCATTTCAATGCATAGAGGTGAGTCAGGTCACATACAAGCACCTCTTTCTTCTGGTGATAGCTGGGATATGAGATATCACCATTCAAGCCCTTGCTTCATGGCTGTAGTGGGTTATACGCTCGGCGTACTCTGAGAATTTGCAAATCAGTCACCTTATAGAAGCTGTTGGCTGACATGCAGAGTCAACCTTCTACAGTTTTATCTTCAAGTTTGTACTCGCAGAGGCAAACATTGATTCTAGTAGGTCCGGTGTTGGGCAGCCCCGACGCCCACCAGACCCATGTGTAACAATCAGCACAGCCTATTAGCTTCGCTGGATTCGCCAGATAAATTTTCGTAGGTAAGAAGATTTCAATAACTATCTTCTTAACCGTATAAAGGGGTCACATATCACGTGACCCTGGGCTGTGTTGCTGATTGAAAATTAGGAGACCGGGTTATCATTCACATGGGGAATCCAACCATCATTCCCTAGAGGATACCCGAGGTGGAGGTCGGATGCTCCGCATTCCCTCCTCCTATTACTTATTCTCCTAAAGTAATGTGATTGGGGAACGTATTCAAAGGAGAAAGCAAATTTTGTAGTAAATTATGTTTCTCCGAGAATACTTACCCGATCACATTACTAAGAAACCCTCCCAACCACCCCGCCATGCGAGCATCCTTGTGTTTTAGATACCGCTCAGCTTAAAAAACTAAAGAAGCGACACCTAGCGGGTAGCAAGGGGAGGTAAGGGGCAAGAGTTATTGCCCTTTGTCTATATGACATAGACAGGAGCAGCAGAGAGGGTGAATCCTACAACGTTTTTAGACAAAATTTGATTGAAATCCTAAAACGAGCCGTCTTATAATCTTATTTTAACCAAAAAAAGGCGAACCCTACAACGTTTTCAGACAAAAAATTGATTGAAATCTCCCTACGAAATCATTTTAACTAAAAAAATGAAAACGATTTTTTAATCAATTTTGGTCGCAACTTGTTGCCATCCACCCTCTCTGCTGCTTAGTGATTTCATCACTGGGTTAACAAAAATAATAAAATGATTTTAACCGAATATTTGATCGAGTCTTTAGGACGAAAATCATTTATGATTTCACAAACAGACTAATCGCTAACACCTCTTCTTGTAAATCAATCAGATTATTTGACTGGTCGGTGAGTTTGAAATTAATTCTGGTTAATGAATTATTATGGCATCGCATGTAGACAGGATTAATTGGGTTTTCAATAATTAGGAATCCTGGAGGAGCTGTTGGTGCAAACGAATAAAGAATATATCCCTGCTGAGCTTGATTTGATTGCTCTAGATTAATCTGATAGCTTCCTTCGATAACATCACACACTAAATTGAGCGCAATCACTGAGGATATATTCACGTTGAACGGAGCGATATGCCTGCCGCCACCGTCTGGGTCATTATTGTGTTTGAGGATTTTTATTTCCTGTGATGTTGTTTTTTTCCATGCATCATGAATTATTTTAAAACCAATATCGATGGTGTCACTGAGAAATTTTTTTAGTTCCGGTACGTTATATCCTGGTAGTTTAAATGTTGGGATATCTTCAACGCGGATTTTATAGTCTTCTGCAAATCTTGTTCTCGTTTTAGGATTACTTTCACCTAATACCTCTTGAATGATTTGCGCATTAAATGTTTCCATGTCATTGATGATTTTGTTACATATTTCTACAACACTGATAAATTCATCTCGGGTGAGAGAGCCGGATTTAAGAGATATTAACAACAGTGAAAAATCATTATTCATTGCTGTGAAATTTTCAGTGATTTCAGGTTTGATAGCAAAATAATATCCCTGCAATGGTCCACCCTCCGCCCTATGTTCGTATCCTAACCCAAAAAAATCTATGGGTACCCTGTATTCTTTATAACACTTTATTGGATTATTATTTTTTATCACGTCGGTGATATAATCATTTTTTTGTGGTTCTGGTAAATCAACGGTTTTTCCCCCTGGTGGTAATTCAGGCCATCCTAGTACGGTTCTAATAGAACTCTGATAGATATCTACGACGTATCCTTCTGTGCTTATTTCAATCGCGGATGATAGCGTCGGTTCATGAACCGTTATAGCGATTTTTGATTCTTTTCCAGTAATCGATTTTATTCTACGCGCGAATTCATCATTGATTTGTTCGATTTGGTATGACCCTGTTGGTATCGAAACAACTTTCCAGTCTGGGGTTCCGTCGGGTTTATTCTTATTTGCAAACACTAAAAAATTATTCGGTTGTTGACCACCAAATGATTTTGATCTGATATTAGGCCAACTGTGATACATTCGTAGTTTTGCTAGCGCTATCTCCTTCACTGGGACCGGAGAGGGGAAATTCACACTGAATTCTGGATTCGTTGGTGTTATTGATATCATGCTTGTTTGTACTGGGTTCGTGTTCTCCACTATTCGTTGAAGTAATTCCTGCGGTGTTGTCATTGTTATTATACTCATGTTGTATTTCTAATTTTGGTATCGAGGAATCATAAATACTGACCATCACTGAGAACTCACAATCTGGTTATGTTGATATTATTGAGATCATTTTGTTTTTTGGGTTTGTGTTTTCTGATTCCATCGGTGTTGTCATTGTTATTATACTCATGTTGTCGCTCTAATTTCGATATCACGGAATCAAAAATACTGACCATCGCTGAGAATTCACTATCTGATATAATCGTATTATCGAGTGACGACGATATCATCAATGATAATTGCGAATATGCGGTTGATGCAATATGAAATTGAAGTAAGTAATTCTGCAGTTTACTCTGGCTGCATGATGATATCTTTTTTGCTATCCCGGTTGATATACCCCCGATTGTAGCCACCGCAGAAATGCAAATTGGAACTACGACCGGGGCAATCATTGTAACCGATGCAAGTATTATTCCGGCGCCAGCGAGAACGCTTGACACCGAGTACATAATAACATCAATTGCGGTGATTCTTCGTCGGTATTTTTTTATTTTTATTTGATACTCCTCAGTGAGGGTTTTGAGTCTATTTTGAAATTCTCTGACCTGATCATAGCGACATTGAGTTGATGAAATCATTGTTATTTTAAAAACACTAGCGTTTTCAATTACGATTTCAATTTAGTTATTTGCTCAGATCTACTACGAATTCCAGATACCATGTTACTGATGCCTTAGACAAACTTTTATCATCGGCTTTTATCGTTAACCGTTCAGTTTTATCCTTGTCGATGATCGTTGAAATCGTATTGTTGACCCCGGATGAACTCGACGATGATATATTAAATTGAATTGGTGCTACCAGCGTTAATCGATAAATACCCTTGATAGTAGCTGTGATGGGTAAAATAGCATGTGGCGATATCCACTCAAATGTTCCAGATTGAAGTGTGTATAAGTTATTGCTGAAGCTATGATGAGGAATTTTTATTTTTTCAAGTTGCGGGAGATTGTTGTTGATCGTAGCGATATATTCAGTGATGTTATCTATAGTTATTTTAACATCTTCAGGTCTAGTATTTCGTTTACCAAAAAATTTATCAACGATGTCAGTGTTTCTGAGGGTGATCAATCGTACACTGTTAAAAAACTTGTATGAACATCATAATCAGATCGTAGCTTTGTTAAATCATCGATTGCGGTTTTTATCGTTCCAATATTCGGTGCGGACACTGGTGGATCACCAAGAAATTCTTGTAGCGGTTGATTGAATTTAGCAATGGCTTCACCGGTTCTGTTTATTCCTCTTCGTAGTGCGTTAAAAGCAGTTATATGAGCATCATAATCAGCTCGTAGCTTTGCTAAATTGTTGATTGCGGTTTTTATCGTTTCAATATTCGGTGCGGACACTGGTGGATCACCAAGAAATTCTTGTAGCGGTTGATTGAATTTAACGAATTCATCGTTGAGTGATTTTAATGAGTTTGCTGTGTTATCTACTGTTGTTAGTTTCTCTGTGACCGTCGAAACAAGTATGCCTGGTTTGAGTTTACCATCTTGAAACAGTGCAATAGCGTCATCGGCGGCGTCATGTCTTCGTGTTAAAATGTCATTCAATGACACATCACTGGATTTCAATTTACCCTGTTTGTCTTGAAATACAACTATTTCATTAGGATCAACATTTGTTAAGTTCAACGTCTCAGCTATTTCATCTTTGATTAGTTTTTTTACATCTTTGACAGAATCAGGTGGTGCAGTGCCATCGGGTTTGGGTTTCAAAGATCTCCCCCAAATATCAATCATGTTATTGTAAAACTCTTTCTCTCTCTAAAATCGTTTTTGACGACTCTGTCGTTGCCAGCGATTACTAGTGTATTCATTAACGACAACATGTGGTGGTTTTCCGCTTGGGTTACTCAAGGAGTTAGAAATAGCGTCAAGGACATTTAATACTTCGCTGCCACATATTGGTGGGTCAATCATCGTTTGTGTTGGTAGCGTAGAATACCAAGTCTTCATTGGAAATTGTTTTATGTAACGCATAAACTCTTTTGGTGGGGCTAATCCATATGAATCAAAATAGACAATCCCACGTGGATCAATAGCGTATGCAACCCAGTGAGTTCCAGGTCCGGTGCTGTTATCGAGATTAATAATACCTGTTTCAGTTTTGTTTGGTTGATGTGGTAATTGATCTTTCATAAAAACACCTCTGAAATTTTTAATCACTAGTTTTTTAGCCGCATTCATTAAATCAAAATAGGACATTGGAACCATAGACTCCTCAATTAATAAACCGTTCCTGGTAGTCTTAGACCCTTTCCGCTGTACCACGAATACGGGGTTCCTGGTAGTCTTAGACCCTTTCCGCTGTACCACGAATACGGGGTTCCTGGTAGTCTTAGACCCAATCCGTGAACGGATCGTCCCTTTTTTTTATATCCCTTCCCAGTTGCCTTCTTTAGTGCCATTCCTGCTGCAGTACCAACGGCTCCTAACGCTGCCGCTTTAGCCACCGCTGGGGCTGCTGCTGCAATCAATGCTGGAATCGCAGCTAACAACGGGAATATACCGCCTGTTTTAATCATATTTCTGATAGCAGCCGCAGAAAGAGTAATCTGAACACCTTTTTTGGCTGCAAGTGCATCATTGAAATGTTTCACCTGACGAGTTGTCAGCGATAGTTTATTTGCACCACCAGTCATTTGGTTGGGTTTCAACGTGATTGTGGTTCCACAGTTTTTAGCTGATTCCGATTGCAATTTTTTTAATTGACCGGGAGTTAACGCAACACTAATAACACTATATGACATTATACATAATTGATTGATTCTAAATCGTTTACAATTACAATTACATGTTTTCCACTGGTGCATCTACCACTCTCATTCTTCCACCAACACCTTCGAGTAGCATTGATTTATCACTGAGAATGACAGCAACCGCTCTATAATTCGGGATAAGGATAGGAGGTACCCCACCAACTGGTGGACCAGTCGGACGGGTTACACGGGCTCTAAAGTGTATATCAACGACAGATTGTCTTGTTAAATCAAGATGTTCAAGTGAAAAGTAATAAATCGGATAGAGGCTTTTAAAATCCAATTGCGATATTTGCAAACCAGTATCCACATTTTGATCACGTGCCATAAATGACAACAGGTTATGATAGACACGTGCAATATGATTCTGACCGTAATCAAGTTGTATATCCTCGGATGGTTCCTGCTGTCCGTTTATTCTCAGCGAGACTTCATTAACACCTAACTGATCAAATATCATATGGCTTCGTTCTTGATTACCAGCTCGCGCATTATTCTGTAACGCTACGAATATATGACGTGGAGCTGAAACACCTTGTTTTGATGCCAGGTGCCATGTGAATGTACCATCAACACTGTCTTGTTTAATATCCGTGGTCACTGATAACCAACTCAACAATGATTTTCCTCCTTGGTCCATAAATGATAGTAGTCGCTGTTCTTCTGTGATTGATGGAGTTAATACTGGCATCCACAATGATAGTTTTGTTAAAATGACTTTACCGGGAGCAACCCCAGCATTACGCCAGATTGCATCATCATCAGTACCCTTTCGTACAAGCGCTACTGTGTGTTTAGCTCCATAAATAACTTTTCGGACGTTTCTACAGAATCAAAATATATGATGCAGTGGAATCGCACATGAAAATCGTCGACGCTGCCCATGCAACGTTGCTACACGTGTTGCAAATCCTAAATTGAGATTACCATTAACGCCTCCGAGAATATCAAACGCAGCTCCGGGTCTAGTTCGACGTTCTGGATTAGCTGCTTCCTGTTGATCGGCTTCTGCATTATCTCTTGCTGTTAACACTTTAATGAATTGAAGGTGATCAGCGTTATCAGAGGTATCCTTTGCAAACATCATAGATGGACCCGCTGATCTTGTATAATCATCAGAATATCTCGCTAACCCTATGATTGTTGTGGCCACATCAACTTCACGGTCAATGGATTCAATTTCTTTTCCATCAATGAGATATCTAGCGCTTTCAAATAACGCCATTATACCATTGTTGACGAAACCAACTCGGATATTTGAATCATTTGCATATGGGGTATCAGCTGCAACATTTGCTACAAGTTCTCCTTCTACTTCAATAAATGCCTCACACGGTAGAAAATATTTACTGGTATCATGAACTTGAAGTTCAATTCGCGATCGGAGATCTGGTTGTACTGCGTGATAAGAATAAAATTGAAAATCGCGTACAGAATCATTCTTGCCAACTGGGGCATCCATATCAAATGCTGGATCAGGTGACCTTTTGAACATTTTATTCTATTTATCAGAGTCTAAATCGCGATTTTTCATTTCATCGTCGTGTTTTTTTAAAGCCACTTCCTGCTATCATGTTTGCTATCATGTTATTTTGGTCCCCTTGATTTATCAAGGGAGTCACCATCGACGCTAATTTTTCGTCTACTGCGTTATTTATAATTCTACTAACACTTGCAGGCATTTCCGCTGTAGACGGTAACGGTTTCTTTTTTCGTCTCACTAATGATGTTATTTTATTCTTTGCAGTTGAAAACGCTTTTCCAGCAAAATCTCCAACAGCACTAATACCCTTATCACAAATAACTTCAATTGCTTTCATTCCTAGTTGTTTAGCTAACGGCATCACTTTTGGAGCCATTCTCGCAAATAACCCTGCAATGGTATTGCCTAAACCATCTCCGTAGTATGCTCTATAAACTGGAAACCGTGAATTAACTACGTAGACGGGGGTTGGTTTATCATGATTGTAGTGTATGATCATTATTTGAAATCAGAAACCATTTTTCAATTGGAAACGCTAGCGTTTTTATTCAGTCTCGGTGATTAATCACTGTGATACCCACTTTCCACTAACTCGCCAATGAAATCTTGATATGTGCTGATATCCATGATACCACCCTGAAATAATCGTCTACAGATATCAGATGTTTCATTAATTATTTCCGGTGAGTTATTTCCAGCTCGGAAACCTCCTACAAGAACTTCTAATCGTGATATATCACTGAGAACACTACCAGGACATGAAATCCTTGGATTCTCACTGGAATCTTGCAATCCGCTTCCGCTATAACCCATTGCTACATCCATTTTTTCCATTTCTTCTAAATTGGCTTTTTGTAAATAATCAAGAATATCATCATCAGGTGGTGGTAATTGTTTTTTAGGTGAAAAAGATATTTTCTTTGCAGGTTGCTATCGCCTTCCTCGCAATTTTCGTGGTTTTTGTTGCTGTTTAAACTCTTCGTATTGATTATACACTATATCCACCGCATTTCTATATTCAATATATGATGCGTTATCCTTCTTCTTAATTCTATCTGTTTTTTCAGTTTTGATTTTGTAGAATATATCAGCCCAATGATCTCAATTTCTAACAAACTTATGATGTTCTGGTTTCAACATATTTTTCCTGTTTTCATAAGTCGTAACAACAAGCGCAGGAATTTCTGTTGAATCAGTCTTATTAATCGCTGCTAAACCCGCCTCGTTAAATATCACGCGTAAATCATCTACTATTTCTTTTGATTCCATTTGTTTTGTTTGTTCAGTTTTCGCTGCTATTTTTTCGAGTTCACCGATAACAGATTTCCCCGTCTCCGGAACATCTCCTAGTATAGCACGCTCTATCCCTTTCGTTGCTGTGGTTACTGGTTTAAACAATTCTTCGGATCCCATAGCAAAATCAGTTTGTAAACTCTGTCGTTGTTGTAGTTTATTCCGTACAGAGTCACGAATTGGTACAAATCTCCTGATTGCATCCAGTCGTTCACGAGCCAATCGGGTTGTTAATGCTTCATTGACCATTATTTAAAATCAGAAACAATTTTTCAATTGTAAAACAATTTTTCAATCCCGACCTAACACCATCGATTTTTGACATCCCTTGAGGGTCGGCTAAAAAAAAATGATTAATGGTCGGGCAATCAAATAATGATAAATAGTCGGTCAATCAAATAATGATAAATGGTTGGTCAATCAAAATTGTTCATTTTCTTGAATTAACGCCCGTAGGTTTCTAACTTTAGAATTAACCTCCTTTTTCAATTCGTATTCGTACCCCAATTCTTTTCGTATTCGTTCTACGATGGTATACAACGGAGCGAACACACTTACGTCACTGGAAAATGCGAGAGAGTCCTTAATAGAATTCTGAATTCTTTTGATGAGCGCATACTTCTTTGGTAGCATGTATTTATTGTTGTTAACTCCGTATTCTATATCCTGAAAATCAGACATGATTTGATCAGGATTTAACCCATCTGATAGTTCAATATCCCAACTTTTCAATTTTGAAATCTCGGATAAAATGCTATTCATGTTTTCAGAATTCATTATTCTATAACAATTATATATTTCTAAATGAAAAATATGACGCATCAGACATAACTAAATTGAACTTTTTGTCCCGTCCTTTTTGAAATAGCCGTCTTGGTTACTCCCTCTGCAACGAATCGTACTGAGGATATACAAATATCGAAGTGCCTACTGGCTTCATTCATTGATTGAAATATTTTTTCTTCGTTAGTTATCGTATTCAAAGATTTCACAGGTCTCGCTTTTTTCGAGTATTTCCCAGTCCCCCCTCGTTCGGAATTTTCACTTTGTGTGATATCCTGCAGATTTGATAAAGAATTGTTTTTCGGATTAGAATCGATATGATCAATAACAAAATCATCCTCGATCAATCCATTGAAACATTCATACACGAAACGATGGCAGTAATATGTTTTCTTTCCAGCACCAAACATCAAATACCCCATACCATTATCCCACCCAACTGGTTTCTTCAGTCTGCGGTTTCTTACAACACCATCACTGGATGCTTCATAATTTGTGATCACAGGGTGTTGACTGAATTCTTGGTTCATTTATATATTATATTATTGTTTGTCTAATTCATCGTTTGGTTTAATGATAAATCTTTCGATGTAGTCTTGAGGAGTTCTTATGATTTTATCCTTGACTCTGTCAAGGATACTGACTTTGTCAGCGTCAAGAATACTGACTTTGTCAGTGTCAGGGTCAAAATTTCTGATTGATTGTCCATTTTTTATTCTTTTATCATAATATCGCTTCAACTCCCTGTATCGCTTACCACCGCAATTTAGACACAACTGAGATTTTCCCCTGACCCCAACTCCACATAGAATACAAGGTAACGGACCAAGGCTTCCACGACGATAGCTTTGCATATGATACCCACAGAACTCATTTCTGCATGATTTGTTACACGGGGTTACTGATCCAATCATAAGCCACTTGCAGTGATTCATTATATAAAAATCTTTCATTTAAATGCTTGTTTTAATTATAGCATGAAGGAATTAAGGAAAACGCCTTCGAGAAATGCTGAATTCAATGCTGATAAGGAGTTTAAGAGATTATTAAAAATCAATCCTAGATTTAATCTCGATAGACCCAAAAAACGTCCAATAGACGGAAACATGAAAGAGTTTAAGAGATTATTAAAAATCAATCCTAGATTTAATCTCGATAAACCCAAAAAACGTAACAAACGTCCAAGAGACGGAAACATGAAAGAGTTTAAGAGATTATTAAAAATCAATCCTAGATTTAATCTCGATAAACCCAAAAAACGTAACAAACGTCCAAGAGACGGAAACATGAAAGAGTTTAAGAGATTATTAAAAATCAATCCTAGATTTAATCTTGATAAACCCAGAAAACGTAACAAACGTCCAAGAGACGGAAACATGAAAGAGTTTAAGAGATTATTAAAAATCAATCCTAGATTTAATCTCGATTAACCAAAAAAACGTAACAAAATCAATCCTAGATTTAATCTCGATAAACCCAAAAAACGTCCAATAGACGGAAACATGAAAGAGTTTAAGAGATTATTGAAAATTAGTCCTAGATTTAATCTCGATAAACCAAAAAAAACGTCCAAGAGATTACCCTGGAAAGATGCTCAATTCAATCTCGATATAGTTTCTAATACACCAAAGAATACAATTCTTGATAAAGCCATGATTAGTAAAATCAGAGACTGTTTTAATGAATTCAAGCGTGATGGAGCATCTTATTGTTGGTCAACATTTCGAATTGATGGTGTTGTTGATGCTACCATGAATGATGAAAAAGCAGCAGTGATAATTTCACGTGTTGGGGAAAAAAGACATTTTTTCCGAATCAAATTCATTATCGAAGTCGATGGCAAATGGATTATTAAGGATAAATTTGAACCAATCCTCAAGAATAAAAAAGCTGTCATTGTGAGTAGAGATTCCAAACCAGGGATTCTAACCGGCATTGACAAACCATACTACGAAAGATCTTATCCCGTAACAGCAATGGTTTATGGGATATATCCGTTAAATGATAAACCCGATATCGCAAAACTAGCTCCTATGAAATATTCGTCAGGGCTTAATTGTGTAGCAGAACGAATAATAGAACACTTCACAAATGCATCCCGAGGAAATAAACTAACTGATCTGCGACGTAGGAAAATAACCGAGTGGGAACTGACAGTGAAACAGCATGGTGCAAAGATTTCTGATATAGCTAAATTAGAAACATCATTAAGATTTCCAATAACAGTTATGACGATAACGGGAGAGGTTTTATACGAACCGAAATATAACAAAAATGGAGCACCAATACAGATTATTGATCATAACAAACACGCGTGGACACCTGCGGTAACAATATTTCCACGAGAACGAACCGTGAAATATATCCCTAAGGAGTTCGTCGGGGATGTTTTCTATGAAGAGAAATTATTCGATGCTATTCATGCGTTGTGTAAGGATGATCCTGTGTCAGTGTGGTTACTTAGAAGTGATGAAGAATTCGATCAATTTGTAAAACCAAATGGTGAATTATATCGCATTGAAGAATTAGATAACAGAATGAGAAAAATCGCTAGTGATTTTTCACCGGAGAATTCCCATGAAAAACTACTCACGGATAATTTTACTATTCCATCAGTGGTAGCTCACTTCGCAAGAGAAAAAAACTCATGGCGTCCAACACGAAGTGATTTTCTCGAGGATGTTAAATTGAGTTGCGTCGAATTTGGTCATGGAGGACTGTGGAATACGAAATACTCACGTGATGGTATGATTTCAATTGATATAGCCGCGTGTTATCCCGGAAGTTTTCTCAGGTATGGGGAATGCGCTGAGTACTTCAAACGATTTGGACACCCCACGCATGAAATGACTCGTGTTGCGATTAATGGACCATTGCCTGATTTTGATTTAACCGGATTCGCTCGTGTGATATCATTTGAATTAGCTACAGGGTTACATCCGTGTAGTTATGTTTGGCTCGGTAGACACCTATCTGAAAAACACTGGATGCCAATAGTGCTATTGAGATATATGATTGATTGTGGTATGCTAATATCGTTGATTGTTTCCGAGGCTATTATATGCTATCGAGCTCAGAAAGAAGTTTGGCTACCACAACCCGATCTAGATAGAATAATCAACGAACTACGAAAACAGTTTCCAGATTTTAGTGAAGAAGAAATCATAAATTGGTCTAAGAAGTTATTTGAAATTAAAAAAGAACAAGCCAAAGATCTCGGAAGAAGAATAATCGGTAAATTTACCCAGGGTGGACGATACGATAACGCAAAATACTCTTCGCGGTTGATCATAGACGTCGCTGAATACGATTTTATTGTAGCGGATTTAACGAAACAGGGAAAACTTGTATCCCGTAAGGATGCTTTTCTATCCAATGGTAAGAAATTAGGTACGGTTGTTACCTACTGTGAAGGATATAATTCCCAGTACACACATTTGAGAAGTTCAATGCTAGCCTATGCTTCTATTAATCTATTTTCGATGATAAATAGATTTCCTAATACCGCGGTTAGAGTGGCCACTGATTCGATGTATATACACAATAAGTACAAATCAGCTGTAGCGGCATTCACAGATCCCGAAGAAAATTGGGGGCGTTGGCGATTTAAAAAAGAGATGCTACATGAGTATTGTGAATCAGCAGACGTTGCCATGGATGATAAATATCTTTGTTGTAACCGTATTGAAATTCAATCAGAATTTTCTAATGCACCACCGGTATCTGATCCAGTATGTAGATACAAGACAGTTTATTTAAACGGTTGTGGTGGGTCAGGAAAGACAACTCGTGCAATTGAATTATTTCGTCGTGGAAACGCTAGCGTTTCTAACATGATTGTGCTAACACCGACTCACAGACTCGCCAGAGAGATGATACAACGAGGGGTAAATGCTTGCACTTACCACAGTTTCTTTCGATGGAAAGGTGACAAATGGACTCCTGAGCGTATGGGTGATAAATTCATTCCTGAAATCATAATTTGGGATGAAATATGCACAGTGTCATTAGATGTATTACAAACATTTCTTGAGTGATTGTTAAACAAAAACACAAAAGTCGTCATGTGCGGGGATCACGGCCAACCACCACCATTTGTCGGTGCATCTCCACATGAATGGCTAAAGGGTTTTGTAGACTACTATGAAGAAATCACCACTGATTATAGATCACTTGATGAACGATTACGAGAATTTAAGAAACTAATTAGATTACAACCGGATAGAATCCAATGCGAAATAGCGCGTGAAGTGATTTCAGAAACTCCAATGAATGATTTCTGGGAAACATGGAGACCAAAAATGATTTGATAATTGCAAGTAGAAAAATAGTCAGGGACACACTTCAAATGAAGTTATTTGAATTGCATAAAGAAAAATTTGCAACGCTTCCAGTACCCCTTTGTTATAGGCCATCGGATACACGAAAACAGAATATTGAAGTTGATATTCCAGGACAGAATGAAAAACAAATTCTGGTATTAAATGATATTGTGCTGGTTGATATCAATGTCGTTGAAGATGCATTGCGTGCTAATAAATCCCCGTGGACGCTAGGATACGCAGCAACAATACACTCTTCACAGGGATTGACTATATCGAATACAATTGTTTGGATGGTGGATAATCACATCGAATGGTCGAATTTAGTGTATCTCGCAGTATCCAGAGTACGAAACATAAATCAACTTCGAAGAGTTGTCCTCGATGATAATGACACAACAATAAGTGATATTGATGTTAGCATCATTAATAAATAAATCTCCGGTTACAAACAACAGGACAAAAAAAAAACAACGAGAATTTGATATTGATGGTAAATTAATAATCACTTTGAAGAAACAACAGAATAATCACTGCGCGAGTTGCAATTGTATAATGCGTTGGCAGTATTCGGATAAGGATCCTCGCCAATTCACCGTAGACAGAAAAAATAACAATCTCGGTCATGTCAGAAATAATGTGATGTTGACTTGTCTTGAGTGCAATAGACGCAACGGTGCTAGTTAAGACCATGCGGTGGCAATTGAGTATCCTCGCAAAACACTTGTAGTTGTTGTCGAGTAAAACCCCGCTGAGGGGCAGTTGAATCCAGTTTATAGACTGGAGGTCTACCAGTTGATCGTGTTATACTAGATATCTTATGCGTAGTGACGCTCCAAATAGGATCAGTAGCCCTTTTTCTACCCCCTTCAAGCTCTCCTGGTTCGTATAAGTACCTCACAATGACATTACTACCAAGAATTGGTTGGGAAACGCTAGCGTTTCTAGGGAAATCTTTTTGTGGTTGTACGGGTATTGACTTCTTTTTAATCGCGTTGATAGGTTTCATGTTGATTGTTCTAGTAATCTCGTTATTCAGTGCAGTAATCACAGATGGTAATCTTTTAACCCATTCACGGGATCGCTTTTCTTGAATGAATTCTTTTGCGTATTGATATCCAAATAACCGCTCAGCAATCGTCCGATTAAATCGTTCTACAATTGCCTGATCGCGGTGTAGCGCAGTATGCCCTCGTCGTATGGTGACATTATGATGTTTCATTGTAGATAACACTGCACCCTGAAATTCCTTGCCAGGATCAACCTGCAATAGATTTGGCCAACGCAGAGGACCTCGTCGATAAATCCTTTCAAATGCAGAAGCGACTTCAGTGGTTGATTTTGTTTTTAACGGTTCTGCTTCTTTGTATCGACTTGCAATATCAACTACGGTTAACGCATATTTGTAACCACGATCATGTGGCAGAAATAATATATCAGCCTGATGAACTTCATTAGGAGCGGTCACATCAAAATGCGAGAATTGAATTTGTTTAGGCGGTGGTAGATAAAGTTGCCATAGTGCCTGTTTGGATAACCAATGAGCCGCAGTGGGTTTTTTTTCACTTTTGCAGCTCTAGCGAGTTTATTGATTGCAGCGTTACCCCTCCAGTATCCCCTCGGAGAATAATAAATTGATTCCATATTATTAATTACCAGCACCTAACATCAATTTACTTTTCATAGCCGATTTTATCAAAAATGAAGACAATTTTTCTTTGAAGGATTTATCAGGAATAGCATTTAACGCATGAATTAATTTCACATCTGCTAGATGCCTGTGTTGCAGATTGCTGCTTTTATAAGCAACATCATGAAGGTGACAGGCCTTATCAATGGCGTTTATTGGTTCTTCACCGGGGTTGGGTTGATTTTGATTATTGAGTCTGATATCAAGTCTGGTTCCCGGTCCACAGTAGCTATATCCTGGAAGGTGCTTTTCTCCGGGGTACTTTGCCCATGGGGTTCCAGGGAGCTTTGCCAATTTGGCTGCGATATCACCTCCTCGTTTTTTTTTAAATCAGATCTCATAGACACAAATCTAAATTTCTTTGTACCACATTGCACGCATTTACCAGAAAGCGCTGATCGGTTATTTTTAGTTGTAATCGTCGTCAAGTCATCTGTGCCAGTACGCGTTTTACACTTCACACAATATAGATCCATAATTTATGTACAGAAATATGGATATAATTGATTTTTCAGCGACTAAAACAAGAGAACCAATTAAGCATCATGCAGCGCTACCAAACTCTATCCGGATGATTATAATCGGGCCATCTGGATCCGGTAAAACGCAATTGTTGCTCAATTTAATAATGAGATGGATGAAGTGGGATAAGTTGTATTTAATTGCCCCTAGCGTAGATGATCAACGATGTTATGAAGTGCTAAAAGATTTTAACGAGAATGCATCAGAAATTAAGGGTGAGAACGCCATTGATTTTATAACCGATATCGATGAAGCACCGAGCATTGATGATATTGATGGAGATATTAACAATTTAGTCGTATACGACGATATAATGTTGGATAAACAAAAAAATCCTGCTAGAATATTTTCCCGTGGGCGTCACAAAAACACTGACGTGATATATGTCACTCAACGCTACACTCAGGTTCCAAAAGTCATCAGAGATAACTGCAATTTATTGTCTGTATTCAACGGAGTTGATACTCATACTCTTAGAAATATTTGGAGACATGGTGTTCTGATATGGACTTCAATCAATTTCGAGATTTCTTTAGTCATGCTCAGTCAAAACCACACGGATTCGCAACAATAAATCTACATGATCCTCGGACACGATATCGTATCGGACTTGATCAAATATTCGGTTAAAATCGTAAAAGAATTATTAACCCATAGCAGCAGAGAGGGTGGATGACAACAAGTTGCGACCAAAATTGATTAAAAAATCGTTTTCATTTTTTTAGTTAAAATGATTTCGTAGGGAGATTTCAATCAATTTTTTGTCTGAAAACGTTGTAGGGTTCGCCTTTTTTTGGTTAAAATAAGATTATAAGACGGCTCGTTTTAGGATTTCAATCAAATTTTGTCTAAAAACGTTGTAGGATTCACCCTCTCTGCTGCTACAGGAAAGACGAATTTTCGTCTTTTGGTAGGGCTGGATTCGCGAGGTAGCAGGCTAATATCCCTAAAGTAATGTGATTGGGTAAGTATTCTCGGAAAAACATAATTTACTACAAAATTTGCTTTTTGGTATATCCACAGGGTTGCATCTAGTACGCGCGATCGTGCAAATCCCCCCAGAATTTAAGATTTCCCGCAAGATTTGTATTCCTATTCAGGCAAAATCGCACCAAAAATAAGAATTGTGCACATTTTTTTATGAAGAATGCTCTATGTTTTAAAAACTTTTTGCTGTAAAATTTTCGGTCGTCACTCTCGGCGAATATGTTGTACTTGCATAGTTGTAAATACGTCACATACCGGTATTTCTGTGTCATATGCTCAATTCTGATTGGTTAATAAGAAAGGTCAGTAGAGCACGTTTGATACAGAGACTTGGCGGGAGAACGAGCTTCCATAGAGGAATTTGAGGTAAGTTATTTTATTTTATTTTCATTTTTTTTTCTATTGAAATTTAGATGGAAAAATGGTGTATACTAACAAGCAACCAAAACATCATAGGTTACGATCAGTGCATATCTTGAGGAATCCATGTGTTACTATAAATAGCACCTAGCTTCGTGATCGGCCAATGAAATTGCATTTGTTAGCTCATCGTCATAACTTCCAGTTCCTATCAATTTTTAATGGTAGATAGTGTTTTTCTTTTATAATTAATCTGGATTATTGGTTCCTGTTGTGGGTTTTTTTTTTTCCAGAAATTCTTTCTTGTCTATACAGGTCACATTAAAGTATCACTGTGATGAGTTTTCGTGTCTTTGAAATGATACAGTCGTTGTTGTTTCAATAATTTCCTGAGCATGTAGGTAGTTGCTGTCGACATCGCGATACAGTAGTAGTCACACAAATCCTACCACTAGAAACTTGTATATTGCTTTAGTAAATAAGTTATTATTATTATTTACTCTGATGATCATTGCAGCAAATGACATTGACCCTGGTCTGCTTATATCACAACTGTGCACAGGCATTGACCAACCGATGATGTATGTAATATCAACGTTTTTTGTTTTTACATCGTATACAGACACTGAGACTGGCATAATCACTTCCTTCATTACTATAATTAAATGACTTTAATTAAAAGAGAGAGAGAGAGAGAGAGAGAGAGAGAGAGAGAGAGAGAGAGAGAGAGAGAGAGAGACTGTAGTGCCATATTAGTTTAGCATTTAAACACCTTGATAGGATTTCTTAAAACGAACAATTTATCTCCAAGCAACATCCTTAGAAACTCTATGGTCTTAGGTTAAGGTTCTTGCACAATTTGCATAAGATTTTGGTCATTTTACTTTGGTTTTTTAAAAAGATATTTGTTTTACATTTCACAAATACTTTAATAGTAATAAAATAATAATAATGATAATAATAATTAATAATAATAATAATAATAATAATAATAATAATAATAATAATAATGATAATAAAATACTTTTAAACATTGATTTATTATCAAGTTTTTTTTTTTCCCAGGATTGCATAGCAACAGTGATAGAATCTGAGTAATGCAGAAAGTATGATCTAGTCCATTCATTAGCATCTTAATTGATGAGAGTACAGACATTTCAAATACCAAGAAGCCTGTCATTTATGCCAGAATCATTGAACCAACCTATTTCTACAACTCATTTTCTTGGTAATGTGTAAGTGGAAGGCCAATCACACACTGCTGAAGTTCTTTTCAATGAAGTTGTCCAGTTTTTGGAAAAAAAGGAGATTCCTCTTGAAAAAAAACTGCAGGAAGAAGCTGTCTAGAAGAAAGGGTTCTCAACAGACTCATTATGATTTCAATTGAAGGACCTCCTCTTAGAGACTTCAACTTTAACAAGGCATTGGTAGAGTGGAGGATGAGGAAGGACAGGAGGCTGTTTAGGAAATAATGATCATGTTTGTAGAATAATGCAGTCACAATTACAGTCAATCTGAATGCAGATGTATATATGTTCCAGTTAAGAGTTGACTGTAATAGAAACTGTATAATACTTTCCCTAATTCATTTTGAGCTTTGGACTTTTCCTTAAAAATTATATTTTGTCATCGATGAAAGTAAAATATGTGTTCTTCTGATCATTCTTAGCATGGATTTGTAACCAATCAGAATTGAGCATGTGACACGCAGAAAGTACATTGCACTGTCTTTTAAGATTGGCCAGAGGAGTGACCCTATTAGCAGTCTATGGTTTGATTCTTTAATGGTTAGTGTGTAGATAGAATATTGTTACAGTATTAGAAAACATACGACTTTGATTTCATTTTTAAGTGTTATACTATAATATACAGAAGACATGATATGCATTTAATGCACTTATTATACTTGCTATTGCTCTTTTGGAATACATTGAGTTTTTTTTTACGCCATACTGGAAACCCCCCCCCCCCCCTTATGGCTACATCGGCCCCCCACCCTTTTTCAGATCCAGTGGGGGCAAGTACCCACATTTATCAAATCCTAGATGCAACCCTGTATCCACCTTTCCAGAAAATCAGTTATTTGTTTTCTCGTTTTTATCAACATTCTATTAATCCCATAGTCTAGATTATATTGAAGAAAAGACTGCTTTTATGTAACTACAATATAAGTGTATGCTTGTCTGTGGACTTGCATGCTTTTTCATAACAGTATCATGTTCTATTTATAGCAACTATCCTGTTACCAAGAAACATCCTGTTACTTTCAACCTTGAATTCTATTTATAGCATCTATATGGCTTAGTGAGGAGAGAACAGACTGGTTTTCAAAGTTTAATCTTTACTTGCAGATTCTTTGTTCTAATTCATATTTTGTGCAGAACCAGTCTAAAGGTATTGGGCGCTAAAAAGTATATTTATTTTAGCCTATGCATATACGAGAACATAAATTATCTCCTGTCCAAAACTTTCACAGATGGATTAGAAAAAGGCACACACACACACACACACACACACACACACCAAAAATAACAGATTCCTCCAAATAAGAAGACATGAGTGGAGCTTCACGTGATGTCTCTTTCAGGCCATGTGAAAAGATTTTTAATATTTGGCGCTAAAAGTCTTAAGATGGATTCTAGTCGATGTGTGTGTAAAGAAAGTGCTACATATGAAAATTTGAAACAGTAAAGGATGTTAAAAGACGAAAGGGGCAAATAAATCATTTTGTATTGAAATTTTAGCATGTTATTTGTGGCTTTTTCTGCATGGATACCGCTTTATGCCCACTTGGATTATGCTTTTTCCTCATCAGAGGTTGGCATGTATGCATATTTACCTTTTTCAAGGTTGTCAGCATCTTTACTTTTTATATTTTGTCTCATGGTATGCATGAACATTTGCATATCTCATGGTATGCATTGTTTGCAAGTCTCATGATATGCATTAACATTTGCGTGTCTCATGGTATGCATTAATGTTTGCATGTCATGGTGTGCATTAACATTTGCATGCCTCATGGTATGCATTAATGTTTGCTTGACTCGTAGTAAGGAATAACATTTGCATTTCTCATATGCATTAATGTTTGCATGTCTCATGTTAAGGATTACCATTTGCATTTCTCATGCATTAATGTTTGCATGTCTCGTGGTAAGCATTAACATTTGCATGTCTCATGGTATGCATTAACAATTGCATGTTTCATGGTATGCATTAACATTTGCATGTCTCATAGTAAGCATTAACATTTGCATGTCTCACAGTATGTATTAACGTTTGCATGTCGCATGGTATGCATTAACGTTTGCATGAATGATTTTGTCCACCCAGTGACTTTGAAATAGTATTTTGCTACTAAAGTTTGGTTGGCACTATATACGTCAGGATTGTGCTGTGTACTGTTAGACGCTTTCAAAAGTAGTTCACTAAGAATGCGTAAGACAAGAATGTTGTTTATTACATGTATATCTCATTTTGTACTGGACATTTTATAATTTGGGTCCAACTGCAAACAACTTAGACCCTGATCTGCCATCACATAATGTACCTGAAGATCAGGGTGTCATCTCTTCTGTTGATTATTCCAAACAAATTGCATTAACCCAATGGATTGTGCAGTGACAAATCTGGGTTTAATCAGTTTGCATTTGAATCCAACACATAAGCAAGTATATATGATACCCAACAGATCAATATCAGAAAGGACAGTAATTAGTCGGAATTTCTAGTAATTATTTAATTATTTTCTTAGGCAAATGCAACCAAAAACATTTATTCTCTCTCTCTCTCTCTCTCTCTCTCTCTCTCTCTCTCTCTCTCTCTCTCTCTCTCTCTCTCTCTCTCTCAAATATACTATTCACACAACATATGCGAACGCATACAATACCAATATATACAATGTACACAAGCACAATATCTACCATCCACACAAGGGAAGGAGCAAAACGTCAGACCCCAAATATACTATCCATTCAAGAGAAGAAGATCCTACCTCGAAAAACTATACTATCCACGCAAACGTATTCGCTCGCATACAAACCTAAAATATGCTATCCACACAGAGGGAAGGAGAAATAAACGAAATAAGAGTATTCACAAACGTACGCGAACGCATACAAAACCAAAATCTGCTATCTATACAAGCACAATATCTAGTTTCCAAACAATGGATGGAGTAAACATAAAAGCCAAACAAACAACAACATCAAACCCCAAATACACTATCCACACATGGGAAGATGAAGAGAAAACTAAATATACGATTCACACGACATACGCGAACGCACACAAAACCAAAATCTACTATCCAGACAAATACAAGACCATCCACACACGGGAAGGAGAAAAAAAAAATCAAAAATATTATCCATACATATACACAAACACTATCTACTATCAACACAGAAGTGGAAGAAAATTACCCCAATATCTGCTATCAACATACGGAAAGAAGAAAAATTAAACAAACATACTGTAATAAATTTGAAGTATGTGTTAGTGAATTTGAGCCATGCTGGGGTCGTTAGTAGTGATTTTAGGCACAAGCCGAATGACTGTCCCTTTTTGTAACATAGTCCATATTAAAAGTCAGCGGTGTATACAAGTATTGTGATTGAAAAGGCGCATTTATGGTTGGAAATCAGTAAATTATAGAATGGAATCAATAAGTTGGAACTTGGTAGGTACCGTTTATGTGGCCATAGTGGAAAACGGGCGTATGTATATGAGCGTGATACGCCGGAAATTCTGTGGATTGATTGGCCTAGGGTCGCTCAGTTAAATGTTTCCCAGTTAGTAAGGGAATACTGGTGTAATTTCGATGGCATGACAAGTTATCGGTACGGAATTCGGATGATAATGAATAAAAACCATGCAAAGGTGCAGTTAATGGACGTTTGGGCAAGTTGTCTACTCTGGGTCGCCAATTGATTAGAGCAAAGATTATTAGTTATAGCAGACACGTCCTTCTTTCCATTTTACAACTCAAGTTGTATGGAAGTCTTTGGAAATTTGGGGAAAACTTATGACTTCCAGCGTGACTCGCGCCAGGGTTTTGACACCGCTCGGTCAAGTGAATACCCCTGTGCGTGTAACAATACTATGTACACAACGTACGCGAACGCATATAAACCCAAATATAATATCCAAACAGAGAGAAAGAGAAGAAAAGAAACACATCTACTATCCACACACATACCATGGAAAGTGATGCTGTCAAACCTGACGGACGCAAAAGCGATGCCACTCATTACCAAACACCATATCACTTTACTGGTTTTCATTGTCAATGTCATCCTCCACGTGAAACCACGCAGCTACCACCCTATGGATGTCATCCAACCCTGAGCTAACTCTTGCGGATTTCACCGTACCCTCTTCGAAATCAGCCCGTGAAAGACGAATAATCATTCCTTGTGCCTTTGCCTGAATACTGCAAGTCTGACAGTAAATTCCAACTGTTCTAAGGAAAATGGTCTAAATTCCTAGAATTGGCCAGAGCTAGATTTTTCTACTTCAGCGAAGGGAATAATGCCAAGTGTTTCATATGCATTGTGTCACTTTACTAGTGGGAACAGGAGGATTCTGCTTACCTACAAGATGCTCGATGGTCTCCACATTGTCACTACCTACCTTCAGTGGGACAGAAGTCATTGAATTGATAAACCATGTCGTTGCTTGTTATACAGTGGTTGGTTTGTATTCCACTTGATTGTATTGATGTGCATTTTATCCATGTACTTAACCATTTACCTTTTATGTATTTTTGTCTTTCGTTTGTTCTGTTTTAACTTGCTTGTTTGTTTGTTTGATTGGAATTTTTTAACGTAGCTTTAAGTCTTTGGTATGACTTGGCCGGGAATCGAACCCACGACCTCCCGCTTCCGCGGCGAACGCTCTAACCACTAGGCCACCGGATCGGTTGTTTTAACTTGCAATACACGTGACCTGAAAAAAGAATTAAAAAAAACTTTTATTTGTTCGTGTCAAACGTGACATTCACTACATTATGGCTACCTCGACAACACTTAGATCGTACTAGTTGGGAGGCCATCCCTTTAACGTGTTAATTGCCAGACCTAGCGGTTGATGCAAAATCGAATTTATCAAACATTGATCGAACATAAACATCATTTGATCGATCGTCCACCTCGTTGGATAGTGTGATGTTACAAAGAGTGGCAATTAGCGTACAGCCTCTTGCAAGAAGTCAAGGCGATTCCCTCGTGTTTGTGGAATGCATTCCTGGTTTGTCTGATCCCAGTTAAACTTGTCCGGCAACATGTTAGGAGAAGACTAAGAAGAAATTAAAGTGCGTGTTCATTCTAATCAAGCTTGCCTTATATATTTGTGTTTTAGAGGTAATATTTCTTCTTAAGTAAATACATGCTTTTTAAGACAGGCAGTTTGGGTCATTAACATTGCGGTTCATTGAACGTTAGCTTTTTTATTTCATAAAAATCGCAGATTCACAAGTTTGAAGTAAAGAAAGAAAAAAAACGAAACACCCCCACTCCACAAAACATCCCACTCAATACTGTAAATCTTCTGTCTCTACCGATGAGTGTGTGTATGTCAAACTGTTAAAGTGAAATAAAAATAAATTGTCAGTTTCAAAACGCGAACAAGTTCTTTTATCGTTTAGTAGTTGATGTGGTAAGAAGAAATGTTACAATACACAACAGGGCTTTAAATTCACATTACAGGCTGTCTGCACTATAATGATAACAACGCAACAGAATAGGCATTATTTTGCCTCACTGCCTTAGAACAAAGCAAAGCATCAATCATTGTAAGCCATCTCATTGGCTGGATTTATTTTCTTACCGCCTTCGCTTCGAATTGACGTCAGTAACTCTTCACACAATGACGAGATAGGTCATGTCTTTCTGAGTCTTGCCGCTAGGCTATTTCCAAATTTTCTTTAAACAAATACAGTAACACACGGAAAATCGTACCATGGGCGATCCATGGAAATTGTGTCAATCATATTGCAAAATACATCAAGGAATTGTTAATTGTACTGTTCTCTGAAAACGTTTAAGTCGTATTCGACATCAGTTAACTCTGGTGATATTTTAAAATGATGGAGTTTTCCTAGGGATTTGATTTTCTAAGTGGAATGTGTGGGTCCTTGAAACTATCTCCGGTTAATTATACAATATAAACAAACGTATGTGTCGTGATACTTTTCAAAAGTAGGAATTATATAGTTCTCTCTATCTCTCTCTCTCTCTCTCTCTCTCTCTCTCTCTCTCTCTCTCTCTCTCTCTCTCCGTCGTAATAAGTTTGTTTGAAATCCTAAATGTATTTGTTCTTTTTGAAGATACCTCTCCAAAATTGTGATTAATAATAACCATTAGTCATTAGTATGTGAACTGTTCTGTTTGTCATGTATTTTTAAAACAAAACTTACAAATTGCAAATCAATAAATCGTTGGGTGAAATAAAATCATGAGTTGACGAGCTGTACAATTCACGTATCTTAGTTTTATCCTTATTTTGGCTCTGCAATGTGTCATGGAAAAAGATTCTAGCATTAGATCTACAGATTTTCAGAAAGGAAACAAATGCACGACTTTTAAAAAAAAAAAAAGAAATATGCGAGTGACTGCGCTGTATAATCCTCCCTTTGGTTTATTTTGAATTCTAAAACCAAAACAAACGTTTTGGAAAAATGTCACAATGTTCGACCTATTTTCTCTCAGTTTAGACTGTCGGCAGAACAAGGCGCGTTTTAGTACTGCTTTTTAAAAAATATTTTTTCCCACTCTTAGATCTGTGAAATCTTTTCAACATTGTTTGTAGCGTGTGCTGCATAACACAAGGCATCTCATACATTTGGGATATGTTAAGCAAATGTTAAGCATTCAGTCGACAACAAATATCACACTACCATTATATGAAATTGATAAATGAATGAAAACAACGAACATATTTTATATAGAATCTAAGCTTTTTTTGTCCTATAATAAGCTTTGTCCTATAATACTACCACCAAAAAAAACATAACCAAAAATGGTGCATCTTTTCTGTTTTTTTTTCTTTCTTTACCATTCATTCTTTGTCTCTTGAAAGCAGTGCTAATTCTGTCTGCACATATTTCAAAATTCTAGTCTCCAGACTTACTGTCATCAATGAAGTAACACGTGTGTGCTTGCATACGTGTGTGTGTGTGTGTGCGTGTGTGTGTGTGCATTCGCGTACGTTTGCTTGGATAGTATATTTGGGTTTCTTTTTTTTTTGGATGGATGGATAAATAGATAGATGGATGGGTGGAAGGGAGGGTTGGTGAATGGATGGAGAGAGAGAGAGAGAGAGAGAGAGAGAGAGAGAGAGAGAGAGAGAGAGAGAGAGAGAGAGAGAGAGAGAGAGAGAGAGAGAGAGAGAGAGAGACCGTGTGTATATGTGTTTGTATAAGTTCGCGTACGTTTGTGTGGATAGCATATTTGGGTTTGCTTTCTTGCTCCTTCCCGTGTTGGATAGTAGATTTTGCTTTTGTATACTTTCGCGTAGTTTGTGTAGATAGTAGATGCTGTTTTTTCTTCTTCTTCTCGTGTGTGCATAATAGATTTGGGGTTTGTAAGCATGTGCGTACGTTTGCGTGGATTGTAAAGTGTGTGTTTGCATGCGTGTACGTACGTTACGTGGATAATAGAAATTGTGCTTTTTCTCCTTCTCTTCTGTGTGGACAGTAGAAATTGGGGAATTTTAGTATATTTGGGTTTGGTGTTTGTTTTACCCCTTCCCATTTGTGGATAGTATATATTGTGTTTGTGTAGTTTATACATGCGGTTGCGTACGTTTGTGGATAGTTTATTTGGGGCTTTTCTTGCTTCTATCCTCTGTTTGAATAGTTTATTTTGGGTTTGTATGCGTTCGCGTACGTTGTGTAGATAGTATATTTGGGATTTTTCTTCTTCCCATGTGGATAGTATATTTAGAGTTTGTTTGTGCTTCTTTGTTCCTTTCCGTGTGTGTTAAGTATATAGTGTGTTTGTGTGTATATTAGATTTGTTTTTTCTCCTTCCGTGTGTGGATAGTAGAAATGTGGCCTATATACGTTTGTGTGGATAGTTGAGTGTGTTTGTATGCGTGCGCGTACGTTGTGTGGATAGAAGATATTGTGGTGGTTTCTCCTTCTCTTCTGTGTGGATATTATATATTAGTGTTTTTGTTAGTATATTTTCTTCTACCCTTTCCTTCTGTATGGATAGTAAATGTTGGTTTTGCTTATAGTAGATATTGCTTTTTTACCCTTCCATTCTGTGTGGATAGTAGAGTGTGTGTTTGTATGCGTTCGCGTATGTTTGTGTGGATTGTAGATATTCTGTTTGAATGCGTGCGCGTACGTTCGTGTGAATATTATAGTTGGAGTTGTTTTTCCTCCCTTCTTTGTTGATAGTATATTTTGTATTTGTTTTCCTTCCCCTTCTGTGTGGATAATATATGTTGGGATTATTTCTTCTTCCATTTTATGTGCACGCGCAAGTTTGGTTTGTGTATTTGTTTGTGTGTGTGTGCGCAAATGTTTGTGTGTATATCTTGGTATCGTTTTGTCCCTAAACAAATCTTTTTCCTATCAAATTTATTTCACCTACTTATCGACCTACTGTAGCGCGTATTCAGGTCAGCCACTTGCAACACTGTTGCCATTTTTCCCCTATTGTTCAGTACAGTAATGCTATATATTCCCATTATTCTCCATGTTCAGTTCAATTTCGTTAAGCGTGCACAGGGTAATGTTAAACGTCCTCGGGTCTGTGTGTCTGTAATGTATATTCCGATTGTCGCTAAAGTTGTTAAATCCAAATTTATCATTTAGGGTTTAATATCCATTAATTGGGAAATTTTTCTAGAAAGTTCAGCTTAATCACTTTAACTGTAAATAGGCTGACTTAGATTGTAAACAAGTTTTGACCTTGGCTTGTTTGACCTAAATCCTGACCTTACTTTAGACATTGTCAACAAGCCTCTAAAATTATTGGTCAATTTAAAGGACAACACTTTTATTGAGGGTGGGAAGTGAATGATTTCCTTCCAGAATATTCCATTATTACGTGACTTGGAGAAGGTAGCTTCTTTTCCATGACCTTCCAGACTCACACGATTCCTCTTGTTTACGAGGGAATTACAATATATATAGCTGTGTTTTAGAAGCTAACTTTAGTAGATTTTGGGCTTATTGTAAGTTATTGGTTGTGTATTATCTGTTTGAGTTTAATTATTTTGGACTTTGTGTAAATTCGTCGGAAAAGAAGAATTATCTGGAAAAAGGACATATATTTATGATATTCATTTGGATGATTAAAAACAAGAACTGTACCACGTGACATTGTCAGCCATTTTGGATTACATCGTCAGGATTCGAACCTGGAACTATTAGAACATTTATTTATTAGGACTTGCAATTCCATTAGTGGATTATTTTTGTGAATTCTATATTGGATTAATGTTGGATTTGATTCTCTAAAACTGTAAGTTTATTTATTTTATGAAAATAATTGTACTTAATAAATTCATTGTTAAAGTTATACAAGCTTGTTAGTTTTCACTCTTTCTGTGTTGCTGCTTATTCGAGCTTAAGCACGTAACATAGAAATTGGTGTCTATCGTCCGGGATTGAGATTTGAGATAAATTTGAATTTAAATTTGAATTTCCCCTAGTTTTTGAAAATTTCAAATCTTTAGTGAGGCTAACACGCTTGTTTCAAAATGACATCTAAGGTAGAAATATTTCTTTCTAATCCTACCCAGGAGCAATTAGATCTTTTCAAAAAAGACGAGTTGGTTCAACTTGCCAGAAAATATGATCTTTCTGAAGTCAAGGCTTCTTTTACGAAACAAGATATCAAAAAGATTTTGGCCCAGTATTTGGTAGAACAGGATGTTTTGGAACAAAGTGCTTTGATTCCAGTCAGTAAGTCTACACCAGACTCTGACATTAAACTGAAGGAATTAGAATTAAAATTCAAGATGGAATTAGAGTTGAAGAAGCTGGAATTTCAGAGAAAGAGTGAATTAGAGTTAAAGAAGCTGGAGTTTCAGGAAAGGGAGAAAGAGAAACAAATTGAATTACAAAAGAGCAAATGCGAATTGAGAGAGAGGAGAAAGAGAAACAAATTGAATTACAAAAAGAGCAGATGCAGATTGATAGAGAAAAAGAGGAGAGAGAGAGGGAATTAGAGTTTAAGAAACTGGAATTTCAGGAAAGGGATAAAGAAAGACAATTACAATTTAAAAAAGAGGAGAGAGAGAGACAGGAAAGGGAGAAGGAAAAACAATTACAATATGAAATTAGAATGAAAGAAATGGAGCTGGCAAGTGAGAATCACCATCATACTTCAAATCAAAATTTTGATTTAGCAATTAATATTAGATTAGTGCCCCCTTTTAAAGAAAAAGAAGTAGATAAATATTTCATTCTTTTTGAAAAAGTTGCAGAAAATTTAAAGTGGCCAAGAGAGAATTGGACTCAGTTACTACAATGTGTACTTACTGGTAAGGCTAGTGAGATTTACACTTCACTGTCTGTTCAGCAAAGTGGTGATTATGACGTAGTTAAAGAATGCATTTTAAGAGGTTACGAGTTAGTTCCTGAAGCTTATAAGCAAAAATTTAGAAATTACAGAAAAGAAGCTGGACAAACTCATGTCGAATTTGCTAGACAAAAAGAGCAGTTGTTTGATAGATGGTGTTTAGCCAAGAAAGTTGAGCAAGATTATCAAAATCTCAAGCAAATTATCTTAATTGAAGAGTTCAAACACTGTGTTCATAGTGATGTTAAAACTTATCTTGAGGAGCATAAGATTGAAACCTTGGAAAATGCTGCTCGAGCTGCTGACGAATATTCTTTGACACATAAAGTTCCTTTTGTTAACAAGACTTCTACTCAACAATTTTCTGGCAGAAAAGAATTTCCGCCTAATTCAAGCCCTTCTAAAACTCAAACTAACACAACTTTCAAAAATCAGACTTCAGAGAAGTTTGATTCTAGATCCTTGTCTCTTCTGACGTGTAACTTCTGCAAGAAAAAAGGACACGTTATTTCTGATTGCTATAAATTGAAAAATAGGCAACAGAATCAAGATAGACCAGTTCCAAATGCTCTTATTTACAAGAGGTCAAGGTCACAGTCATGTATTGAAAGCAATACATTTGTTGGGTCTAATAAATCCCAGTCTGATTTTGATATGGAGAATTATGAACCATTCATATCGAAGGGTTCTGTATCACTTTTGGGTGATTCAGCCAATCCCACCCCTATTAAAATTTTAAGGGACACAGGAGCCTCTCAGAGTCTTTTATTATCAGGTACTTTGCCTTTATCTGAGAAGTCTTCTTCTAATGAAAGTGTTCTTATTCAGGGCTTGGAGTGCTGCTTTGTTAATGTTCCTCTCCATTGTGTAAATTTGTCATCAGACTTAGTGTCAGGACCTGTGACAATCGGAACAGTATCGGTTTTACCTGTTGAGGGAATAGATTTATTGCTAGGCAACGACTTAGCTGGAGACAATGTTGTGGTTAATCCACTTGTGACTGACAAGCCTAATTTGGATCAGAAAGTTGATCCAATTAAAAAAGAAATCCCTGATATAGTTCAAGCTTGTACAGTTACTAGAGCTATGGTAAGGAAAGCTCTTGAGAATGAAGTTGAAAAGAGCAGTATTCCCTTATCTGACACTAGTATAGGTCAGGCTTTTGATGAGGTCACATTTACTTCTTGTTTAGATCAATCAGAAAGTATTGATCATAGTAATCCTCTTTTAACAACTCATTCTCTTTATTCTAATCAGGGTGATGATTTTGAGAGTGATGTTACAGAAGGCAGCATTCCTTCAACTGGCGCTTGTATAGGTCAGGTTTTTGATGAGATCACTTTTACTCTTGGTTTAGATCAATCAGAAGGTATTGATCATAGTGATCCTCTTTTAATAACTCATTCTCTTAATCAGGGTGATAAACGACAGTCACTTGTCGTCGAACAGGAAAAAGATCCTGAGATCTCCTGTTTGTTTCAAAGGGTCATAAATGAGACTGAAGTTATTGAAGTTCCTGTCTGTTATTTCATTAAAAATGGAATTCTTATGAGAAAATGGATACCTTCTGAGGTACCTGCTGGTGATGAGTGGTGAGTGAACTATCAAATAGTAGTTCCAAAACCTTACAGACAGGAAATACTTAATCTGGCCCATGAAACTCCTTTGGCTGGTCATTTAGGGATTAATAAAATGTATCACAGGATCTTGACTCACTTCTATTGGCCAAAAATCAAAAGTGATGTTGCCAAATACTGTAGATCTTGTCATACTTGTCAAATGGTAGGAAAACCCAATCAGAAGATACGTAAGGCTCATCTGCAACCTATTCCTACGTTTGATGAAACATTCAGTGGAATTATGATAGATTGTGTAGATCCCTTACCTAAGACCAAGTCAAGTATGCATTTAAAGTTAAAAATGAAACTATTGTTTGAAAGAACTGAAAGGGAGAGAACTTTTGAGTCTGATAATGGAGTTGTGTTACTCTTGTTCATTCTTCTTACTTTTCTTCAGATTAGATATTATGGCCCGTACAAAGTTAAGAAGAAAATGAATTAGTTAAATTATAGTATTAGTGCTCCTGGGATCTAAATTAATTATAGGAGTACCAGTATATTGAAAGAGATAGCCATGTTAAATATGTAATTAATTTAGTTGTACCAGTCCCTCTTAGTGAAAGAATATCATCAGGATTCGACTGATATTGGAGCTACGAATTGTTGGAATTCAGAAATTATAAAAAAATCTAGACCAGAACCTTTCACAGTTGCAAGTGCAAGAAAGAAATGAACTGAAAGTTATTATTATATGAGCACTTATGTCCAGATATTCTTACAAGGACAAACAAAATTTTCATGACGTTGAGATTGAGAATTCCATGCAGGACGAGTCCACTCAAACAGGAATATTTGAAAAAGGAAATTCAATATTTGCAGGAGAATGATTTTATCAAGCCCAGTAAAAGTGATTGGAGTTCACTATGCATATTTGTTCCTAAACCAGATAAAACTCTCCGTATGTTTACTGATTATAGGAAGGTGAACAGTGTGACAAAAACAGATTCATTCCCATTAACAAGAATTGACTATTCTATTGATAAAATCGGGAATACCAAGTACGTCACCAAATTCTGACCTTCTGATAGGATTTTGGCAGATTCCACTACGGAAAGAGCAAAGGAAAACTCAACATTGCGACTCCAAAAGGACTCTACCAATATAAAGAAAGTCCATTTCAACGTCTCACAAAAATGATTATCTCTGGTCTAGAGATTTGTGACGTCATCATTTACAATGACACCAGAAAAGAATATCTAGCAACGATTCGATAATTCTTTAACAGACTCACTAATATATGTTTGACAAATAATTTGTCTAAAAGTGAGTTCTGCTGTGCTTGTGTGCTTTTCCTAGGACATTTTGTAGGACATGGACAAGTTAAAAGGTTAAGGCTATTTCTTGATAATATAATTGTAGACACTCTTTCCCGTGTATAATTCATTATATTGTGTAATTTTTAATTTTAAATGTAAATTGGTTTGTGATAAAAAGAAAGTTTTATCATATAAACCTTTCTTTTTATTTTATGGGGGAAGGTGTTACGGCTATTGGATTTAAATTATTTTTTTTTAATTGTTAAATCCAAATTCATCATTTAGGGTTTAATATCCATTAATTGGGAAATTTTTCTAGAAAGTTCAGCTTAATCACTTTAACTGTAAATAGGCCGACTTAGATTGTAAACAAGTTTTGACCTTGGCTTGTTTGACCTAAATCCTGACCTTACTTTAGACATTGTCAACAAGCCTCTAAAATTATTGGTCAATTTCAAGGACAACACTTTTATTGAGGGTGGGAAGTGAATGATTTCCTTCTAGAATATTCCATTATTACGTGACTTGGAGAAGGTAGCTTCTTTTCCATGACCTTCCAGACTCGCATGATTCCTCTTGTTTACGAGGGAATTACAATATATATAGCTGTGTTTTAGAAGCTAACTTTAGTAGATTTTGGGCTTATTGTAAGTTATTGGTTGTGTATTATCTGTTTGAGTTTAATTATTTTGGACTTTGTGTAAATTCGTCGGAAAAGAAGAATTATCTGGAAAAAGGACATATATTTATGATATTCATTTGGATGATTAAAAACAAGAACTGTACCACGTGACATTGTCAGCCATTTTGGATTACATCGTCAGGATTCGAACCTGGAACTATTAGAACATTTATTTATTAGGACTTGCAATTCCATTAGTGGATTATTTTTGTGAATTCTATATTGGATTAATGTTGGATTTGATTCTCTAAAACTGTAAGTTTATTTATTTTATGAAAATAATTGTACTTAATAAATTCATTGTTAAAGTTATACAAGCTTGTTAGTTTTCACTCTTTCTGTGTTGCTGCTTATTCGAGCCTAAGCACGTAACAGTGTTTTTGTTAGTATATTTTCTTCTACCCTTTCCTTCTGTATGGATAGTAAATGTTGGTTTTGCTTATAGTAGATATTGCTTTTTTACCCTTCCATTCTGTGTGGATAGTAGAGTGTGTGTTTGTATGCGTTCGCGTATGTTTGTGTGGATTGTAGATATTCTGTTTGAATGCGTGCGCGTACGTTCGTGTGGATATTATAGTTGGAGTTGTTTTTCCTCCCTTCTTTGTTGATAGTATATTTTGTATTTGTTTTCCTTCCCCTTCTGTGTGGATAATATATGTTGGGATTATTTCTTCTTCCATTTTATGTGCACGCGCAAGTTTGGTTTGTGTATTTGTTTGTGTGTGTGTGTGCGCAAATGTTTGTGTGTATATCTTGGTATCGTTTTGTCCCTAAACAAATCTTTTTCCTATCAAATTCATTTCACCTACTTATCGACCTACTGTAGCGCGTATTCAGGTCAGCCACTTGCAACACTGTTGCCATTATTCCCCTATTGTTCAGTACAGTAATGCTATATATTCCCATTATTCTCCATGTTCAGTTCAATTTCGTTAAGCGTGCACAGGGTAATGTTAAACGTCCTCGGGTCTGTGTGTCTGTAATGTATATTCCGATTGTCGCTAAAGTTTTAGCTTCATTACTTGTGTATGTATTTACAAACTTAAAGACAAGAAGCTATTTAAGAAGGTAGGCAGATGGATAGATGGGTTAGAATGCAAGCAATGAAAATCAATATTATACATTCTTTTTTCAGGTCTTATTATATTTTATTTCAAACTGATCAAGATTAACTCTCAAAATAATGGTTATGCATTGGTCTTAGAAACATCATTCTATATATAAAGCCTCCATTAAAACATTATAAGTGGAAGATCTGTTCTCTTCTCATCACATAAAGCACTTGAAAAACTCAGATTTAGGTGAAACTAGTACTTTGTCTCAAACTACACAAATGCTCTTTATTTATGTTGAATTAATTTATATATTTATAGAATGTCATTTAATACTTGAGTAGATGCTCATAAACTAAGATGATATTGGCTATCAAATCAAGATATGGCCTGTAACCACCACGTTATTTTTTCTCCATTTCTTTGACGCATCCATGATTTACGAAAACACGTGAATCATTGTTAGGAAATGTTGAACAAAATGTCGATGTCAGCAAAAAATGGGTATTTCTACTTGAGAGAAGGACTGGAATTTAGGTGAAATCAAACTTTATTTGCATTCCATTGTCACGAAACTAAACAAAAGAGTATAAAACTGCCTTGTAGTTTGGTTGGTTGGTCAGTTGGTTATTGAGTTGTTGGTTGGAGTTGTTTTCCAAAGTAGTTTATGACTTTTGTTTTTGGTCTAATTTTACAACAACCTGTCGGATGGTCGGTGGGGGAGGATGTACTGCTATTTAAAACAAGTGTAACATTATGCCCCCGATTCATTATCTGGTTTTAAATTATAAATTGTTTACGATTGTATCATACACAGGACATCAATTAATACAATTTACAAATTCATAACTAATAAACTCAACAATTATAAATAACTAAAACTTCAACAATAGTATATACAAATAAATTATATCAGTAAAGCACAACAAACAAAACAATAAATAAAAAACAATGCATGTTTATAATATTCATGAAAAGTGCAATCTGATTAAAATACAGATCTCCACAGTCCTACGTGAAGAACTAACAGCGACTGCTTAGGGGTCATTTATTACCATGCTCGCTAATTTTATCTGCCAATCCGATGAAGTTTTATATTTTCGCGTTTGGGAGACCAATCAGTATGACTGAAGAGCATCAATGTGTGTCGAACGATCTGATTCACTTTCAGAGTTCTGAAGGTTGCATTTATATATGTTAATTCAAACATCACCAGAACATGACCCTAAAACGATAGCTTTCAGATCTTCATGTAGGACGGCTGTGACCTTCTTTTAATCAGATTGACGAATAGCATAATTTGTTTAGTAAACATTACCTACTGTTGTTGACGATGAATCGATCAACTGCAAAGCCAAACATTGTGACACTAATTTATGAGACAAAAATGTGAATCAATCCATAATTTTCTAATCAGTGTCAGAGAGGAGTCAGACATGGAGAAATATGGCACAATAATTATGATAAAAAGGTCACCTGCATTTTAGGAGATCGCAAGAGGGATCAGATGCAACTGTATGCGCGGCTATATACATGTTTCGTTTCGCTTTATTAATCTAATGCACGTGTATATAGCAGTAGATGTATTTAACTTACATAATGCTGTATTTGTTTTCAGCAAGTTATATTTAGCTTTATTTGTCATTATGATGTTAATCTATGTACAGGGTTGTATTTTGCTAAGAAAATTATGGTTTTGTTCAATGAGTAAGTATGAAATAATTACCTCTCATTTAATATCGATATTCTTAGTACGAAAAGCGTACCTTTTGGGAAGGAAAATTCTGGTATACCATATTTCATATGGCGAGGCCATTGTAAGCTTTAATGAACTATAAATGTAGTCTTACAACACAGATTCCCCCACCAAAATAATGCAATTAAAAATTCAAGTTCAAAGTCAAACTGTGCAAAACTTTTTTTAAATTTTGTTGGACAATACTAATACAATGAAGCCCAACCATAGCTTTCTTAATGTAACGCTTTATATTTGGCGTGTAGACATGGATATAGACGGGGTGTGCATGCAGACATTTTCCTTTGAGCCACGTTAGCTCTACGTATCTCCATTTACTGTGAGTCTGATGTTTCGGAACAAGACAATATTTTCTTCATAAACTTGGTTATAGTAAAGTGGAACACATTTCTTATGTTTTTCGGGCATCCAACATGTGTCAGTTAAATATGTTTTCTCTATTAGTTCGATGTATGAAATTATATCGGTTTTATTACAAGTCTTTTAAAATAAATATATGCTGAAGAAATTAGTAGGTTTTGTTTAAAGTTTGGTTCACATGTTGGAATGATATAGAACGTTCCTCGTCTCCTGTTAATATAATACGAATGCAATTCCTATCAACGTAAATTGCTCGTAAAATCGGTATCTATTCAGTGTAGGTCCATATATTTCATACGTTGACTAAATCACACATGTATCCAAGAAAACTTTAATACAATTATTATTCTGTAATACGCATATTTATAATAATCTGTACAAATGTACTAGGTTTCCAAGACCACACACTGCTATCTTATTCCCCATAGGTTCTATGGCGATATCTTGTGGAGATAGTGGCACAACGATCGTCTTCACAAGCCGTCCGTCTGCAGAAATCTGAAGTATCTGGCGCGCGTCTCTTGAGCAGACGTACATGTTGCCCTGGAAGTCGCAACACATCCCTCTCAAATCTGCCCGCCCGTACGTATTCCGAAACACCTGCTTTCCACTGTAGTTGTATGCTGAGATGGAATCCCTATCCGAGACGTACACGTAGGATTTGATGGAATCGAAGCACACGCCACCCAATCCTTTGAAGTCTCTCTTCTTGGTGATATGTCTTTCCACGCCGCCGGTGGGATTGATGACAGTTAGCGATTTAGATGACATGGCGTAACATATTGCCACCATCTTTTGGTTACCGTAGTATGCCAAGCGATACGTCTTGAACTGGGTGTAAATATCGCGGTAGTGGACGAGATACTTGCCCTCAATGGAAAGCATCTTGATCATGTTCTGGTCTGGAAGCGACACGGCAACTTTCCTTTCATACAAGTATGCCACGCCACGGGGCCCAGAATCAAGTTTGACGCTGGACCGGAAAATACCATACTGATCGAACAGCTTTACTTTGGCATTATTGTAGTCTGACAAGAGGAAATCGCCGTCTTCAGTGATGTCAATGGAATTGATAATGCAGTTGTCTTTATCTCCGGGTATTTTTACATTGATAATGCCTTCTTTCTTTGCTGTGCTGCTCTGAAGATTTCCAAGCACTTTCTTCTGCATCACTTCCACCACGCCGAGCGTATGAATTCCTTTAAACATGGTTTCTAGATCTTCGTTTGGCACAAATTTAAAGTCGAATTCCCTGAAATTAATTCTGTCCTCGTCTACAAGCCTTTCATATCTGTCACACTCTCCAGAGAGGTTGTGGATGCTCAGTACTAGTTGAGCATCTGATCCGGATTTCATGATTGTTCGCAGAGTGCTGATGGAAGTTTTCAAAGCTCTCTCTAACCGACTTGTCTTCTCTACCTGCATGTTAATAAGATCGGTCTGCTCACTGTACAGGTTCTCAACATCATTTGCAAACTGCCGTTCGAGATCGTCAATAACTTTGGTCAGGTTCATCTTGAAATTGCCCATTTTTTTAAGAACCTCCTCTTTTTGGCCCAAAAGGTGTTGCTGAGATACTGTCTTCTTTGACCCAACGGCCTCGATTGCGGTTAGGCATTGTTTCATTCTGGTTATAAGGCCGCTTCCTGCTTTTGATTGTTTCAGGGCTTTTGCTAGCTTATCCATTGTGACAACATTTTGACAGCGTCTGTGAGTGACCGCTACACACGTGCTGCAGCAAGGCACAAAATGATCCTGGCAATACATGTTCATAGTGTTTCCGGAATGGTCAGCGCATGGTTCATCAGCTTGCAAGAGCTGCATCTGGTGTGATTTGGAGTCTTGAATGGGAATCAGATTGTGGAGTCGTGTTATTCTCATCCCTCTGTGAGTTCTTGTGCAAACACCGCAGAGGGCTTCTTTGCAAGTCTGGCAATAGTTTGTAGCATCTCTGAATTCCTCCATCTCTTTACAGGGATCGCATTTACGGTCGATTTCATCGAGCACAACCTCACTTTCTACCAGCGACAACCTTCTCTGATGACTTTTTATGTGCCATACCCAATCCTCTGGAGAGATGTCCCTCCTCGGGGCGGGGATGATAGTCTGGCACATGGGACACGGGAAATCTATTTCCACATTCGGCAAAGTCTCCAAATAGTTTTTTAGGCATGGTACACAAAACGTATGCATACATGGTAAGATTTTCAGGGCCCTAAATCTCTCCTCGCATATGGCGCACACTGACCTCGGTGTTTCCTCTGAGAATGAGATAACGGAAGATCTTTTGAGTGGCTCATCCACGTAAGACACAATCGAAGATCTCTTCGTTAGTAGATGATCATCGGCGAACGATAAAACAGACGATCTTGTAGTAGTCGCCATGTTTTTAACATATATATATATATATATATTTTCTTTTTCATTAGTTACAGAACAATACACTACGATGAATCAAGTACGCGAGTTTACATTGAATTTCGTTGGATCGAAGCTTGATGAAAGTTTGACAAGAATGCACTCGAACGTTTGTAATAATAGTCATCTAAATCAAATTATTATTTTCACTTTCTTATACTAAGTATAGATTAAATATTCGGTTGGTTATATTAAGCAAAATAAATTGATCATTTGTTTATCGGTATGAAATTCCTTGTGCATTGATTGACTGAACTACTTTGTTCTTTCCTGTCAGTAACCTGGAAGTTAAATGTAATTGTAAAACTAGGAAAAATGTCTCAATTTATTACCTGTTGAATGACAGCGATTTCGAAAAATGCTTACACACACACACACACACACGCGCGCGCGCGCGCATTGTATATTTAAAAGTGGATAAAAACCAAATAAATGTCTCGACATTTCTTGCAAATATTTGTAAGCGACTGATTTAAAATTCGCAAATGCACCGATTGTAGAACAAAGTAGAATGTTTCAAGTATATACTTTTCACTAGACCTTTTTTCTGAAAATAATTTACAATGATCAGGTATGTACACAGTGGATTAATATATCACTTTTCACTGGACTTTGCACGCTCCAAAAGCATTCAGCACATTTTACTAAGAGAACTATGTCACACCTTGATAACTTTCAATGCTATCGCCTCTTTTTTGTTTTCAATCGACCTGAAGTAATAGGCAACATTGACATTGAATACCGTAGACGAATATAGTATTTTCATTACCTCTAAAAGTTTATGTTTTCTTTGGTCTATTTTCCATTTTTTTTTTTTTTATATTTTTAATGAACATTACATAGTTGCTTCAATTTTAATTTTATTTGGCTATGAAAATGCTCAGAACTTGAAATAAATACTGTTGGAAATTATCTTGCATATTATTTTTGTGGCGTTGTAAATAAAATAAAAACTGTACCATGGTCGTAGACAATAGTATTTCCTTTTGATTCACTGACGTTCTTTGTAAATCTTAGTTAAAGCCGTGAATACGTTCAAGTGCAGTCTATTTTTAGCAGGTCTCCATTTACGTAATAATTATTGTATGTATGTATGTATGTATGTATGTATGTATGTATGTATGTATGTATGTATGTATGTATGTATGTATGACTAACTTTCTTATTTCTTAAGAGATTTCAGTTAATATATATATATATATATATATATATATATATATATATATATATATATATATATATATATATATATGTATATATATACATATATATATATATATAATTTGCATTTTTTTAGTTTCTTTTTTATTCATTATATGCTTTGAATAATGATATTTTGAACTTTACTTTGTACAAAATAAAGTTCATTTTCCATCTGACCTAAATTATTGATTTTGATTTTGTAAACAGCATCTTTATCTCAATCTGAGTCCAGAACACTGGAAATACCTCGTGAAATGCCTGTTCTACCAGTTGTTTACCACAGTTTATATTATAATTTTAGTAAGAGCGCTTCCATTTATTACCAAGATTTTATCATGTAAACATTTTGAAACTTGAAGAATGAAATTTTCCATTAGGTAATCTTTTTATTTTGCAAAAACGCTAATTATAACCTGAGGTCAAGTAAAGGAATGTATAATCTTGGCTATCTAGAAATTATTCGTAATGTAAGATCTGAGCAAAATCAGTTGTATTATATTTGTGTCCAGTATTTCATTTCGAATGGAATTTATTTAGTCAAATTATTTAAGTTATTGTTCTCAGGAAATACAAAGTACCGAAACAGCTCTGGTGACCTAGTGATTTGAGAGTCCGCTTTGGAAGCGGGAGGTCGTGGGTTCGATCCCGGCCGCGTCTTACCAAAGACTTACAAAACTGGTAATAACAGCTGCTTCGCTTAACGCTCAGCATTAAGAGGTTAGTGGTAGAACTGGTCGGTCTGGTGTTAGGATAATGTGACTAGGTGGAACATCATGTTACATGTCTGAGGTATGATGCCCCAGTGCTAGACATCACCATAAACTGCCTCACTGCAGACATCGTAGCGATATGACTGAAAAATTGTTAAAGCTACGTTAAAAATCATAAACACACACACACTATTCATGGAAATAGAGACTTGGATTTATTGTGTTATTCAAATATTAATTTGGATTATTTTATTACTGAGATTCATCAAAAGATTGTTGACACGTCACCAAGACATATGCAATCACAGGCACATTAACATTTCCAGCGTTGGATTTATTTTTGAATACCACTAAAGTTTATTCAGAACATTAGTCATTAGGACGTGTTTTAGAGATTCTATTACTATTTGGGATTAATTGGCAAATTTATATTTTTACATTTTTCAATTTATATTTTAGGGAAATAAAATATTTGTTGACTTTTACAAAAGTTTATGACTTTTGCTCTATTTCGTTGTATACATACATACATACATACATACATACATACATACATATATATATATATATATATATATATATATATATATATATATATATATATATATATATATATATATATATATATATATATATATATATATATATATATATATATATATATATATATATATAACATGGCTTTTAAAGGGTATCCGGTCAATTGCTCGCCAACAATTGCTCGCCAGTCAATTGCTCGTGGTTAATTGCTCGCTATAACAATTGCTCGCGGAACGTACTGCTCGCCGGTCAATTGATCGCGAGAACAATAGCTCGCAGGTGTATTGATCGCCAATTGTAACTGAATAAGTTAACATTATTAAGAAGAACCAAACGACTAAATACTTGTTTAACATTTATTAAAAATGAAGACAAGTTATACAACCAGTATCTTAAAAATACGTGTATATACCAAACTTTTATATCACGTATTAAAACGACAAATTATGCGACAAACCTCTTAAGTAATCCATCAAGTCAATTTCTTTATAAGTTTCAACAATCTTTCTGATTCTGGACGCTGCATACCTGTATCTCTTCTTTTGAGGCTGTATAGGTTGGCCAGCCAAAGATTGTTCAATTTTAGCTTCATTTAGTCCTTGTTCCTTTTGCAAAACTGTTTTAAATTTCCATATAGTTGGATGATTTCCACCGATCAACTCGCTAAACGATCGGTGCCATCCTTCACAGCTGTTGTTCGTCTTTGGAAGATCATCGTTAATGTTGTCGTAACAACTCCACATTGAGTGTGGTGTACGTGGCGGTCGACGTTTTTTGCCTCGTGTAGGCCGTCCAATCCATGTATCTTCAAAGTAGTCAAGTACTGGCTGTGATTCCAAAGGAAAATCAACACCTGAAAGTAATTCTTCAAATGCTAGAACTACATCTTCAACAGGAACAAATGCAAGACTTGGTAAATGGCGCATCTGCATAGCAAAATCTGCATCATTTTCATAGCGATGTTGAAGACCGTTTGATTTAATGTTTCTGTATAGGCACTGACAAAAATGAAAAAAAAAAAACATCCTCTGAGTTGTATTCCAATAAACTCATGCTGGAAGGCTTTCACAGTCGCCGTTTCAAAATCGGTCATCACCGATATCGGTCTCATTGATGACTCCAATTGTTTCAGTTTGCTGAAAACCATTCGATAGCTTTCCTCTGTTTTTTCCGACATTAAAACGAAAACAGCTGGTACAATATTATATACCTGTCGAGGCCCTTATTGAATGTATTTGAGTAGACAATAATTAAAATTGTTATTATTCCGCTAAGTATATTTCAGAAACAGTTACACCTGTTAGAGCACTTTTCAAAGAGATCAATTGGCCGGCGAGCTATTGCTCTCGCGATCAATTGACCGGCGAGCAGTACATTCCGCGAGCAATTGTTATAGCGAGCAAGTAACCACGAGCACTTGACCAGCGAGCAACTGTCGGCGAGCAATTGACAGTAAATCCTTTTAAGTGTTGGCTTACAGAAATTTGATTTACCAATACTTTAGTATATCAAACTGTGATCAAACTCTCACCAACCGACGGTGGAATCACTGATTAGACGTGCTAGGCTTCGCTGGTTTGGTTATGTCTGCCGAATGGAAGAGAGGCGTCTACCGTATCGAGCCCTGTGGCGCACCAGACCGGAAACCTGGAAGGTCTCAAGAAATGTACCTAAGAAAACCTGGATCCAACAAGTGGAAAAAGACCTGGCGAATTATGGCATCACCTCGGCACATGCCAGAGAAAATACCACCCGGGACCGAAAATGGTGGAAAGAAATAATTGACTCCATCTGCACGGGCAATTTTCGAGCAGTACCCATAGTCTCCTATCAACTGCGACCACGCTGATTGGATGGAAACTACGGGATCAAATTGAAATTGAAACTGTGATCGATCCTTGGCTCAATAATACGTATATATTAACATTCTTGCAACTGTGTGCTGTACATTCTAGATCCACTCATTAATCATTAGTGACTTTTGAAAATAACGATAAAAAGTAATAATATTCCCCGTTTTGAAAATGAATTTAATATGGTACACCATTTCATTGCAATCCTTTCTGCTTTCGGTTCACCCACTCCCCTCCCATGCATAAGGGACAAAATACGCATAAATATTGATGTGAGAGAGAAAACGAATTTGGGCTGGATCAAAACCTTGAAATTGAACTTACACCAAGTAACCTACACAAATATGGTTTGTCGTAACGGTATGTGTAATGTATTAATGCTTTATTGTTGTTGTTCTTTCTTAAAATAGTATAAAAATCGATCATTAGTATGAATTAAATATGAAAATATAATATGACAGCCTCTCTCAATCTCTTGACCATTGCATCAAGAGATCCGGTCGAAAATCCATGAAGAGAGAGAGAGAGAGAGAGAGAGAGAGAGAGAGAGAGAGAGAGAGAGAGAGAGAGAGAATTGTATCCTCGGTAGTTATGTTAATTAAGGCAGAATAAATATAATAACTTAGATCAACTGTAAATATATTAAATATTTGAATTAACTCTTTTCGTTTCGTCATTTCGCTCAGTTTCTGCGCCACACTTATTTCTCAGAGCCAGTGCGTTAGTGGCTGCGCGTTCAGTGTTCGTAAGGCTTTTCATTCTTCATAAAAGCCATCATTCATGTTTAAATCGTAAGTGAGTCTTATATTGATTTTAAAAAAATAAAAAAGAAACAATCAATTTATCAATATGCAAAGGTGATTGTGAAGAGCAACAAAACTCACAGAACTACATTTTGTAGCGGACAAAATGAGCAGGGATATGTTGAGTTTATTCAATAGGTCAATGCACATTTGCATGTAGTCAATCTTAAATCCGTTCAAATGGCACACGTGTATTTGTACGTGATATAAATAAAAAATATGTATAGTATGTACGTTGTATCAACGATATACCACAAGCTGTAAACATTTTTCATTAAAAGTAAACTCGGCAAGCCTCGTTGTCCTAAAAGTGTCACCTTTTATGTTTTGATCTAAAAGAGCAATAAAAGCTCAAGGGGCTACCCTTGCAATTGGAAATAACTCGTACATTTTTTTATGTTAGTTGTACAAGCAGCTGAAGCGTATGGGCAACTTTTGTTCTTTTAGAAAGGTAACGTTTTGTATCTACGCGTAAAAGAACACTAGTCCGTCATTAAAACAGAACATTCAAGATGAGATGTCGCCAGTAATAAATATGACGTGACCTTCATTATAGCCAGGAATTTGTAATAGTAGGTAGGATGTAGTAATGAAGTTTAGTATAGGCGAATTAGGAAGAATACCATATGTTGCATTCCCAGCTCTGTTATCGCATACTATGCTGACCGATCTGGGTTTATGGAGTATGTAAGTAGTAATCAGGAGAAAAACAACAACAACATAGACCCTGCTCGGTGGGCGCTTTATTCGATGGTAGATCAGTCTCTGTGTTTTTTTTTGTGCAACTGTATTCAACTTGTGAATGGGCTTAACATCACAACTGTAAAACGGCCTTTGTATCGGCAGGAGCTGTCCTTATGACAGAATATGAATAGTAATCGATACATAGAATGCTGAATACTCGATGCTGAATTTTATTATTATGTGTTTTTTTTTAAAACGGTCCAATGAAATGACATTTCAGAAACGGGGTGGTCCAGAAAGTAGTTATTCTATATAGGTTATATATAGGTTAGTTAGTTACTTAGCAGGCTTGAAGTGAGACAAAGCTATACATATATAACATAACAAATGCCCACAGCGTCCTGGCATATGATCCATAACAAATGACATTTCAATACATACGAAGAATTGTTTTGGCTGTTAAGGACGACACACTCTTCAAAAAAATAACATTAAGTGATATCTACAATGTTTCTTTCTAAATATTTCCTCAAGAAAAAAAGTAATGTTTTAAAGTAGACATTTCATGCATGATCTCAGCTTAACTTGTACCTCTTTATTTAAAAAAAAAACAACTGAATTAATTTAAAGAAGAAAAACAGAAGTGTCTCAAACGTCAAGCAGATAATTTTGCCGTGATAGCTCATAACAATTGCCATATGTGCTCGATTAAATGTATATATACTGTACAACAACATCTATTTCTACACACAGTCGTATAAAACCTTTTAGTCAACACAAAACTAAGTTAGGAATTTGTGATATTATTGCTCTTCGTACACGTTTTGTATCGTTCTAATCAAGAAGGTAACAATCTGGTATGATGTTCACACCTATACTAGTCTGTACACGTGGACAATATTTCCCATACCACACACCACCATCTTGTTGCTTTGGGGCTCCATAGCGACATCTTGCGGTGACATGGGTACAACGATGGTCTTAATAAGTTTTCCTTCTGGCGAGAGCTGCAGAATCTGGCGAGTGTCGCGAGAGCAGACATACACGTTACCTTGGAGATCGCACGTCATTCCCCGGAGATCGGTGCGCTTAAACTTGTACTGAAACCGCCTTTTCCCGGCATAGGTGTAACCCATGACGAATTCTTTGTCTGAGACGTAGGCGTAGGTTTTCACTGGATCAAAGCAAACTCCACCAAGACCTCTGACTCCCTTTTTCTTAATGATCTGCCTTTCGACCTCCCCGTCAATGGTGATGACGGTGATGGTTTTGTGGGTCTCGGAGTTGCATATGGCGAGCATTCTTTGGTTTCCGAAAAAGGATAACCTGTAAGCCTTGAACTGCGTGTAAATGTTCCGGAACTGGCTCAGATATTTTCCTTCGATGGAAAGAATCTGAATCAATTTTTCATCGGGAAGAGATATTGCAACTTTGCGCTCGTAAAGGTAAGCCACGCCCCGTGGACCTGAATTCACTTTTGTACTAGATCTAAAAATACCATGCTGATCGAAAAGTTTGATTTTCATATTGTTGTAGTCTGACAAAATTATATCTCCCTCATCCGTGATATCAATTGAGTTGACAATACAGTTCTCATTGTCCCCTGCTACTTTAACATTGATAACGCCTTCCTTTTTTGCCGAGCAGGAGAGTAAGTCTCCAAAATATTTCTTGTGAACTATTTCCACTATTCCCATTGACGGAACGGTTTTTAGAGACGCTTCCAGTTCTTCTCCAGGCATAAATGTGAAATTGTAATCCTTGAAATTAATGTTCTTATCATGTATCATCCTTTCAAATCGCTCACAATCCGCAGAAAGATTTTGCATCATCAAGACTTGTTGCGTATCAGAGCCATACTTCATGGTTGTCTTCAATGTCTTGATTGAGTTCCTAAGTGCCATCTCTATCTTTGTCATCTTATCTGCATGGGTTTGTATAGCAAGCATGTGGTCATCGTAAAGGTTTTCAACTTCACCAGTAAAACGCTTTTCGAGGTCATCTATAAGTTTTATTAAATAATCTTTAAATTGTCCCATCTGCTGAAGACTGCTTTCTTTCTGCTCCAACAAATGTCTTTGAGACTTTGTTTTCCTCTCTGTCATGTTGTCGATGTTTAACAGACACTGCTTAAGTCTGGCCATCAACAGCTTGGATGCTTTCTTCTCTTGCAGCAAAGTGGCAAGTCTGTCCATCGATAAGACGTTCGAACAGCGGACGTGGTGTACAGCAACGCAAGTGTTGCAGCATGGCATGCGGTGGTCCTCACAATATAGAACCATAGGATTTTCCATGTGCTCGGAGCAAAATTCAGATACTTCTGCTCTGTTTAACTGATTTGGTTCTATCTCCTCTAATGGCGCAAGAGCGTGATCTTTGGTGAGTTTCATTCCTTTGTGTGTCCTACTGCATTCTGCGCACAAAGACTCTCTGCAGCTCGTGCAGAAGTTGACTGCGTCGTGTATCTCATTCATCTCCTCACAAGGATTGCATTTCCTGTACGGACTGAGTGTTTCATCCTTCGGAGAAGACGATTTATCCTGTAATGAAAATAAATAATTACAAAAGCCTTGTGAAATAGCATAAATTCAGCGGAAATGGTACAAAATAGCATCACACACACACACACACACACACACACACACACACACACACACATATATATATATATATATATATATATATATATATATATATACATACATACATACATATATATGTATATATAATAAAAGTCTCGATATATCATTTGTGGATATGATGATAAATTGTTCTATTCAGAGCTTTAATATTTAATATGTTATTCCTGCTGATATTTTAAAAGAATTAAGGGGATTTCGTATCCTTAGTGGTAAGGAATTCCATACAGTTGGTGCTCATACAGTAACTGAGTTTTTTAATTTTTGGTTTTAATTGATAAGACATAGCACTAAAACAAATATAACATGTGCTTACATTGTACGACTAGGTTAGAGGGTGCAGAGCGGGGAGCATTAGGAATTAATAAAATATGCAAGACGTTTAATGAGACCGTAATATAGTTGAATGTCTTGAAACCCAAAAGCTGAAAAAAGATGCAGTGCTGAATTAAAAAACTGCTATAAAATATATCAGAATTGAGAAACTGAAAAATGTATGTGAAACTAACCTAGGAAAATCTAAAAACACCAAGTTTACCTTTACTTTGGTACCACGTGGCGTCTCTACATCCCGTTTAGTCTCTCTTGAGGTGACTGGCGTCGACGTGTCCCCATTATTGATTCGTATTGACGTTAACGTCTCTGGGTAGCTATCTCGCAGAGACTTGTCATTTGTCTCTTGTTTTGCCGTGTCCTCTGACCCTGGTATATCTATCGGCGGTACTTGATGATCTACAGACGTGGCAGGCATGGTGCTGTTTTGGTTCTGACCACTGATCCTTTTATTTGCTGAAAATCGACGCGGCGAGGGGCTCATGACTTTGCACATAGGACATGGAAACTCGTTTTCTGTATCCGACAGGGTCTCCAGATAGGAATCTAAACACGAATCGCAGAAGGTATGCGTGCATGGTAATACTTTTGCTGATTCTAGAATGTCATCACACACCACACACTTTTTAGGTCCAGATACATCTAGTGACACATTTTCTACTTTGCTTTTTCTTGACGTGTCTGCCTGTTGTGGAGAAGCCATTTTCACCCCGCCTCTAAGTATTGCACACCGGTTAATACTGTACGTAGAAAAATAGTTTTTTTTTCTGTACTGCTTATAGTCCCACCTGTCATTGCTTGTTGGCAGGAAACACTGGTAATGTGTTATGTGCGAGTAGTTTAACTTTAATTATTGTAGTCAGCCATGAAAACTCAAATAATTATACCTTTTATTTAATCCATTGCTTATATGTTATTTAAGTATGTTGTAACCTGTGAGCTGCATTATCAAATGAATCGATCTTTCTTTATCTTCAAACCATACTAGACGACAAGTGTTGAATATCATGTCCATTTTGTAGTCTTCCCATTCTTTCTTTTTATAATAATAATAATAATAATAATAATAATAATAATAATAATAATAATAATAATAATAATGATAATAATAATAATAATGATGATGATGATGATGATGATAATAATAATAATAATAATAAACACAATATTACTACTACTACTACTACTACTACTACTACTAATAATAATAATAATAATAATAATAATAATAATAATAATAATATCAAGAAAATCAATTAGTAAATTAATAATATGATCAAGGTCACCAAAGATAATGACTACAGCAATAACGACGATGATGACAATATTGACGATGGCAAGAAAACAACAAAGACGACATCACAATCAACAAAACCACTAATTTTATTATTGCCACAACTACAACATACAATGGTCGTGTGTCGATTCTCATCGTTTCATGAACATTTTCTTCTTTTTCATTGTCCTTGTTGACGTTCTTGCGTAAACCAATGAAAGAAAATATGATAAAAAGAAAAGTTAAAAATGTTGTCACTACATGAAATCTATTTTCTTTGTTCATATATCAGTACTGTAAAACAAGAAGATCAGTTGACTTTAAAAGTACCAATTCAATGGGAACTTTCAAAAGAAAAACATATCTGTCAGTGGTCTTGGCATTGTTCTTTTACACAAGGTGTCTCTTTCTGGTTTCAGGTTCTAATTTCATTATTGCCATTGGTTCCTATTGTCTTTGCTTAGAATATTTCAATAATAAATCTTACCTATTCAACCTTTCTACATGTAAAGTTATTCTCTCTCTCTCTCTCTCTCTCTCTCTCTCTCTCTCTCTCTCTCTCTCTCTCTCTCTCTCTCTCTCTCTGACACACACACACACACACACACACACACACACACACACACACACAATGCAAAAAGATAATTAACATATACACAAAATGACAATTTTTTAATGTAAAACAGACATAATGAAATGTTTAAGCTTTGTATTTTTATATAGTCAGAAATGCATCGTTGCAAACTTCAGTATTTGGGAACGGACATGACAAATAGACGGAAAAACATGTAGCCAGAAAATCAGATCAATTGCCGCCAATCAATTAATCGAAGTCAAAGTGTCTATGATAGATGCATGATAAATATTTAAAGATAATTTCAAATATTATTGTCAAATCGCACTATATGTTTGTGAATTTTAACGAGGCAGGCCCTCAATATTTTCTATTCAAAGGTGTACTCGTTGCTTGTCAATTTGGAATTAAATCGCAAATCGGGAAAAACTTTTATTATCAGGAAAGCCTCTTTTTGAGCTAGAGATTGATCTGAAATGTGACCTATGGTTTTGACTATATCGTGGCACGATGAGGTCAATGTCAAAGTTTAAAAGAGAAAAAGAAAACTAATTTTTTGGCGAGATACAAATTAGATAAAGGGAAGTAATCTCAACTGCTCATTGATACGTTATAAGTATACTTTTAGTGGTCCTACAATTAATGGTTCCTATTAATCTCGTTTTGACCAACGTGACCAAAACGATGATTTTAATCGTTCATATAAATTTCATTTTCGTCAAAATAAAGGTCTATTACATGATTTAATGTAAAATGTTGAAATTCAGCAGATTTCTGTGGAGTGATAATTCCATTTCAGTTTCATCACACCACGAAAGATAATGCAGTGCCGTATTAACCCATTGCAGGGCCCCTTGGCTTCGTGCTTGTTTAACCAACGCATAGGAATCTTTTAATAAAATGAATAATCACAAATCAAAAGTATTTGTTTCAGCCAATTAAAACATCTCGCAGAAACGTAATAAAATTTGAGTTTTCATCGTACAGCAAACTGATTTTGTAATTTGTTACCATACAGATCCGTAATTTATGTGTTGGTGAGATTTTTTGACATTCTAAACGACTCGTTACTCTATAAGATTGTTCTGATTTGTGCTTTTTCTCTATTTAAAATTGTATTCAATTACTTAAATCAAAGATCTGATACTGCTTATTTTTTTTAACGATCAGAGTAGATAAAGATGCCAAGAAACGTCTGACCCCGGGATTGGTAGTATTGTAGCTACTGGTGCGAAAAACGATATGTATCACACGATAAATGCGGATCCCATGGACGAGACTGAGAAACGATCTCTAAATGTTTAACTTTTCAGAGTTTCAAGCAAAATTTTGTTATTTACAAACAGACAATGCATGAATTTCGCTTTCGGTTGAGCAAATGAATTATCTTTCTGCTGATATTCGATACCAACATTTGGAGAAATGTTCTTTTGAGTCCTATAATACATTGAACAGAGACATAACTCGAGATCTTGGTGAGAATCCTATAATAGTTAGAATTGACATATAAATCTAGATCTGGATGATATTTCTGTAATATTTAAAATACACATAAATCGAGATCATGGTTCGAGTCATACACTAGTTGGAATCTACATAAATGGTCATGTTAGTCAGAATAATATATTAGCTGGAATATACATATTAATGGAGATCTGGGTGAGAATCATCGTGGTTTGTTCAAAGTTTACTTTACTTGCACCATATGAATATGTCCTTTACATAATGACTATTAGAGGCCATATTTGATAACAACAGATCGATTTTACAATTGCTTGTATTGTTACGAGTTTAGGCTTTAATTAATGGTAACAAAGAAAGTGAAAACAACATGCTTTGTAAAATATGTGAAAAAAAAATGCCAAAACTTAGAATATTTCTCTAAAACAAAGATTATATCGTGATCGGCTTATATCACATACTCCTAACATGAACATGACGAGAACCAATCATTTTATTTGAAGAATAATACAAATTGTTTGTTTACTTTTAAATTCACCAATCATTTTAAAATAAAATAAAACCTGTTTACGTGTGCCACTAACCCTGAATCAAGGTCAGGATCTAGGTCAACAATATTTGTTTACCAAAGAATAATTCAGGTAAACAGATTTTCTGAAGAAAAAAATAATAATTTAAAACTGACAAACAAACATTTAAATTAAAATAAATATATATTAAATCAGATATACGTCACAGTGTTGATAGCCTGATGATTTCAATAAATTGTGTTTCATTTCCAATATAGATTTCCTTTCATTATCTGTCTGTAATTGTTATTTGTAACTTTTATGAATAACAGATGTTGGTTTGTGTCAGTGTTTTGTTTACGTTTATAGAATCAGACAAGATGTACTACTACTCGCTGAATACTGTATTATCGACTAAAAGTCTTGTTTGTGACCTCACCAAAAGCTAAAATGACTGGTTTAGTATTTGCAGTTTTTAGAAGGTCAAAAATCGAGGCAGACTGCGTCCAGTTTTACAATCATAACCTATTATGCCTCGTTCCTTTACAATGACTCACATTCTGAGATATTAACAGGGCTGGTGCAAGGGTATTTGGGGCGTACCCAGGCACGTCATGGGGGGGGGGGAAGAGAGAGGACATTTTACATGTTCTGTAAATTTGCTGTAGCCTATATACGAAAATTAAAAAGCGTCATATTTTGCCACCCCAGTCCCCGAAAAATTAAAAGGACGGCCATGGGCCCACTCACCCTCCCTCGGGGCATCGCTTGTTACAAACTGTCCATTAGTATCACTATACTCTTCTGCTTGATAATTTATTAATTTCATTATTTAGTCTTCATATTTAATGATACTACACTACATGAATGACCTGACAATGTACTTCGTTTTTGGCCCCGCCAAATCTTGGTGCCCTCGACGGCAGCCTAGTTCGCCTATCGGGTTAAACCAGTTAAGGATATAATGAAAGTAATTTTCTATATCGTACTGCAAATTGTACCAAACGTTGATCTAGTTGCACTGCACCGTAAATCCACATTATTTATCATATCCGTATCTCATTTGCGATTAATGCAGGGATACTGGAAAGGAGGAATACCTGAGTGATTACTTGATATGATATTGAACAAAGGGAACATTTATTTATAAAGAACTAGCAATATATGATGCAGTCGATGAAGTACTGCTAATGACGGAGATTTTCGTTTATGTTGTTGTTCTTGTTATTGTAGGGTTTAACGCCATTTTTCAGCACAATATAGGCTATACATGGCGGTCAGTATAAATGGTGGAGGAAAAACACGGGAAATCATGGAAAGAACCACCAACCCACGAGAAGATACTGGCAAGCTTTCTCACATACCCACATTGGCCGAACCCGTGTCTCAAATCTACGCAGAGTTGAGATGGCAGTGATCGCTATAAACGACTAGGCTTGACCCCGTTTAAAAGTACTATAAGTGATTGTCCATCAATAAAAGACTAGCTTTTACTTTTTCTTTGAATAGAATTAAAATTTGTATTTTATTGCTATCATATCAATTCGTATAAATCCACACAATGTTATTTACAGTGTCCGTTTATATATATCGGGAACTAAGCATGGGTTGATTTTCAAGCAGTATACAGCGTTTCTAAGCGTTGGAAATGGCCGTCTCTCACCTGTGATACGATTACGTCAGCTATCTCTTGTGGACCTTAAATCGTTGTTATCAGTATCACTAGGACATACAAGTGTATATATATTAGGAAATAATGTGTAACTTTTAGCTCCAATAGCTTAACATTTTTAAGGATATTCGGTCATATTTTAAAATTATGTTGCTTGAGATTATAACTAAATCTGGAGGGGATATATATATATATATATATATATATATATATATATATATATATATATATATATATATATATATATATATATATATATATATATATATATATATATATACACACACACATATATATATATATATATATATATATATATATATATATATACACACACACATATATATATATAGATAGATAGATAGATAGATATATATATATATATATATATATATATAGAGAGAGAGAGAGAGAGAGAGAGAGAGAGAGAGAGAGAGAGAGAGATTTCAGTTATCAAAAGTTTTCTGCCTACCTAGCAACTTGATCAGCTTTCGGCTGCATGTACCATTTGTCTTTAATTCATGTTAAGTAAGAGCGCTCCGATCGTCTAGTGGTAGAGCGTCTGCCATGGATGTGGAATTCCGCAGGTTCGAACCCGGCCGAGTCATACCAAAGACATTTTATAAAAAAAAAGGTACTAACAGCTGCCTCGCATGGCACTCAGCACTAAGAGGTTATTGTTAGGACTTGTCGGCTTGGTGTCAGGATAATATGACTGGGTGGGACATCGCGCCACATGTCTGCGGCTTGATGCCCCAGTGCTAAACATCACCATAATCTGTAACACTGCAGACATCGTAGCGACATGGCTGAAAGCATTGTTAAAGCTACGTTAAAAATCTAAATCACACGCACACACTCACACGTTAAGTACACCTTTTTTGACTTGAATATTAATAAACAGAAAATATATTTTTAAATTTACAAGAACATTTATATTAAAGACGACAGGTCATTTTTAGTTCTAGGATCGGACAATCCTTGCACGTCAGGAAAGACAAACGTGATCAAGGCTTTCCTCAACACTGAATAGTATATCCACAGTTCTTCGTTCTTGTGAAAAAAATTGCATGCACAATAAAAGAAAGCCATTGTCGTTTCTAATAACGTGTCTATCAATACATTGATGACATATCCTATTCATTTAATACCATACACTAATAGTTTGTTTTGTTTGTTTTGTCTTTGTAGAGTGTAACGCCATGTTTCAGCACACTACAGGCTATACATGGCGGCCAGTATTATTGGTGGAGGAAGAACCCGGGAAAACCCCAGGAAAGAACCACCGATCCACGAGAAGCTACTGGCAAGCTTTCTCACATAACTACATTAGCCGAATCTTAGGACTATATACGGATAAGGGAAATTTAATATTTAACATGGGGAAATTTAAATATTTAAAAATGGGTGGGACTATATCGGGATAGGGGGGCCCCGAGTGGCCGAGTAGTCAAAAGCGCTGTCCGTTACGGATCACTGTCGTCTCACCTCTGTCTGCGTGGGTTCGAGTCTAAGATTTGGCTAATGTAGTTATGTGAGAAAGCTTGCCAGTAGCTTCTCGTGGGTCGGTGGTTCTTTCCGGGGGTTTACCCTGATTCTTTCTCCACCAATAATACTGGCCGCCATGTATAGCCTATCGTGTGCTGAAAAAATGGCGTTAAACCCTAAAAAACAAACAAAACATATCGGGACAATGGAAAGTTTAACGTAGATTGGGACTGTATATGAACAAAGGGAATTGAACATAGGAAATGTATAGTCACAATGGATTTCGACTGTCTAGAGACATGGGGAATTGAACATGGGTCTATCTAGGAACAAGTGTACCTTGAATATTGATTGGCATGTCTAGGAAAAATGGCAAAACTGAATAGGAAATGTCCAGGGTCAAGGATAATAGAGGGCCTAACACAACAGAGAGAGAGAGAGAGAGAGAGAGAGAGAGAGAGAGAGAGAGAGAGAGCGAGAGAGAGAATTGGAGACAGAAAGAAATATACTAACACAAACCCGAGATTTATATGTAAAACATTATATAGACCTGCTATTATGTTGGCGGTTTGCATACTTTGCATAATTGTAATGATGCTATAAAAACCATACCCAAGGAAAAGACCAGTGACAAAATGAATGTGGCTAAAAGTAATACTAAAATTACGAAATTGTCACAGAATTATAAGGAGACTAAACATATACCCGAACATTAGGTTACGTTGGATTAGACTAAAATGGATACAACTAGTACCTATTTAAAGTCTCAACATGTGTGACGATCGTGGATAAACACCCATTTATCCATAACCTGTTAAAATTCCTATATAAACCTCAGTATCTATGTATAGCTACAACTGATTGAAATTCCTATGAAAAACCCACTTTGTATTTATAGTCATAACTTGTGTGACTATCCTGTTTGACAGCCCTAGTATCTATTTATAGCTACAGCGTCTGGAAATTCCTATGGAAAACCACAAGTGTACATCTATAACCTCAAAGTTTCTAGTTTCAGTGACGTCACTGTACTGGACACTTGGGGAATAATAGCAACAGTGTTGCAAGAGGCTTACCTGAATGCACGCTAGTGTAGGTAGGCAGGAGAAATGAGAAATTAATTTGATAGGGATAAAGGGAGCTTTAAAGGGACAATCAAAGACCAAAACATATACACACAAACACCCACAAACAAGTGTACGCGCGCACTATCACACATAAACACACACACATATACGTGGACGTACAGAAACAATAATGCAAATACACTCACGTACGCGCACGCACACAAACACAAAGACCAATACACACACACACACACACACACACACACACACACACACACACACTTCAATCGCAATGTGTTCGCTTGGAATTTAAGAGAAGGTGAAGTAATCTTACAAAATGTCTATCCATTACACCACAAAAGTACTATCCATTACAGCCACTATACCATTCATTATATCATACAAACTATCTAAAAGCAATGTGTTCGCTTAAAATGAACGAGTCATTTACCTTACTACTTACACTGACAGCCTGTCATAATTCATTTACCTTCCATACACTAATAGTCTATCATAATTCATTTAAATTCCATACACTGAAAATCATACACCATCCATACACTAATAGTATATCATAATTCATTTATCATCCATACACTGATAGTCTATCGTAATTCATTTCAATTTCATACACTGAAAATCATTAAACATCCATTCACTGACAGTCTATCGTGATTCATTTGCCATCTATACACTGTCGTAATTCGTATACCGTCCATACACTGACAGTCTATCGTAAGTCAGTCTATCGTAAGTCAATAACCATATATTTACCATACTTACACTGAAAGTCTGACATATTTCATTTACTTTCCATACATTGAAAATCAATCATATTTTTATAACATTCATGCATTGGCAGTCTGTCATATTTCATTTACCAGCCTTACATTGTTATTCTGCTGTGTTTCATTTACCATCCATACGCTGACAGTCTGTCATACTTTTTACCATCCTTAAACTGAGAGTCTATCATATTTCATTTACTTTCATTGCATGGACTATCTACCATATACATTTATTTACTTTTCAAGACACCGGTACAGATTTGTGAATAGCACAGAAACAATTTTGAAATCAGACTTTGTTGGAAAGATGCATTCCTTATTTTAAGTGGAAATTTATTAATAAGATATCAGGTTTTATTTTAAAGATCACGATAAAATTGCACTATGTAACAGATGGGATTTTTGCCATGAATTCATAGTTTATATTTGTTAAATCTTACACTAATATGCAAAAAATATGACTAATATTATATCTTCATTATCAAAATGTTTGTTCCCAATTTCCAACCAAATGTACACCAGAATTTGACATCAGTGACATCAAAGATAAGATTTCAATGTAAGAATTCTATATCTGTATGTAACATCCGTTATTCCAGATCTAATGTACATAAAAATCGTGCTCAAGATGTCAAAGAAGTCAAAATGTTATGCCCTTAACAGTCTTTATCAGACCAACTTTATCGTGTACAGTGCCATAGTCATCTACGCTCTGACACGCCAAGATCAGAGCACTACATCTCCAGACATCCTGATACAACATGGCGGTTCTACTTAGGACATTTTGTTTAAGTTTAATTGTTGGTTCAATTTTGGCCGTAGGACCTTTCGATTATACCATCCACACTTTTGATAGCCATTGCAACCCAGATGGTACATGCGAGTACGTTCTAAGAATACCAGCAGGCAGCGCTATTTCCGGCGTAATGGACAACGCGACTGCGAGCGCAATTGTGGCTCACCTGAGTAGACATGATGACCAAATTTTGGGGTTGATGACTTTCTTTGGAAACAAATCTGATAATCCAAATATGATTAATGTTTTAGAAGAAATTTCAAATTTAAAGAATTTAGAGGCAAGAGTGCAGAGTGAGTTAGATTTAATAGTCACCGATGTTGTGCAGCTTAGAAAAGAAAATGAAATGTTAAAGCAGCAAGTCCTATGGTTGAACAGCACCCTTGAAAAGGAAGGAAAACGTGAGTATGATGTTTGCATCATTAGAATACAAATTGTCGTTCCCCTCTCCACCAAAATATTTTACGCCGTGGGTACTGAGGTGTTTCTTAAATATTGACACGTTTCATATATCTCTTTTGTACATTTCTTCATATAATTGATCGTACGTTTCTATTTAAACTTTAATTATTGTACAGAAATGCGACATTTCTATCTACCGTTGGCTTTATAATATAAATGCTATTTACATGTTATGTACAAGATCTTTATCTTAAATATCTTTAAAACGTAATATTCAAGAATATTATTAAAGAATTTTCATACGATACTGGTGCAAATTTTTAGGAATAATAATGTATGTTCATGTATCATCGTTCAGACATTGTACACTTTCTAACTAATATCACTTAATGAAAATGATATTTTCAAGGATTGTTTTGGTAAAATGTGCGTGAAGCAGTTATTTGAACATAGATGTAACCTAATAGAAAAAATAAATAAATATTGAAAACATAATGTTAACATGTCAAGTTTAACCGCCTTCAGAAGCTTGAGCCTGGGTTCATTCAAGAATCGTTCTATATTTTAACACACAGACTGATTTATGACTATTACTGACTACAAATCACTAACATGGTGATTACAACTATTTCCAAAGTTCAAAAGCTATTGTCATGCTTGCGATTGTTGCAAACGGCGAAGTATACGAATCAGGGAACCAGACGACGTTTGGATAAAGTTTGTTGGAAGGGAAAATGTCAGTGGATCAATATCGCACTTTGCTCACAACTTAATCAGTGGACACCAAACATTCACAGAGACTGGCGTTTGAAAAAAGTCAAACGTCAAGTTCCCATAAAAAAAAAAAAAGGACGAGCGAAGTCAATAGTCAACGTTTCTGGATCTGACTGAATCTCTTGTTTCCATGAACATTGCATATGAGGTCATCATATGGCATGGGATATATCTAAAGATTTAAAGAAAAAAGGCAAAACTTCAAGAAAAATGAATTTTCTTATCTGAAACTCATTCTCGCGTGAAAAGGTTATCATGAGACTTGGCAAAGAATTTGACCAGGGTAAAACGTATTAATGTTATGACAGATAAAAAGATCAAAGGTAAAAATGTCTAGGCAAACATTTTTAAAAACTTGTTAAGATATACTTTTGAAATCGTTATATTGGGCATGGGGTGTAATCTGTTGAAATCGTTGTATTGGTCGTGGGGTCTAATCTGTTGAAATCGTTGTATTGGTCGTGGGGTGTAATCTGTTGAACTCGTTGTATTGGTCGTGGGGTCTAATCTGTTGAAATCGTTGTATTGGTCGTGGGGTCTAATCTGTTGAAATCGTTGTATTGGTCGTGAGGTTTAATATATTACTAAATATGTAGCTATATTAGTTGCAGAAGAGACATTTAAATGTTGAACTGTTATATATAACTTCGACTTCCTTAAACAATTCGGCGGCTTTCTATATTATACAATATGTCTCGAATTATCGGTTAACATTATTTTATTTCTGTAGATCCATGCACTTCCAACCCATGTTTACACGGAACCTGCGTGCGTACGGGCACTGACTCATATTCCTGCATATGTGTCAGTGGTTACAGCGGTCAAATGTGCGATAGCGGTAAGAATCCAATCATTTTTATCTGATAATACGTTACATATATACATTTCCATATAAAATATTCTAAATATATAATTCACATAATACACATATTCAGTGTTCTCGGTCTTGCAGCCAAGTGGCATAAATGGAAAAAAATGCACATGCTGTCAGGATTAAATGTCTCTGATGCTGTGAAAATTCAATCACAGATAAATAAAATAAATGCTTAGTCCTGAAAACTGTATTAAAATACATATTCACTTTGACATACGTTTTAGTACCGTTAGGAAATGCGGCATGATCATGTGTTGCCTACCATTTATTCCAAAAACAAATTTAAACTAGCTAGGACTAGGTATTTAATGTTTTCCCTAAATATTTTCGTCCAAATATTGCAGACTGTACTGTTAATGCGGTTATGACTTAAGTATATTTCTTCGTAGAAAAAGAGAAAGAAGGTAATGTATTTTTTAAAGTTAATTTACAAAAAGGATTACGTGTATTTACTTATTTTATATTCACATATAAGCAAATTTTTCTCTTTTTTTTATTGCAGATGTCGATGAGTGCGCAGCCAACCCGTGTGCCAGGGGAACATGTAATAACACTCAGGGTTCTTATTATTGTAAATGTCCTCTCGGGTATACTGGACAATTCTGCGCAATTGGTGAGTACAGATACAAGCAACAATGACTTGGTTTACTCGAACTGAGATAGCTTGCATGCCTGCTTGATTGATTGATTGATCGATCGATCGACTGAATGATTGATTGATTGTATACCTTTAATTGTCTGTAGCATTCGATGCACCCGTAAAACGTCAAATGTACAACGCTGTCAATCACTTGTCAGAAAACTATTTCAGTAAGAGCGGAATTTTCGAAGTATACAATTCATTTAAACAAAGAGAATTGAAAATTGCCTACCACAATATACTACAACAGCTCCCTCGCCCACCCCAACTTACCAGTTTCAGAGTATGAAATTGAGATATTTCTGCTGAATTACCATTATAATATTTCATTTCAGGAACGATTCTAATGAAATTAATAACAATTATGCCACCAAAGTTAAAAACGGTCACTATCAACCTTAATTTATAACAGAGACCAAGAACTTTGGTTTTTAACAGAAGTATACGTTGTATCAGACAAAAGCAAACACAATGGAAATTCCTTTAGCACTCGACTTTTGTGTTTTTTAAGTAATATGCTTTTTAAAATTACTTTTTCTATATGTATTTAGTCTCGTTCAAGCAGATTTTCGCGTGACTGATATTTAGAACGTCCTCGTCTCGCATCGTATCATCCTCGTCTCTTTACGATGCTAGTCGAATAACTTTCTAATCACTTCCAAAGAGAGGGGGAGGTAATAGCTGTGATAATTTTGCGGACGAACATCCTTCTAGATGTAACAAAAACAGATTCTTATAAAATGATGTGTTGAAAATAAAAGCACTTGACGACATTTCAACAATCAGTAAAACACCTGAACTTTTTATTTGTAATGTAAAAATATCAAAACTGTGGAAAGGGAACATCACAAATTTAGCAGACTCTTTAGAGCCTGAGGAAAATCATCAAACAGGTCATGCACCAAAAGTCATCAAACAGGTCATGCACCAAATGTCATCAAACAGGTCATGCACCACTCAAATTGAAAATTATGTTAAGAGAGCTTTTATTTTGAACAAACTACGGTTATCCAAATAAGGACCTTTACATTATAAATGGCAAATGTAGGTATTCCATTAATGGTAATGTACATTTAATAATATATCCCTCCCATCGGTACTTAGTTAACAGCCAGTCGATCGTTTAAATGATGTATTGCAGGCCATCTTTGAGGTCTACATTCTTGTCTAATTTTATAATAATACATAAAATGAAAATAATACTATCACATACTATAACATAATAACATATAAACTAACAATAAAAATAATATAACGTACTAATATAACATGACTCCAAACATTTGGTAATTTAGTAGGAAGCATACTAATATAAGATGGCTCCAAGCATTTGATAATAAGCATACTAATATAAAATGACTCCAAGCATTCGGTAGTAAGCATACTAATATAAGATGACTCCAAAACATTTGGCAGTAAGCATAATAATATAACATTAAAATCCAAACATTTGATAGCAAGCATACTACTATAAGATGACTCCAAGCATTTGGTAGTAAGCATACTAATATAAGATGACTCCAAGCATTTGACAGTAGGCATACTAATATAAGATGACTCCAAGCATTTAGTTGTAAACATACTAATATAAGATGACTCCAAACATTTGATAATAAACATACTAATAATATATGACTCCAAGCCTTTGGCAGTAAGCATACTAATATAAGATAACTCCAAGCATTTGGTAGTAAGCATGCTAATATAAGATGACTTCAAGCATTTGGAAGTAAGCATACTAATATAAGATAACTCCAAGCATTTGGTAGCATAAATAATAATACATGACTCCAAGCCTTTGGCAGTAAGCATACTAATATCAGATGACTCCAAGCATTTGGAAGTAAGAATACTAATATAAGATGACTCAAAGCATTTGGTAGTAAGCATACTAATATAAAATGACTCCAAGCCTTTGGCAGTAAGCATACTAATATAAGATGACTCCAAACATTTGATAATAAGCATACTAATATAAGATGACTCCAAGCATATGGTAGTAAGCATAATAATATAAGATGACTCCAAGCATTTGGCAGTAAGCATACTAATATAAGATGACTCCAAGCATTCGGTAGTAAGCATACTAATATAAGATGACTCCAAGCATTCAGTAGTAAGCGTATTAATATAAGATGACTCCAAGCATTTGGAATTATGCATACTAATATAAAATGACTCCTAGCATTTGATAGTAAGCATACTAATATAAAATGACTCCAAGCATTTGGTAGTAAGATGACTCCTAGCATTTGATAGTAAGCATACTAATATAACATGACTACAAGCATTTGATAGTAAGCATACTAATATAAGATGACTCCAAGCATATGGTAGTAAGCATAATAATATAAGATGACTCCAAGCATTCGGTAGTAAGCATACTAATATAAGATGACTCCAAGCATTCAGTAGTAAGCGTATTAATATAAGATGACTCCAAGCATTTGGAATTATGCATACTAATATAAGATGACTCCTAGCATTTGATAGTAAGCATACTAATATAAGATGACTCCAAGCATTTGGTAGTAAGATGACTCCTAGCATTTGATAGTAAGCATACTAATATAACATGACTCCTAGCATTTGATAGTAAGCATACTAATATAAGATGACTCCAAGCATTCGGTAGTAAACATAGTAATATAAGATGACTCCAAGAATTTGGTAGTAAGCATACTATTATAACATGACTCCAAGCATTTGATACAAGCATACTAATATAGCATATGATCGAGACAATTGGAGGAAACTGGTCAGATGTTCAGCACCACAGTGCCTCAACGATTACACTAGTTACGAGACTAATGATGATGATACTAATATTACATGACTCCAAGCATTTGGTAGTAAGCATACTAATATAACATGACTCCAAGCATTTGGCAGTAAGCATTCAAATATAACATGACTACAAGCATTTGATAGTAAGCATACAAATAAAACATGACTAAAAGCATTTGGTAGTAAGCATACAAATATAAGATGACTCCAATCATTTGATAGTAAGCATACTAATATAACATGACTCCAATCATTTGGTAGTAAGCATTCTAATATAAGATGACTACAAGCATTTTGCAGATAGTAAGCATACTAAAATATTTACATGACTCCAAGCATTTTGTAATAAGCATTCTAATATAACATTACTCCAAGCATTTGGGAGTGAGCGTAATACTACAACATGACTCCAATCATTTGGTAGCAAGCATACTAATAAAACATGACTCCAAGCATTTGTTGGCAATAATGTTTTCTTTTGTCACAATTAAAATTTATTCATTTAGCTTTCTTTCTGCATTATAGGTCTATACCCAAATGTTACATATTCCATATATATATGATATTGCAACAGTGAAAGTTAGTTTTTTTTCACTAAATGTGGTCTTAACGGTAACAGACCGTCTTTCTTGACCAAATTGTGTGATACTACAACAGTAAAATTCATTTACGTGACTGATGTGCTGTCTACTTTAACAGAGAAGTTTCTTGAATAAATTGTGTGATACTGCAACAATGAAAGCCACTTTCTTCATCCAATGTGGTCTGCTTTAATAGTTTCGTAACTAAATTGTGCGATAGTTCAAGCGTATAATCATTTTCTTTACTAACATTTGCACTAATTCAACAGTGAAATAAAGTTTCTTGACTATGTGACACCGCAATACTCAGTTTCTTCACTAAATTGTGCCTTTACTAAACAGTAAAGACATTTTCTTCACTAAATTGTGATGTACTGCAAGAGTTAAAGATAGTTTCTGGACTAAATTGTGATGTACTGCAAGAGTTAAAAATAGTTTCTGGACTAAATTGTGATGTACTGCAAGAGTTAAAGATAGTTTCTGGACTAAATTGTGATGTACTGCAAGAGTTAAAGATGGTTTCTGGACTAAATTGTGATGTCCTGCAAGAGTTAAAGATGGTTTCTGGACTAAATTGCGTGTTAGTGCAATAGTTAAACACATTTTTAAAAAATAATACTAGTCTGTCTGGTACTGCAACTGTAAAAGATAGTATCTTGAAATGTTTGGTAGTGCTACAGTTAAATACAGTTCCTTGACTAAATTGTGTATTACTGCAGCAGTACGTAAAAATGTGTTCTTTGTTGATAAGTGCATGCGTGGTCTTTTTGTTACATTTTTTAAAAAAGCTTCATTAATTCATAATTCATTTCATTTAGGGTTGATGTTTCATGAAATAAGGCCTTAAACTATTGATTATATTAAGATGGCATTTTCTTTATTTTTCATATATTGTGTAATGTAATTTTAGAATTTCAAAGCCCGGGCTATTATTCTTTGCTTTCTAACTCTAGGATTTTCAATATTCCTGCCATAAAATAAGCTCAGCCATTCAATAAAAAGTAAAGCAAAACATTAAAACAACTTCGAAGACAGTACCTATTTATTGACAGAGATACAAAAGGTATTATGAGCAAGTTGTATATCATTTCTTCCGATGGATCCGGTGTGTAGAGAGGTTGTTAATCTATTGTACAGCAACTATCAAAATGTTCAGGATTCAAGGGCTCATTTATTTATTGTATCAGTATATCTTAAATCTAATCACATGTAATGTCCTTTTCTTCACGTAGAGATAAACGAGTGTCTGAGCGATCCGTGCGAAAATGGCGCTAGCTGTGTTGACGGTATTGGTACCTACACGTGCAATTGCAAAGCAGGGTACAATGGGACCAACTGCGAGCAAAGTGAGTGACACATTTTAAATTCATTATTACAGAATTAGAACACTTCATTCATTTCAATGGGTTGTCTGTTCAACTGATGTCATTAGCCGATACAAAATTTCGAAACATTCTCCATAGACATACACCTGCTTGAATAAAACGTATAATCCTGATGTAAACACATCACCGTAATTTTCTAAATGTGCCAATTACAATGTACCTCAGAAATATTTCTTGACCCGTGTTCAGTTAATGAAAGCAATTTTTTGCTGTTTTTGTTAGTATATGTGTCAACGTCAAATGTTTGCACGTATCTCTTTTTATCCGACACTTGTCACTGTATAGTCGTGTAATGGCATTGGTGATTCATTGTAAAGGCTGCAGCCAACCACGAGCAAATGTAGGTCACATTGATCTACTTTCGTGCTCCAGTGATTAATTTCAGTTTTTTGATTTGGTTAAGTATCACTGGCACTGTTTCATTTGGTCCTGAAACTTGATGAGCATATTTATCTTGAGTTGTCCTCTTCTCCATCGATAGATTTAAATCGCAATGATCTATTTTGTTTGCACACCTGTCTATACAAGATTGGTATGGATTTTTCCACGTCCAATACGATATAAACACACACACACACACACACACACACACACCGTTGTTTGAGTTCGCCTGTCCACAAGTGTCAACGTGTACTTTACAGTCGGCGTAGAAATCGTACTCCTCGTTGACGTCAACACATGTTACTTTTATGACAAGATCCGTTCTTCGTGATTTGGTCCTTATACAATGATGAACCTGATATATTCATATATCTTACATTTTAATAGATAATAATTTAAAACAAGTCTATCGCGTTTTATTAGCTATTTACATCTTGTATGTTTTACAATCATCTTCAAACTCTACAATACGTGACGAAACTTGATATGTTAGTGCATATGAAGAGCACTACACCACCCACCTAAAATAGGTCACTATGACTGAAGTTTTGACGCTCCAATGAGTTTTACTTTTTTATATTTAGATCAGTTTATCCCAAAAAATTGATAGGAGTCTAAAACTTTATACTTAGAAATCAGGTTACTGATACCTTCTTTTCGTGCTTTAATGAATTTATGCACCTGTTATGTTCATATCATATTGCAGAAAATGTTATTTGTGCAATCATTAAACTTGATATTTACTTGCATCTTGTTGACTACGTCACCTACATAACAATAGTCACTGTGACCTGCACGACGTACCTGACATATCGTCATAATCACTCATAGATGGTTATTATAGGTATTACAAATACAAACCACTTACATCTGCATTCATATTGTGTAGGCAAGGTTTGTGGTCTTCCTATTTCCCATCTCTTGTTTATAAGCAATCATGGGTTAGGAATTCTAATATCGTGGGATAGGAATTCTAATATCATGGAATAGGAATTTTAATAATAAGTAAAGACGTGTCCGGATTTGGAGTAGAAATGCAGCAGGTGCCCGTTTCTTAGAGCAGCAGCTACTTTCAACAATATTATTCTGCAGTTTTGATTGGTGGAAATATTTCCCGTTTATTCTTCTTTTAGATATCAATGATTGTACGCCAAACCCGTGTTTAAATGGAGGGGTATGTCTCGATGACATTGCCAGTTACTACTGTTTCTGCCCTCCCGGGTATGAGGGAACCACATGTGATACAGGTATTACATATATACACTATATCTTTCTAACTGATTCCTCTCCATGTTTCAAGCCAAGAATCTGACTGAGGTACAATGGCGATCATGAAAGAGATATTATCGATCATACGCACTATCGATACAATCATCGATACTATTTCTCTTACACAGCCCGATAAAAATAACATTTAAACTGAGCCCTAAAACAGATGGAACTCAGGAAACATATATGTCTCTGTAAATAATAAGTATGTACAAGGAGCACATGTGTATTACATAGAATAGACTTCAATATGTGGATAAGATAAGATTTGATGAGAATGACTATTAAGATGTAGATAATGGAATTTAAGTGGTAAGTAATTCAGTCATTAAGCTGATTATCTAGTCGGTTGATTGGTTCCTAAATTTTAATAGAATAGGATAATTGTTAGTTTGGCAGGTTATAATGTAGATAGGTAAATTGACGAGTAGGTAATTAAGTAAACAGTTATACACACCAAAACAAGCAAATATTTTGTTATTGATTCGTTGGCTTGTTAGTTATCGAGCTATTTAGTTGGGTAGGCTTGAGCTTTAGATACTTAGGTCATAGTGCCACAATTATATGCACATACAGATGTCACTTGTGCAAGCATGGTGTGTTGGTGTATTTGGCTGTCGTTTAGAACTACCTTTTAGAATAAAATTGATCTGTATATATTTTAATTAAGCAATGCATGTTTATTTCCGTATTATCAGACGTGAATGAATGTGCTCGCATCAATCCATGTGCATCGGGCACTTGCGTCAACAAAAACGGATCATTTGAGTGCGCATGTCCACCTGGAGTCCGGGGAGTATTGTGTGAAATATGTAAGTATCTTGTGTAATCAGGATTGTGATATTATTATCAGTTATGGTATGGTGTAATTATATATTGTGTAATCAGGAAGATACGCTACTCTGGGTTATTAATATCAATTATGATATCGTGCAATTATATATTACTGTAATCAGGAAGATATGCACCTCTGGGATATTATTATCAAGGAAGATAACGTATAATGAAATAATTTATTCCTACTTTATTTGAGGACTTTTTGTATTCCGGTGAACATATGATGCTCTTTAAGTTCTCACGTCATGGCAATACTAATTGTTATGTTCGGGCATTAATTCCCTCCAGAATTTGCTGGTAATCAAACATGACACCTATTTTTCTTTCTAAAAATATAAGTATAAACCCGTAAAGATCTGGATAATTTGATGGCAAAACCTCACTTGCACTATTTAACTTATTTAGAAGGTGATCATATTGTAAGTTTGAACTGTTTCAGATTGAGTCGTAGCATTATAGCGATATGAGACCGATTCCGGTTATCAACCTCAAAGCCCGTCTATATTATCCATGACTTTTTTTCCACTTTGGATGTCTGCACACGCTTGCGTCAATGAATGTAACCCGCGTATGCCCCCAAGCGAAGTTCCCAGGGTGTGATCTGGTCAGATCATTACTGATCATTTACTCTAATTTATTTTCTTAATGTTAACTCATGCACCTGTTTGGAGTCGATAGTGCCTCGGCTTTGTTTCTTTGCATGGAGCGATGTCGGTAGTTTTCCATTTCGATCAACACGATCTCGAACTCAACCATGCTAATTATTGTTATATTTGATGACCACCGATTATATTTTACTGTTTGCATTGAAACTGATTTGCGCTGCAGTGTGAAGTTCTGAATAGACACGTATTCACGAACGACACGTAGCATTATCTTTCTCAGCGCCTCCCCGAGACACCGGTTACTATCAATAGTGCCCAGACAGCAAATCCGACTGGTGTACTGATGACTGATGCAGTTGTCACAAAAACCAACAACAACAAGGCCAATAATGGTCGTGGTGGTGTTTCTGCAAATAACTTGTATGACTATACACACACGTTTGTATTTCCCGAGTTAAACGGTTTCTAGTTGATTTCATGTGGCAGACATTGTTTCGCTTCGATTATGTTTTAGCGTAGATAATTTTTTGTGTCCATCCCAATTCTTCTGTTAATTATCATTGTGGAGCATAGTTGCTTGACAGGCTGTCCTTTCTAGGGCTCAGCACGAGCACGTAATCCAACCAAAAACATTTGATTTATTATACAACTGCCATACAGTCATATTAAAATATTGCCAGGGATAATATTTATATCTCTAGCGATAGTACATTCCAGCGGCGTGCCATCACGTTCACCTAAAACAACATGTATTACGCCTTTACTGTGTGTCTCCAACGGTTCTAGTTTTCTCCCAAGAACAGTTTGAAGGACAAACGCAACCGAGCTGACTATCAATCTAGGTTTTATTTTCTTTGCCGAGTTAATATTGAAGGTTCGCTATAATTGAAGAGGAATGTTAATATGGTGGGGTTGTCTGTGAATTCCACTTCACTGTTGTAAAAAGAATCCCATAGTGTTTTCATACCTAGTGGTGTAGGCTAAGAATGGGGCGTTTTCTGGTGTTAATGCCATGATTCCAAGATGTTACCGAGGAACGAATTGCTATCGATGTTAGCATTCGCTGTCAGTCAATTCATCATTTCACCGGTAAATTCCACACAATTGTCATCGCGTACCTGTTCAGAATCCATCACGTATGAAAAATCTTAAACACAGACACCAAAGATGGATAAGTATCGTTCCGGCAACAACGGTTAAGTACCTTTCTAAATATACTCTGAGTCCTTAGAATTGAATTTCATATCCGATAACTAAGGATCTTGGTACTGCACTTGTGTGAAAATACAGAAAATGGGTGTCTTAAATGGCATTTGTTAGTTTACGAAGCAATGCGAAGCTGATAGGTTATCAATATTATTTTTGTATCCTACTCACCTCCCAATCAGCATAAGATGAATAAATGCAAATCTAGGCTCAATCAACTTTACGATGTTATTATGTTCAGGTTTATCAAATACCTATGAGTCAAAGTACAAGGGAGTTACCACGTATGCAAACCAACGAGTCACAGGTCTTACTGTAAAATACAAGGGGTCATGATTCCAGTTTCCCACATACTTGAATTCATGGACGAAGGCTCTAACCGTATAAAGACACCTCCGAAATGCTTGACTGAATTTATCATCGCGAGTAAATCAAAATTCGTCAATGGACGCACTATGACCGTCAACTGCAAGGCCATAACTAAAGACCTTTGGGAATCGTGTTGGGTAATCGAAGACCTTAGACAAGGTATTTTACGAGTTGTCCAAGGTATTCGAATAAGTTTTCCTTTGTTTTATTCGTTTACGAGACCTTTGCGTCTGCCAACCGTGTTTTTCTCAGCCATTCTGAATGCTGTCCAGACTGCCCCTAACACAGCTGAGTTTACAACAGAGGGGGCTTCTGCAACCATCAAAGTAGTAGTAGTAGCAGCGAGAAAAGAAAATATTCCACGTGCTCTTTTACATTTGCGCCAACTCTGACTTTGACAACTTTAATGTCGCCGAGGTATTCTTTGTTTGGGCGGCTTCAGCTGTTCAAGTTGTTTGAGGTTAGCAATACGGGGAGAATTACAGCTGGCTTGAAGAAGGTTTTACCCCGCTATAGTTTCTTATTGCGCTTTTTATTTTCGCATGGTGGTTTTGGCAAAGACCAGCTTACACTTCATTATAACACATTCATTTACGTGTCGTGTTCAGTTATAAATCTGTGAAAACCTCTTCGAATTTTCACAGGCGCATCAATGGTCCTCATTTATCCACATATGTCCGCCAATAACAGAATCTTGTCGGAAAGGATCACACCAATACATCTGTAACAGCCGGCAGTAACCACGCCTACACGTACATGAAAATACATGCCAACCATTGACTGTTTAAATAACTTCAGGTGTTCTAGTGCAAAGCGATAAATGAGGAACAACCAAGTAAAGTCTTTTTAGAAAACTTGCAGGCCTGTGTCAATGTTTTGGTCTCAGACCGTGTACGACCATACTGTGAGATGCACATGCGACATGATTTTATGTTAAGCTAAATTTCTTGTCAGAGTTCATGATGGTCGTTTAAGAGTTTAGTAGCTTAAGACACTCCAGACTAGTCAAATTTCACCGCACTGCGTGTTTTTCTGTCATCCACTCGATGCGCATTCTTAAACGATTCGAATCCGTGTTTATTTACGCTGAGACCCTGCTTTGCACTCATTTGCTATATGAACTGTTCCAGAACCTTGTTACGGTGCAAGTATGTGGTGAGCGGGAAAAAAGATAGCGTCGATCTGTTTCTAGACAGCATAAAATATAACAAACGTGATTGTGGTAAATGATGGAATTAGCAGACAGCCATACTGTTAATTGTGACAACTCAACTTTAACGCCATCGACACTATCACCACGCCAAACTGCATCGTTAGTAGTGTTACACTTTTGGATTAACAAGGATGATTTGGTTCAAAAATAACCTTGCTTTACGGAGCTCTCTACGCAACCAAAATATAGAACTCGGATGATTCTCAAACGAAAGCAATAACTGGCCTTCGCGAGGTTGTCAAATCCATGGTTGTGAATAGATTATGAAATGGTTCATTTTCTTCAGTATTCAGTATTTCGAGAGGCTGGGGCGCTACACTGTCTAAAGCGTGTCTCATTATAAACTGTTCCAAATGTGCATTATTGGACCCATCCTTGTGAAACATCATTGACGGGCCAATTGATCTTGGATTATCTTCATTCGATCTGGAGAGCCCGATAATACCCATGGCAATTCAACTTTTCAGCGTTGTCTAGAATAGCTAAGATTTAAATTTCCATTGTTTATATATCGTGCGCCTTTGAACAATGCCATAATGCCGTTTTTGATAAATCTCATATCAGAGGCGTAGCTGGGGGGGGGTACATATGTCCCCGGGCGCCAAGGTACAGGGGCGCCAAAATGAGGCTTGCAACGTTACATTATAATAAGTAAACAAGGGTAATAAATCGGTCACAAGATCGCTGGGGCACCAATTTTATAGTTCGTCCCCGGGCGCAAAATATCATCGCTACGCCTCTGTCTCATATTGGTACCGTTATCATTACGTACAAGTTTTGCCGGCCTTGTTTTCCAGGAAAACCTAACATGGAATGAAGTATCCAAACGTTTCCTGCATTTCTGTTTTCAATGGCGACGTCCCTACGCAGGTACCAATAATACTTAAACTCTCTGTACGATATATCATGACGGGTGCACCCTTGTCAAATTCTGTTTCGGTTGTACCTTTGAATTTTCCACCTTTTATAGATTATTGGTTTTTTCTAATACCCTTTTCCCGTCTAATACCCATAATGTTCGTCCCATATCCGAATTAGCAATAATTGAATCGGTCAGATGTCGTTCAGGGGCTTCATTAATGATTTCACCAAAAAAGGTTTGGTATTGCTGCCGTTGAGTGTAGTGTAATCGCTCTGGGTTGTCGATTCACAAATCAGCTTTGTCGATCTCGAATCGACTCTATTGTCTGCGATTTAAAATTTATAACCGATCTGCGGCAGTGCTTTTGACGTATTCAACGACTCGTATTATAATTTATTTGGCAATTGGTGCAGATGGCCGTTAGAACGTTTTTTGCGTCTCTGAACAATCGACGAACTACATCATAAAATCCATTCCCTCATTATGTCGAGTGAACGAGTTTACTAAAGTTGAAAACAGTCACAGGTATCACACGTTCACGTACGACTGTTATATCTCTAATGCACAGTTGCGTTATGAAGGTTTCCAAAGGATGCCTGTCCTGGTCGAAAAGGCGGAGGCGAAGGTGTTTCAGATGGTGATTGTGGCATGGAAGATACATGAACGACATCGGAGTAATCGACCACAGACAAGACTGGGCCATATTTGGGGAGAATTCAAACAATATGTAATCTTGACGCCTTCTCATCCATTGCTTCTCAATGTCATTTAACTTTCTATATACATGCTACATTATGTAATGTTTTTTTTTCCCCCAGTAACTTCGTTTTATCGCTTCATGTACGCTCAGAGATAACGGAATCAGGGCAAACTATATATTATATGTTAGAGTTCAGCAAGAGACATACAGTCTCTTTATGTTATGGTAAAATCAATTTATAGATCAGACCTTTGCGAATAAACATGATTTGTATTTTTCTGGAATTTTTGTAAATTCGAATGTAAACCCACATATAAGTTTCTGTCTCGACAAAAAGTCTGAATGACCCATCACCGAGCGTTGCACCAATTCGAACTTTCGAACACGACCAGGCTTTCACTTTTGATATCCAAAAACATAGAATCTCGTTGATTACTTGTATATCTTAGCTAGGTTTTTGCTTCATCTGACATGGAAAAGACTTCGGAGCATTTCTCACGCTGACTGAGCTCCTACGTTTCTGCTGTTGTGTACATCAATTCGTATACCTCATGAAAGCTTGGTGAGGATGCCATTGTTATATTATATGCAACAGGTATTTTATAATTGATTTGCCCATTACTGTTTTTACTGTGGCTGTCACAGGTCATTTCAATATATTCGATTAAGTTTAAGCAATTAAAACTTTTCTTGCACCATATTGTACAGTTAATAGTATATCTTCGCGTTTTATATTTTCGTCGTTTTTTCCAGCACGATCGCTAACTCTAATGATTTATCAGGAAGTTCCGATTACGTATTTGAAACATTATCTAACACTTTTTGGAATGATCGGTATGCTGCATTAAGCTGAAAATGTTACTTAATCTTTTCTGTGACTTTACAAACACGCCGTTGCTCGGGCATTTCAACTGCAGCAACATGTACGCTCATAAATTCTTTCAAAATAACATACGTGTTAAGATGTGAAGCTTTCAACATTATGTGTTTAACCATTGTGATTGATTAATATAATATTCATTAGCAAACATAACTGTCCGCACATGTTGTACTTTTAGACAGTATTTCTTTGAGAACAAAAAACACTCTGCTTCTTGAACTGGTGCATATATTTCTAACAATCAGCATATATATTCTAGTCAGTGTCACTTACGTTGACTTGAATTTGCAACCCCATGAGCCTTCAGACTGAAAAACGGCATCCTAGAATGCTCAGAGGTTGTTTCAGACTAAACTGCATCTAAACAAAATTAGGTGTCGTAGTAATAACTGACCCTAATAAAGCATAATAAAATTTGACTTTCATCTGCATGTCCGTAATTATTAAAGAAAAGTAAAAGATTTCGCAACTGTCATTCGAACTTGCAAAATTTCCATGAGAGTATGACACACTAATCAATTAAGTTACAATAGGTTTTAACATGTCAAAGAAAAGAAATTCGTATATAAACATAACAGCACTCTCCATTATTAGTCAGTGTAAAACGAGGCCAGTCTAGAATTACCACAATACATTGTACTTAATGATTGATTCCACAAATTCATAAGTTTTAAAGATTGTATAAGTAATCCAAACGTTTATCATAGCTAGGATGATGGTACTTCGTGGGAAGTTAACTTGGGGGCGTACGCGGGCTATAGATGCACGCATGTGTAAACGTCCTCAATGTGGAAATGTCATGGGGAATATGGGTTGGGAGCCAGAATTGGCCAGTTGGTCTCATATCGTTAAGATGCTACTAATGACAGACTTTAAGAATTTCCGTCTGATTTTGTTTCTTCAAAGTGTAATGAGGTTACATTGATGAATTGACCTGATGTGGGTGGGGAACGAATTCATCAATACATTGGATATTAAACTCTGAGGATTGGGTGAAAACTTTGAATTGTTCAAAATATAATATTATTAGAAGGCAACGGAGAAATCTGTCACTTAGGCAAACAAACAATGTCAACCATACTTACACGAATGCTATGTTTGCCATTGTACACATTATTTCACATGTTCTTCTTAAACGATCTTTGGTTAAGAAGCGCATTCAATCCTATTGTTTCATATCACTACTCGTTCAACAAACAGCTCCCATGCGAGACTGCTATGATCTCAAGACCTACTTCAACATGTCAACCCCTGGAGTGTATGGCATTGTCTTTCCCGAAGGAAACTTCACTCTTGCTTCCTGTGACATGGCCACCGATAATGGAGGGTGGACATTGTTCCAAAGGTAAGAAAATACATGATAATTTAAAGAGCCGTAAACTATCGAGATATTTTTTTTAGTTATTTTCACTTACATGAATCTTTTCTTCAATCCGTGTGCGATGTATGTATGTATGTATGTATGTATGTATGTATGTATGTATGTATGTATGTATGTATGTATGTATGTATGTATGTATGTGTGTGTGTGTGTGTGTGTGTGTGTGTGTGTGTGTGTGTGTGTGTGTGTGTGTGCGTGCGTGTACGTATGTATGTATATATGTATGGGTGGGTGGGAGGGAGGGGGCGGGATGTATTTATACTCTCTGTACCCTTGGAGAACCTCAGATGTATGTATGTATGTATGTATGTATGTATGTATGTATGTATGTATGTATGTATGTATGTATGTGTGTATGTGTGTGTGTGTGTGTGTGTGTGTGTGTGCGTGTACGTATGTATGTATATATGTATGGGTGGGTGGCAGGGAGGGGGCGGGATGTATTTATACTCTCTGTACCCTTGGAGAACCTCAGATGTTTATACAAACATAAATAAATGGGACATTCGAGGTTCTCCGATTCGAGTGGAAACAGGATCGCTCCTACCTCGCGCTCAGCAACATAGATTGCAAAGGAATAATAGCGCCATTACAAACCTAGCGGAGCAAGTTCCGCAATACAATATTTGATTAAAATACACCGTACAAAAAAGGCAACATAAAATATCGTCATATACTAATACGTAAGTATCCAACAGTGACTCAAAACACAGTGACGAGTTGAAATAATCATTAGAATGGATGAAAATATGAGTGGCGGTTGATTTCATTTAAAGACGTGTTTTCAATGAGGGACCGTCTCAAGGCAACGCAATCATTGGAAACCAAGTACACATACGCAACATTTAAAATAATTGTACTAAACATATAGATAAGATAAAATTGAGACATATAATATATATATATATATATATATATATATATATATATATATATATATATATATATATATATATATATATATATATATATATATATAATGCAATCACTTCTTTAATTCTTTACAAGGCGTGTTTCTGACACAGTGGACTTCAATCGCAACTGGACGGAATACCGGGACGGGTTTGGGGAACTGAACACAAACTTCTGGTGGGGTCTTCAAAGGGTGTACAACGTTATTACAAACCGCAGCGTGATCCTCAGAATCGACATGTGGGACTGGGAAGGTGGATATGTTTATGCTGAGTATGACCAGTTTACTCTTTCGGATGAAATCGGCGGTTTTAAACTAAATGTTCACGGCTACCGTGGAAACGCCGGAGATGCCCTTAATTATCCAGCGTGAGTGTTTTACTCCTTCATCATCTTCATAACTCGTCATCAAAATTACCATCGTTTTTGCCATCAAAATTAGTTATATTGCAATAGTGATTGTCATTATAATCATCGTCTCCACCATAAGCATTGTCGCCGTCGTCATCATCATTTTTTTTATTCTTCCTTTTCTTCTGTCAGTCTAAATTGACTGGGGACGTCTAATTGGACTTTGAAATTGTACCACTGAAGGGTGAAATGTCAGAATATTTGGGGAAAATGGTAAAAACAGAATCATATATATATATATATATATATATATATATATATATATATATATATATATATATATGTGTGTGTGTGTGTGTGTGTGTGTGTGTGTGTGTGTGTGTTCTATGTTGTTGAGTAGTTTTCGTTTATTATTTACGTTTGATCAAATTGACAATAAGACATCACAACAAATTAATAAAGTTTGCGTTTTATTTTCATTATTCTACTTATATATTTTGCAAATAATGCACTGTTCGTAATTTTTTAAAATTATGAAACATTCAGAATTCAAATACTAACGGATTATACCGCAGTGTATAGCACGCGACCGTAACTTTCCTTTTGGAAATTGCATGTAACATAGTAGTATGAAACATTATCTTTTGCCATATTTTGTCTCCATTGGGGTAATTTCGCATGTCTTTGCCTCTAACCTCATGACATAATTAGCCCCCGAGTTACTGTTGCGCGTTTATCAATCTGCACACACACATATAAGCACATACTTTTGTGACTTGAATAATCCAGTCATGGGAGTAGAGTTTTGTCCAGATAAAATTGCCGCATAGGGACAAAAGGCATACTGAGTTTACTTCACATCAGCTTTCTCCACAGTTTGTTACAGTATCCATTGCATGGTTTCTGTACATTGATACTTTTGTACTGGCAAAAAGAAACTATAGTTGAGTTGAATCGAGCTGGGAATATTTTGAAGAAAATTTAGTTGAGTTGAATCGAGTTGGGAATATTTTGTGTGAAAATTGAACTTGAGTTGGATCGGCGGTAGGTGTTTTGGAACTACATGACGCACAATATAACGACATGATCGTATTATACGACATTCAAATATTGTATGGCATCAGACACAATACATTTATCGTATTTTTAAGTCATCGATTTCTCCACCCATGGTAACATATAAGCTCTCCAGACATTGTGATAGAAACGTGTTTCCAACTCAGTTCGTGCGTCTATTATCAGTCGTGCTGGATCAGGTGAAACATAGTAAATTTATCAATTTATAGTTAATAAATTCGTCCCTGGACAAGTTAGATAACTTCAAAATAACTCCTTAATGCAAAGGAAATTTAGCCACGATTCAAATGCAAAAGCTCGGAGACTATCACCATCTCTCTGTGCGCACAGATGTGTTGTTACTCTTTCGTGTTTGAGAAAATGTGTGACACTGCCATGACGTGTATAACCATGCTCCCGCACCACACATTACTTCTTGTTACTGGGAAAGGATGCATTATTGTCCAAGACAAGAATCGAGCCACTAATGACATTGAAAAAGACTATATCAAATTCATGAACTATGCGGTGTTTGGAATAACTATGGAAAATATGTACAACGTACGTGGCACAGCCAAGTTTGATCAACGAATTTTATACGATAGAATATCAAAAGAAGACAAACAACAATTGTTTAGTAAAACAAAAAAAGGATGTTTGAAAGTTCAAAGACGATTGCTCAGATAAACTAACCGTAAAGTATGTGGGACTGTGACCCAGAATGTATAGGTGATTGTAAAATCTCAAACTCGAAATGTACCTGGAATTTCTTTGTGACCAACGTAAATTTGCATACATGATAAATATATTCCGATCCAAGGAAGATGGTACGTATGTATACCAATATACCAAAGTGTGTTTGTTCGCGCTCGACACTCAGCGATGGATATTCTCCGATGAAATCAAAACTTACGTACCATTGTGAACCAGCTTACGACTGATACTAATTAACGTGTTAGAACAAATCATGATGACAGTATAGTAATTAATGGAACGCCTTGCAATTTCTCTCGAACAAATACACGTACGGGAAGGGTTGGGCCTACCATGTCTACAATCGGTACCGTTACGATTGTTTTTTGAGTATCACTCCGTTTCTAAATCGTAAATACGTCAACGGAGAGCATTGGGTGGGTGGTGTAACAGAATTGTTACCGAGTGGATGGTGGATTAAATGAACAACACAAACACAATATGTGAAAGAAAATATAAATTTATGAAATAAATTATTAATGAAAAATAATGATGTATCAACACAATAACTCATGCGTTCAACCCACAATTACACTCACAACCATTCACAATACATGAATAAATTAAATATTAATACAAAATAAAACACAGATACAAAGGAATCTCTTGGACTATACACATATCCAAGGAACCTTTACAAAAGTTATATTACCGCAAGTATAAATTGCGATAACAAATACAAAACATCAAACTATACTATCGCACGTATGGATTGCGACAACTAGCACGAACATATACATGTATTTAATCAAGTTGCTAACTTTTATTGAGATCCATGTAATTCCTTGAAATACTATTGTGATTTGAAGTAACTATGTAAATATAACAATGTATTCAATTGTATTACAATTGCAACACACACATGTGTCTCGACCCTGTATAACCAACCGTACGATTCACCAACTGTTGAATCGCCGCCCAGTTTCTCCGAATACCTAGGGTTGACTCAATACTTTTATCGGTCACTTGCCCTTCACGGATCCACCACAGTTATACGTACAGACAGCATACAGCATCTACTAGAACCAACGTTCCCAAATACCTAGATGCCACCCCGGATGTTTACACCTCTAGACAGCTCCGACACGCAGACTTCTAGATTTCCGGATATTTACACATCACGACAGATGTAGACGGACAGACAATCCGACAGACAGACAGTCAGATACCTCAATTTGATCTCACAATCAAATGGCACAATTAATCACATTCAGCTACAATTCAGAGACATTCAGAGACGTTCAGCTACAATCAGATACGTTCAGAGACGATCAGCTACAATAGATACGTTCAGAGGCGTTCAGCTACAATCAGCAACAATATCAGAGATGCTCCGCTACAATATCAGCAACAATTTCAGAGACGTTCCGCTACAATATCAGAGACGTTCCGCTACAAATCAGCAACAATTCAGATATGCTCCGCTACAATATCAGCCCTTTGGCTGGAGATAGAATGACGAGCTATCTTTCCTGTGATAAGATACTTTTGGTCCCGTAATATTTATCAGAAATATTCTGCCTTATATATCCTCAAAAAGGTGAGCAGAATTCACGGCAAAATTACCGTGCACCCCGTGATTCTAATGTTCCTGACTTCAAGTGATGCGAAGTCAGGCACATGCCAATCGTTACACGCCCCTTACCTTGGAAAAAAACACTTATTCACCCCAGGTAACGCATGTACGACGAAACAAAAAAATGGTGAAATTAGTTTGTAATTCAAGAAGAAAAATAAATTCAGTTTTCGCCTAATTCTGTGACAGGTGGTACAACGTTGTTGTCCACCTGCCAACTTTCTAGGTGAATAGAAATACCGAACATAGGTGTCTTCGAGAGGTACAAAGCATATTTTCACAATAAAATTACATTTTGAGTAACAATGACGGTCTTTTGTCGACTCGTATTGACAGGCTTTCATCCACCCGTGTTTGTACCCTTCATTGTTCAATGCTGTTGTGAATAATGGAATTCGTGCTACCCATTCCTCAGACCGTTCTGGCCTCATCAATAATTAATGTGCTTACCGACGACTGAATAACCCTTCCACAAACGTGCAATCAAATCGTTCCATAATAGCTTACTCACGATTTGCACTGATATGCCCGACATATTTTTATCGGCACGCTGTCGTCAATGAATATCATAAGATGCTTTATAAGTAAGGTTATGTCGATAACATGATGTTGATATGCTCTTCACTAGGCCTTGGCTGGTTATTAGAATAGAGTAATAGATCAAACCCTGTAGCATGTCTGCAGTATTTATAGCCTGGAAGATGCTTTACACCAAGATATCTGCTTCATGGTGTCCCTGGTAACTTTGTTGATGTGTCAGTGATATCACCGGCAGCAGTGACTTTTTAACCGGCTCATTCGCATCCACTGCGTTTTGTTACAAACGTGAAATAATTTGCTGTACATCGAACACAAGTTACAGTAATCGGTGCTCGTCCATTACGTGCTTGAACTTGAGTTGGATCGGCGGTAGGGTTTTTGGAGCTACATCGCACACAATATAACGACATGATCGTATTATACGACATACAAATATTGAATGGCATCAGACACAATACATTTATCGTATTTTTAAGTCATCGATTTCTCCACCCATGGTAACATATAAGCTCTCCAGACATTGTGATAGAAACGTGTTTCCAACTCAGTTCGTGCGTCCATTATCAGCCATGCTGGATCAGGTGAAACTCGACTGTTGCTGAATATGGTTTTATGATGGTTAACCTGAAATGGGTTGGTATTGATTGTACTATCGGCTGATGATAACCGTGTTTTGATGTTTTAAAGGTGTTCAAGAAGCGATGAGAAGTGGTTATAACATAAAGACGAATTTGTCGTCCGCCATCGATCTCATTTCCACCACTTACGAAACCCAAAGGTAACTTGTGATAACTGTAATATGCTGATGATATTTTGTGGCATTGATGAGCATGGTCTTGTAAATATTTACTGTATTTCGTGTGCCGGTGACCACACGTGGGATGAATTTCGTGATAGGGTTGCACAGATTACTTCGAACTCGTATAGTGTTCTCACCATTCATTTTTTTCTAACTTTCAGTCGAGTTGTGCAAATATCGTTCGTGTTTGGATACGTCAATCGCATAAAAATGTTCAGCAATGATTCCATAGAAAAGTATGAGAAGCGACGCCATAAAACCTCTCAGCAAGAATTGATTCAAAATGTCACAGATGGATACAAAAAGTCAAAGATATGTTACTCTTGCAAAAGACTGCACGGGGAGATTTCACAGCCACTCCTAACACTGCGCCTGCATATTACAATCTTTGGCATTTTATGGACAGACACAGGTTCGCAAATTTCCCAAAAAGATTATCGCACGTTGTTATTACCTTTCACTGGAACGCTTAAAGTTGTTCAGACAGAATGTCATTGATATGTTTTTTCATGCATGTGTGTAGCCCTGGTGTTATGCTGTTCTATTTTCTGACAAAATATTGCTTTGGGATGGTGCTGGTGGTCGAATGACGGTCATCGATGCACCTGTTGAACAATTGTATAATTCATAATTAAACCTGTAACGTATTTAAACAATAATGTCATATCACGCTGCGAGGTTCTGCCTTGCTGAAATAAACTTGCGAAAATAAAAAACGGATGCGAAAACACTTTGGGGTCACACTGAATCTTTCTCTAGCACATTTAATTGAAAATGTCTTCGTATGATTGACCCAAAGAAACCTCGCTCAGCTAAAATTATAATAAAACCTCAGTAACATTAAAATTATCAGAGGTAGCACAAATGCTAAAAAGTGGTGGAATATTTATATTCCTTGGAGAGATTTCAGCATTGTTCTCAGCAGTGGTTCCAGCGGTTGCAAAAGCTGCAGCGTTCTGGGCCCTGAGAACTGCCTCCAAAATGGCTTTGAAAAGAGCAGTTGGTGGCCGCATAAAAAGGATGAGGCCTTCGATTACCAGGCTCCAGCTTTTGGCGTAGGACCTCAATTACCAGGTAGCAGAAGTTCCATCCGTTGACTCGTTCATTAACCAATCTTGATTGCCATATCAGTCAAACATTTTGGTAGAATTTTATGCGAGATGAACTTGCATCGACGGCGCCACGCACACGTGAAACTGGCATCGACAATCTGGATTAATCAACAGACCATGGCACTCACTATATGAGTCACTGTAGCGGACACAAGCTGGTCCAATGAGAAAGTTGCAGTTGAAATTTCGAGGTGGTATATCGAAAAACCAATATCACGTGTTCGATCAAATTTCATATCCTTAAAGTTTCATTCTTTAGATCGGGGTTTTAGATTTTATAAGTTCAATTATACATTTGTGGCTTACATTTCTATTTCCTATATCGAAGTTTTACAGTGCATATTTTGAATTGCACCGTGGTGATTGAAATTCCAATATCAGATATTTAATAAATCCTTAATTCACCCGTTGTATGCAACTGTTTGGGATGAAAGTTATATTTCATATAGCGAGTATTTTGATTTAATATGTTGAATTTCACAGCAATGAGAAGCACCGCCTTGTTTAACAATAACAGGGTCCGTTCACGAGAGCGACATCTAGCGAAGAAATTCATAGTAATTCTCCACCTGTGAACGGTAACTTTGAATCTGTGAATGCATAAAAATCTATTGGCGCTTTATAATTAAAATCACGATAGGTGTATCTAATTACTTGATATTATTCGGAATTGTTAAAGTGGACATTGTGTATTGTTTCTTTTAACACAAATATATATTTCACCATATGAAAATAAGTTATAAGAAGCACAACAAAATGTCCAATCATCTCTCAGTAATTCAACAGATACAATCTAGAAACTCAACATGGAAAATGGAAGTTTCAGCACAATCAATGTTAAATTTAAACTCTCGACATATGACATTAAAATTTCAACAATCGATGTGTAATTCAGAAGATACAATCCAAAAGCTCGACATTGACCATCTAATTTACAACCAGGGCTGTGTAATTCAACGGATGAAATCTAAATACTCAACATATGAAATTAAATTTTCAACACGCACTCTTTGAACCAATCGGTATATTAGGAATTATCGACGTATGCCATTGAAATTTCAACCACCTCCGTGTAATTCAAATGACACAATCTAAAACCTCGACAAAATGTAACTTTCAGCCACTACTATTTAATTCATCAGATACAATCTAAAATCTCGACCTAGAAAATGGGACTTGAAAGAGGAGATTTTTTTTACCAAAAAAAAACCCCACGTGAAATTGTAATTCTGGATGTATGACATATAATTTCAACGGCAACAGTGATGATGTAAATCTGACCCTATTTCCCGCCAAAGCGGATTTGTTTGCGTTTACTAGTCGTGCTGTTTGAGGTGTCGATCCAGGTGAACAAGTGATTTTTAAAGATCAAACTGGAAATTGAAAACTTCAGACGTTGACATTCAATTTATTATTGTCAAACTGAAATTCGACTTTGTGGTAAAAAGCCTGGATTAGCTCACTGAAACAGGTGGGATTAGTGACAGCGGGTGTCGGTTGCGTTTATCAAAGATTTTGTTGACACAACCAATAACGGCAGCAACAATAACTTGCTCAAGCGTCCGCACCACAATTCAAGGAGTATTCGTCAAAAGAGGAGTGTAACTCGAACGAAGATCCCAGTGCCACAAGATGTGGCCGACTTATATCTAATTATGATACTAATAATAGTTTTGATTTACCTTAATTTCACATCTTAAATGTGCGCTAGTTCGGATCATATTTATTTATCGCAAGTGAATTAAAAATACGTGGGTTACAATAGGAATATTGATAGATGATAAGAAACATATTGGTCTTTAATCGCGGCATTAAAGCTATGGATCTTCTGTTACATTTTCAGCATCATAAGTTGCTTGAGATGAAATTCAACAACACTGCGAAATGAATTACCAAGAGAACCGCACTGATCGTAAAATACAAACGAGTATTCGTAAAAACAAAATTGCGGTTTTGTTGCGAAAACAACTGTTGGTCTTGGTGTGACAGGAATCATGACCTCGTCAAACATCATAGGTACAACAATCAGTTTTGTTTGTCACATCTATGAGGATAGTACCTGGTGTCACTGATGGTCTAGTAAATTATTTTCAGTCCGACAGCATCCATGAATTGCCTACCGCACCAGCATCTTAATACAATTAGTAAATTATATTCTACTGTAATTGAAATTAAATTGTCAGTGCGACTGAGTTTGAAAAATTTCTCTCAGAAATGGAAAATCAAAGACAATTACGTGCACAAATAAAAGAACAACGCGGATTTACAGATATAAAAAAAAAATAATCTTTACAGCTACACATGTTTATGGATCTGAAACAAATTAGCTCGCAGTGTGTGTATATTAATCTCTATCACAGACTTGCCTGAGGGAGTAGACTCTGTCTGATTGCGTTTCTAAAATCACGACAGAAATGTATGAAAGGATAGATTTTGACTTTGTTTTAAACCCAATATATCTCAGAAACCAGTCTACGCATCCTGATGTAATTTTGTGTGTGAACACTGTCTTTCTAACTTTTATTGCTTTTGGGAGTTTCGTCTCTTCACCTTTGCATTTTGAGAAAGCTATGGTCCTTATTAATTAATTTTAATTCTTTTCTTGGAATGATATCTCTTAAAGTTAGAACTTCAACACAGTTTTGGAATGTTTCAACATATATCGATTTCGTGTGGCATGCCAGCTTAATTTTAACTTATGGCGTAAATTCCCAATAATGAGTGTGTGTCTTGAGCAGAGACATTCCCGAAGTTCCAATTTTCCAAACAAATATAGCTTTCATAGCAAGTAGGACCCCAACTTGAGAACATTTTAAACACTATTTTCAGATCCGTATTTGCCTCTAATCACATGAAATTCTCCACATCCGACCGTGACCAGGACGCATACTATGGCAACTGTGCACAAACCTACGGCTCGGGTTGGTGGCATAATGCCTGCTGGGCTGGGGACCTCAACGGAAAGTTCTACAACGCTGGACCATACACATCGGCGGTGAGTGCTTATTCCTTAAATTTTTGTCTACTACATGTGTTTTAAAACTGTTTTGGATATGAACCATAGGACAGGACATACAGAAATTACAAAAAGTAACGGCTACGTCTAACATTTTTGCTATTAGTGAACGACGGTGATTCTAATTTTTTTTAATATAAAACATGTGATTTATTCTACAATGTAATTATTGGTAGTTTGGAACGGTGTGACTTTATGAATAAATAGCGAACGAACAATGGGATCATGTGTTATATATTAAAGTTGGGTCAAGAATGTTTTGTTGGAATAAATCAGTTTTGTCTCAGCATTAAATATGGACCAGGTACTCTTGGATCTTCAGTTCATTTTGAATTACCTGAGGAACTAAATACTGGAACCTCTGGCTATGTGTTAAATCATATTTGTCTAATTAATGTCCTCATGGTAAAGAAATAATAATTCCAGAAGATGGTATAATAATTCTAAACAACACATACGAAAAATGTGAAATCAGTTATTGTTGTTAATATGGCATTAGACAAGGATGATTCTTTTCACCCTCTAACTCTTCAAAGTATAAGGGTTATAAAGGACAATAACAACACAGATACAACTTTGAATTTACGCAGTTTAACCCTGATTAAGTGTTTAGGTAGAAAAGATGTTTCAATTCTAAACAAACTACCGGGGGGGGGGATGAGGGGGAGGGACGATGGGGGTTTGACATTCAAGTTAAATAGATAAAAGCTGGGAAACAAGTTTTACTCGCCATGTTAGAGATCTAACTAACAAAACATCAGTCTAGTATTTTTCATGGTATTCTACCCGTAATATCCAAACTGTTTAAAGATATCAACTGTGACCCAGTTGGAATCATTTTTTGAGAACATTATGAGCAACATTTGGGTGCTTTCGAAAATGTCAAGGATGCCAATCCCTTCTTTTGAGCTTACTCAAAGAATGGGCTAAGGCTTTTGACGAAAGTCAATATGATCTGCTGTTCTAATGGATTTTCCCCAGGTTTTCGATTCTCTCCTTTTTGATATTCTCATCTGCAAGCTCAGGTCTTAATGTCTGTCAAAGGGTTCAGTATGTCTTATTTGGAACTATCAAATCGTAAGGATCAAATTAAGATCTCTAGTAACTGGACAGAAATATTTTTTAAAAAGGTGCTATCAGGATTAATCCTCGGACTCAACTTTGGAATATTTTTGTAAATAAGATTTTGTTCTGTTGTATGAAATATGGATCTTTATATAAATATTCTGATGACAAGACGCTGTTATTTTCCAAACCGGACTTTGACACCGATTGACACATTCACTGGGGACATAATGTAAGCCAACCCTGCTGTGGCTCAAACACATTTGGCATTAAACCTACTATTAACATAAGTAATGACGTCATAAAACTGGGAAGACACTTTCAATCTGCCATACATTGATCATTGATGTGTACACATGTTGTGTCCCTATCATTGATTCATTCATTAATGCAACAAGTTATTGTATCTAAATTACATATTGTATTGACAATATTCTGTTCTCGTCTAATATTGAATTAACTGAAATTCGGTATAACTGTACGAGATAATTGTATGAAATCTTCAAGGCAAATCACGTTTCTTCAAACGCAATGGGTTAAAAAAAATAGCAAGGGCCAATAAATTATCGTTCATCCATTTATCCTTTTCAATTTCTACCTAGCCTGGTAGTGACAAGAGCACTCCATAACTTTAAAAATAAAATACCAGAACGTGACTCTGAAATGTGTATACATGTATTACAATTGTATTAGTGGTTACCATAAACTTATACTTAAGGACAAATTACCAACCCTGAAAATTCATACACTTATATCGATGTCTCTATAAATTTTGAATGAATTTTCTTTCCAATGCGTTTATGATTTGCTACGTTTTGAACACAGTAAATACATGTTTAGTTTTTCGATATGCCAATAATTCTAACCTCAGCATATTGCAAAAGTAGTTTTGCTATGAAACTTCCATTTTCAGGAATGAGAACCCAAATCATTATGGAGAAGAACAATATTTCAATTTATGAAGATCCTTAATTTTTTCCAGGAATGGTAAAGACTGTAAATATAACATCTGCCAATAATACCATCTATTCTCCTGTTCTGATATGATGACGACAACTGATACGTGTAAATGTTTGTTTTTGTTTTGTCTTATGAACCACCGTCAAGTACCCTACATTACCTCCCCTTATTCTTAAAGTCTTTCTTAATGTGCCTCTCTGTATGCTTTTATTTCTGACCATGGTTTCATTTTAATTTAAGATACATTGACATTTAATAGAATGTTATTTTTATGCTAAATTTGCTTAACATTCTTTCTGTCGCAAGGCTGAATTAAGGATCCTTGTAGGCCCTGGACACGTCTTTAATAAAACAATTGATATTGGCATGATTGTCTATTTGCGTATATACTTTTCAGCAATATGGTTTCGTAGGCCCTGGGTATAGTGCCTGTTGGATAATACGGGCCTTTCCGGTCCGGACATGCGCATTGTTTCCGTTAATTAAGCACCATATTACCACTTTTTTATATAAAAAGGTACTTTGCATGCTCGTTATGTGTTGGGCGATCTCTCTAGTTGTATTTTGTGTTATGTATTGTTTGTATGTTTTGCAAATCACATTAATTTAATGTATTTACAGTATTATGATATGTCTGTAAAAAGATCATTATGTTTTTTTATCATTTTAATTATGCCGACCAATAATAAATCTTATCTTTCCACAGGGTTCAATGCCATTCTTTGAAAAGCAGAAGTGAATAAATGATATTTTGAGATGAAATTATAAATGTTTAGTTGGTCAGAGTTTCATCAAAATTTCTCTGAACACGATTAATTCCGGTAGTATAATCTCCATATGAGTGTAATAGTTAGAAAATTATTTTGCCAGAACGTGGACAGCGCAAAAATACAAATACGTCTTTGTAAAGTCATTTTTTCAAATTCACAAGCTGTACATCAATGAGGCGGAATAATTTTAACTTAAATATACGAGTAAGTCATAAGCTAGACAGACAGATAATTTTATTTTAGATCTTGCAAAATGGAAAAGGTTTCATTTCGGCAGTTTTCATTCATACGACATACCTGTAGGAAGCGAAAATTTTAAAAACTGAAGCATAACGTTATTATGTTTTTATATAGATACACAACGGAATCGAGTGGTATCCGTGGAGACACACAAACAGCCGATATTCGATGAAGAAGACGGAAATGAAGTTCAGACCCTCCACAGCGCCTAGCAAGAACTCAGCGCCGTTCTTGTAATGTGAATACTGTGTATGATCATAATAATTAAAGTTGGATTAATTGAATTAAAGTGTTAAGATAATTAAAGTTGGATTAATTGAATTAAAGTGTTAAGATAATTAAAGTTGGATTAATTGAATTAAAGTGTTAAGATAATTAAAGTTGGATTAATTGAACTGAAGTGTTAAGATAATTAAAATTGGATTAATTGAATTAAAGTGTTAAGATAATTAAAGTTGGATTAATTGAATTAAAGTGTTAAGATAATTAAAGTTGGATTAATTGAATTAAAGTGTTAAGATAATTAAAGTTGGATTAATTGAATTAAAGTGTTAAGATAATTAAAGTTGGATTAATTGAATTAAAGTGTTAAGATAATCAAAGTTGGATTAATTGAATTAAAGTGTTAAGATAATTAAAGTTGGATTAATTGAATTAAAGTGTTAAGATAATTAAAATTGGATTAATTGAATTAAAGTGTTAAGTTAATTAAAGTTGGATTAATTGAATTAAAGTGTTAAGATAATTAAAGTTGGATTAATTGAATTAAAGTGTTAAGATAATTAAAGTTGGATTAATTGAATTAAAGTGTTAAGATAATTAAAATTGGATTAATTGAATTAAAGTGTTCAGATAATTAAAGTTGGATTAATTTAATTAAAGTGTTAGATAATTAAAGTTGGATTAATTGAATTAAAGTGTTAAGATAATAAAGGTTGGATTAATTGAATTAAAGTGTTAAGATAATTAAAGTTGGATTAATTGAATTAAAGTGTTAAGATAATTAAAATTGGATTAATTGATATAAAGTGTTAAGATAATTAAAGTTGGATTAATTGGATAAAAGTGTTGTACCGAACGGAATGCTCACATGTATGTAACGGACGTATGATCCTCACACTACTGGACTGACGTGGATATATTTTGCACTTGTCATTAATTTACTAAGTATCCGTAGAATATCTGACTGGCGTAATATTGTGTCTGTTTTAGATGTGCAGTGTTGGAGGCACTCTATGCTTTTTCATGTAATTTGTACTAAATAATATTAATAATAATAATAATAATAATAATAATAATAATAATAATAATAATAATAATTATAATAATAATAATAATTTTATTAATCTTTACTATGAGACTAGCCTGTTCTGAAGTTTGGGTAACTACTACTTTTGCGTTGCCCGACAAAGCTTTAAGAGTTAATTCCCTTGCAATGCAAAACTAAATCACGCCAAGCCTGGGATTTATGTGTTTTTATTTTCTAAATATTGTAGTCTGCGAAAACTGAATCTAGTAGAAGAAAAAACATACCAATAGCAAAGTTTGTTTAGGATGAATATATCAATACTCACATAACGAGCCATATTTACAGAACATAAACAAACGTCGCTAATCAGATGATTAGAAATATTTTGTAAATCCTACCATCACCCCCAGTCCGTAAATCCCTTTCTGTGGATATGTTAAATTTTAAGCATAGTTTTCTATTGAATACATGTAATATCAGTTGTGATCAGATAATAATGAAGATTTTGTGATAATAATGAAGATTTTGTGATAATAATGCTGCCACAAAGCTATGCTTTAACCCCTTTGCCTCAGATTATCAATTAACATTTGTTTGAGGAATCAAGATTCAGAAAGCTTTTCTTCGAAACATGTATTCACTTGCGAAATATTACTACTATTACCACTCGTTCTACTACTACTAATACTACTAATAATAATAACGACTTTATTTAAACATGTTGACACGACAAGTTGCATATAACTAATCGTCCTACCTGCATATTTATATACACAGTACAAAGTTGTACATATACAAAAGGAATTTGCAACTCTTAGTTCATTAAGAATAAAATTAATATAAAGTGTTTATTTAATAACTATTACGAAGAAAGAATGCAAATGGGTATTGCAGATTACAACAAATTTCTAAGCTATAAACAAAGAAAAAAAAAACAACGCAATCTTTTCGAACCCCGACAGTTGAAAAAAAAAAAAGCACATGATGCAGATATGAGAACACATCGGAAAGTGAACCATAAGCTGCATCATGGGTTTTGGGGTAACATGGAACGGTCTTCTTGCCCATTTGTTTTCCCAAGTACATCTCAAAACCATTTCTATCTGTGATAAATAACAATAATACCAATCCATCTTCAATTTTTCGTCCATGCTACAGAATTGTCATGGTACAATAAGGGTTTGTATTGTAGTCTTTCTTATGTATTTTCATTTGATTTGCAGAATGTTTAACGCGTCCAAACAATTTTCGTTAATAAAGGAAGCTTTAGGTCAATTTTCAGAATCAGATCTAAGCGTATTGTCAATACATCATCATATTAGTTTTCTTCTATCTAAAAATACCTCTTTAATGGCTGTATAGCAAAAAGGAACAAGAAAGCTCCATGCCCTACGGAACCAATTATTGCTATCCACTTTTACGGCGCTGTAATATATTTGTCTGAGTAATTTAAAACACCTTTTAGTAAGTGCATTTGCTTTATTTCCCTCTTCGTTTGTCACGTAGAAATTACATCGCAACTTTTATCAATGGATGTTCAAATTTTTCCCAAGCAGGTGAATCCCAAAATAACGTCATTTCGACGCAATCAACTACTACATGTTTTCTTACATGCGTACATGTATTTAGTTCTCCACAATATGTAATTTTATTAAGATCATGGTCCGTGATTCTTTTCCATTACATGTATTTCACTTCGGTTGCGCATGCGTGAACTCAGAGCGAGTTTCCCTCTTGTAGAAGATGGATTCAGTGCGATTCAGGTCTGACATTGGAATAAAAGCCCTTGCAAGTCGATGTTGATTGTGGCGCTTGAAATTTGCGATACGTCTTGCGGATAGAAAGCCAAATTAATAAAACTGACAACATTTATGCCCTTCTGAGAACCTATGCGGGAGCAAATTACTGATGGTTACCGATTCTCATCGTTGATATAGGTTGTTTGTTTTTTGTTGAAATTTGAAGTGAAGTTCTTGAAGAGTGATCTCTTCCAATTACATGCCATTGTCCAGTCGTACACAGAAATCATTCCCGGTTGCTATCGTCCACGTGAATGAGTGTATTAATTACAACAAATGACTGTTGAAACACAAATTTATTTAAAACGGCAGTTTTAAATGAGGAGGTAACATGTAATAAATAAAAGGCTTATTCTGCCTATTGTTTTTTTTTATAATGATCCTACCAGCACGCATATATGTACATTGATGGTATATCATAATGATCGTCATTCGCAGTAGTAGCAGTAATAACAATCATAATAAAGAGTATTTATACAAGGGAAGACTTTCATTCTAGCTAATGCTTCAAGTAAACGTGAACACAGATTACTGAGAGGAGACATTCTTTGATCCTTGTATCGAGACCATTTTCATACAAATTTCAAACGCAGTTTTTAACACGATAGTCATCATTCAGGCATGACAATAAGATCAGAACTTGTCTTGATACCGTATGTAACTGTACATAACGCTTACTTCGAAATGCGCAGACTTTGATTTGCCATATAATGATCAGACTGCAGATCAGAGTCAACACAGTTTTTTTCTACTTGCGATGTGAAACTCATTGTGTAGACCCTCATTTGCCAAAGTATTATGAAACGACGTATTTTAATTTAAAGGTAGGTGAGAGATATGCATGGGTCATTACGTTAGAATAAATACGGTTAGATGATATATTTTAGTCATAGTTGAGTGAGAGTTTTACACGGTTCACTACGATAAAATCTATGACACTGTAGCTTTCTGATATTAGACTCACTGTTTGAAGACACGATTAATAATACACCTATCAGGACGCCCGTTTTTAATTTTATTTCTTTATTTCGTCATTAAGACTTCACTCTTTATTTCGTCATTAAGACTCCACCCTTTTATATGTGTTATACTGACTCACCATGGATAAGAACCTTGAATCTACTGGAATCTTCAATACTTTTGCTAATATTCGACCATTATCATGCAACATTTACATCACAGATTAACGGAAGGAAATCAGATCGAACAGGTGCCAATAGGGTGCATGATTTATTAACTCTCGTAAAATGGTATTTGAAGCTGCCAAGTTTGGCACTCAGAATTAAGAGGTTACTGTTAGGACTGACTGGGTGGGACGTGATGCTACATGTCTGCGGCATGATGCCCCAGTGTTAGATATCACTATAAACTGTAGACATGGTAGTAATATGACTAAAATTGTTAATGCTACGTTAAAACATGTAACACACACACACACACACACACACAGCCATGTCGTGTACCAAATTGTTGTGGATATTTTTTGTTACCAGACAGTAAGATATTAAACTGTTGGTAAAGATTTTTTATTACTGGATAATAATGAATTTGTTTTCGAGATACCAATGTCAAAATCGCCGTCTTTTCTCGTGTGAATTCATTTTTAGTAGAATTTTACGACATCCGGCCAAAAAGTGCAAACTAATTGTCAAATTGCAGCAATTCAAACTTTAAATTAAATAGCCATACAGCTTGAAATCACTGTTGCAATTTAACATTATTACAGTGATTTAAACTGCAACAGAACCTTACAGACAACTTCTCTACCTATTTCTGACATCCCTGTTATTCAAAGCCTAAATATAACATGCCTGTAGGTTGTTACTTTCGAAACGTTGTTCGAATAAAAATGGAGATAAAATAATCGTGTCAGTCCGATCAAGTAATTGTGAGTTCTAGTAGGGGCACTTTTCATCATGTGCCTTCTCCTTCTACATTGTAGGCGATTATTCTTAAGTCTTATAATTTATGCTTGTTTGTGGATGTGTAGTCTTAAGTCTTATAATTTATGCTTGTTTGTGGATGTGTAGTCTTAAGTCTTATAATTTATGCTTGTTTGTGGATGTGTAGTCTTAAGTCTTATAATTTATGCATGTTTGTGGATGTGTAGTCTTAAGTCTTATAATTTACGCTTGTTTGTGGATGTGTAGTCTTAAGTCTTATAATTTATGCTTGTTTGTGGATGTGTAGTCTTAAGTCTTATAATTTAGGTTTCTTTGTGGATGTGCACGCGAATCGCATACTTTGGTCGTTCATACATGGGAAGTAGGTAGCGCAGTGGGAATGATATAATCGGGGACAAATATGTAACAATTATGGACATGCAAATTTGTTTTAGAATTTTAATCGATGTGATCATTGACCCCCCCCCCCCCACCTCTCTCTCTCTCTCTCTCTCTCTCTCTCTCTCTCTCTCTCTCTCTCTCTCTCTCTCTCTCTCTCTCTCTCAGATGTTTCAGATGTTTAGTATAGCTAATTGAACGTCAGGTCATTGTAATACGAATTCTGCAACTCAGCTACACTTAATGCTCGAATACAAAGGCTTACATATATTTAATCGTCATCGCTCTAATTTGCCTTGCCTGTGGATTTTGTTTGCAAAATTTCTGACAAACCTTTCTTTTTTTGTAAATTGGAGACTGAGTCATTTAGTAATAAGAAGCGTTAAAGCGTTATCAAAGCCTGTGTTCCCCATTTTGAAAAAGTCTATGTACTTTGTCGAAGACTCCTTAATCAGAGCAGACACCATTGGTTAGCGCGCCATCTCCATTTAGAGTACAAAAGCATGTCTGTCCTATAATAATTATAATAATGAGGACTTTGTATAGCACTTAATCTTTAGAAGCTCTAAGCGTTTACGCTTATAATGATACGACTACCACCCACCCTCACCATCCCAAAAAAACAATCAACACACACCATGCAATTATAAAACTTAAAAAAATGCTGATAATATTTAGTGTAGGAAACAGTTTTAGATCTTTAAGTTTGTTCTTGCAGTCGAGAAATGAGTTTAAGAGCACTCTTTAAAGGGATCACTGTGTCTTTGTGTCTAATTTCAATGGACAATTCATACTCCACGTGTCTCTATTTCTTATGGCATAAGAAAAGGTTGAAGTTACAGCGACATCAATATAATGAATTTATATAATACGTATTGGCATCTGAATTAATGAAAAACTAAAGTTGAAACTTATTTAAAAACTAACTTACCAAAAAATCTTATTGAAAAAAAATTGTAGTAAAAACATAACATAAATATTTTGCATTGCAAGATCACCCTTCCTCATAATTCTTCTATTTACATATCCAAAACCAAAGTGCATGGAGGTCAGAGTATTACCAATCTATAGAAAAGAGCGAAAACCACCAAGTTATATCAAAATTTTAAAATCCTTTATTTCCCAAGAATACAAAGTGAAAAATGTGAAACAAACGTAAAGTATTGCTAATTACGTTTCAAATAATCCTATAATTTCTAACATAAACCTTAACGATTAAGGTTCTGAATAAATGTTTCGTGGTATCCCAAAAAAAATACAACGCTTGAAGTATTGATGTGCCTGTGATAAGCTGTGTCGTACTGATATGCTAACAGTCTTTTGTTGAATCTCAAAAATATAATCCAAGACTATGTTCTTGTTTGTATTTCACTATAAATCTAAGTCTATTTCCAAAATTATTTTTGGAGCACATTGTATTTCCAGAGAAGAATTACTTGAATTAAATAATCTAAATAAATAATTCCAGCCCCAAATGAAATACTAGACACAATAATACAACCGATTCTGCTCAGATCTTACAACACGAATTAATCCTTTCTAGATAAACAAAATTATAAAGTTCTCTAGATGGCCTCAGGACACAATTAACATTTTCTAAAAATAAAGAACAAAAACTATTACCTAATGGAAAATCTAATTCTGGAAGGTTTAAAATGTTTACAAATTAAATTTTGGTTATAATTAGAAGGTCTGTTATAAAATTATAATATAAAATGTGGTCATCAACACGTAGACTTGATATTTCATGTGGAATTTCCGATGTTCTGAACTCAGATTGAGATAAACATGTTCTTTGCAAAACCCAAATAAACGATTTATGTCAGGTAAAAAATTAACTTCATTTTTGACAAGATCAAATCCAAACTAAACATTATTCAGAACATGTAACGAATAAAAAAAAATAACAAACATAGCAAATGAAATATACATAACAATAGAAAACTCAGAAATATGTTTGACTGAAATTGTCCCCATTATTTGTTTTTTGCGTTCATTCATGACGTGTGCGACATCGCCCTATAGAGTGTTGAAGACTATGCAACTTTTGAATAGATATAATTATGACCAATTGGATAGTGTGATTTAATTTTTTTTTTATTAAAAAAAAAAAACTTAGCTGCCGTAATTTAACACCATTATACTTGTCTGAGTATAAGGCAAAGGTTAGTTTGTAACTCTTTCGTTTGCGAGTTTTGACATTTAGCGAGCGTATTCCAAAATATACCGGTCTCTATGATCGTGATTACACACTAAAATAATAGCGCGAAATTTCTGTATTAAAAAATAATACAGCAAGAGGCGTCATACTTTTGAATTAAAATAAGTTCGTAATTGTACGCATGGGTCTTATCAGTTTAGTACTTTCTCAAGCAGCCCGCACCTCCCGCGACATAAACACAAAGAAGCCCGAGATGTAAAATGATACATTCTATCAGACGTCCTTCGAAATGTCCCCTAGTGATCTGAGTTGAATTTCACCGTTTCGTTTCATCATACGCTGTCTATGATTGTCCAGTTTTGGTAGCGTTCATGGTTTGAATACTGAGCTGGAATTAATAAAATGTTCGAACGATCGATCGAGATCGAGATCGAGATCGAATCAAATGTTATAACATCAAATGTTATGTTCAAACTCAATCATTTAAAAGAATCTATTCTTTCAACATCTAACCGGATGTTCTTCCGCTAAAAGCTTCAAACTGCTCCTCTCCATATACGTACATAAATAAGGCAACTTCCAGCACAGACCGGACCGCTAGATTCCTATGTCAATCTCGTTTTGATTTGTCTTTTCAGTCTTGTATTTTGGACACAAAATGAAAACTGTAACAGTGGTAGTCATCACTCGATCATTACGAATCCGTCCTTGATAACGGTTTTACGTTATGTGTGCCACTATTACGTGTTATTACACGTATATCTAATAACGTATATATAATAATAGTATGATGTAACGGATCTGACACTAGTGCCTTGGGAGCAAATTAGTTTAATCAATTTCAATTGAAATTAGCGCTAATGTAAGATTTTGTTATTGCACGCGGAAAAATGCTGACTTTATTTTACAAAACCACAGCATATTTTTAATGGAATGATTTTCGAATTAAATAGTGTAACGTGTCAACGTGTTGAATTATGTGTCTTTACGCTTACTATTGTGTTCATAGTCCAATACTGTCCTAATCTGCCTTGTACCGTTTGCATAGTCCAGTCTGTCCTGGTCTATCTTGCGAAAGACCAACATATAAAGTAGTGATGTCCAACCTGCGGCCCGCGGACTGATTTCAAATGGCCCACCAGGGCACGAGCAATTTTTTGCGCATTTATGTAAAAGAAGCAAATGCCCTACTTTCATATCATATATTCTTAGCCAGGTAAACAATTGTACATATTTTTGTATAGTGGTTGCTGTCAAGTTTTCTGCTGTGGCCCTCGGCTTCAAGAACTTTTTTTAGTGGCACATGATTCAAAAAGGTTTGACAGCATTGATATAAAGATTGATGCAGTTGTCAGCGATATTCTAGTCCGAATGAGACGGAATATCATCGGCCTTTTCAATCAAATCATGAAAAAAACATCGAATATATGTTTTCCCCAATGAGAGCTACATTCGGGACAAAAATTGCGCACATGGAACACTATGGCGTTGGAAGGAGACAAAGCCACAATAAGAGCAATTGTAGGCCTTTGCTTTCGCAACATAAATGGTGCACTCCTCCCGAGGCGAATCACCAAACACGATTTGTATTTCCACGGTTATTCCACAGGATATCTCGAGGCCTGACAGAGATGGTCGACCTATGTTCCAATAGGAGTCCTAATCTGTCCTATTCACGTAAAATCTATTTGGTGTCGCTTGTCTGGCCAAAACATTTAATTTTCTTCACGATATTACTTTCCACGTGATTGTTTTATCCCAGGACTAGCCACTGAATAATTTGTTTTTGATAATTTTATAGTAACCATCAAGTTGAATTTTTTGTTCTGATACTGCAATAATTTATTTAAAAACGAAGCAATGGGGAAATTAGCAAAGATGTGTTGTCTAGTTGGTTTATTAGCACTAGAACTGCGATATGATTGGCTGCCAACCAGGGTTTAACAACAGCACACCAATCCTATGAACATAACCAGAAGGTGCACGTATTGAGGACTTCATCGTCTCAGGTATGCCTGGCAAACTTGAGCTTGCTCTTATAATTAACTGACAATAACACTAAATTTTCTATCAATTGGCATCGTCAGAACTAGTACCTATAGATCCACCAAAACCTCAATTAGCATTTAATGTACCGAACCACTCATCTTTCTACAATAATACCTTCCCACAGAGGACATTTAAGTCCTTTATAAGCAGGTTTCTTTTGCATGCAAGAGTCTCCATAATGTGCTCTGATGTTTAATACAACATACCATTTCACTGATACACAATGGTATTTCCAAGATTTATGATTTTTATATATACAGTAAATTGTGTATTCTATTTAAATCTAAAAATAAAATTAATGCAAACTACAAAATATGTGCAAATAAAAGAGTTTCTAAACGAAATTCCAGTTTTCAATTTATTATTAGATACAGTATTAACTGAATGCAGTCCAAAGGGAGAAAATGTTTGTTCACTTTAGTCAAGTGTCCATTTTAGAAAGATACCATATAATAACTTTATTTTGAGATTCTCATTGTGTCCTTAATTGCTTGGTTTTAAACACAAAAGTGCTATGTCAGGTTCTCTCTCTCTCTCTCTCTCTCTCTCTCTCTCTCTCTCTCTCTCTCTCTCTCTCTCTCAGTGCATCTGTATGTCTGCCTGTCTGTCTGTTTGACTCTCATGCTAGTCAATTTTGGAAACGAATAGTTTTGGACTTTATCTAAACGGCCACTGTTCTGCAAAGAAAGATTCATAATTTGACCCAAATATAACTATATTAAAAAAAATTAAAAATGGGATATACTAGCAACCCCACAGCAATGCTAAGTTTCTAATATTGGCAAAGGATAAGGTTGCGGAGCAATATTAGTTCACTGGTTTCTGATACTGGCAAATGTAGTAGTAATATAGAATTTCCTGGCGAAGGGCTACTGGGCAGTGTAGGCAAACGTCATAATTACCCGAGACTAGAATAAAGAGTAATTCATTGAAAAAAATAGTAACTGCCCTTAATATTGTATTCATAGGTGTAAAAAAAAAACAGAAACAAGACGAAAAGTTAAGTAATCTGATATTCCTTAAGAAAAATAATGTCTGCTATTCTCGGGCGGCTGGGCCAATGTGAACATGTGAGAAAGCTGCAAATTAGCTTTTCGTGGGTCGGTGGTTCTTACCGAGGTTTTCACGGGTTCTTTCTCCATGACCTATACTGACCGCCATATATAGCCTATATTACGCCGAGAAATAGCGTTAAACCCCATAACAACAAAACCATTTATTTTGGTGTAGACCAGAAAATCATGAAGTACGTCAATCTTCTTCTGTTTTCTCTGCATCTTTCTTAGCATCACTGACATGGATCGAACATGTTCATTATCCCATTAACAGAGAATTTATTTCAAAAAGTGTATTCTTGGAAAGACTTACCTTATATATCTAAGAAATAATTTTTCTAACTGGTTTTGTCGCCAATAGTAAACGATGTGCACACAATTTACCTGGTATGCATTTGAACTGAAGCATACAAAGTTAGCACTGTTGGTGGTTAAATTTATATCCACATAAGAAAAAGACAGTGATTATCATTCAAATGACTTCTATATTGACAGAAGTGACAAGTAACACCTGAACATTCAACACTTCGTTTACAGGACTGCTATTGATCTAAATTCTAGCCGTCTTCAAAGCTGCCAGTCACATCAAACCAGTAGTATCAAATGTCTCCTGTAACACGTTGCCTTCTGGGAAGTTTTGTCTGTGTAAATAGGGCAAAAGTGCATTTTCATTATTTCTTTTCTCCGCTTCGCGTTTGACAACCTTGTTTACTCTCCAGTGACTGCAATTTTACCTGGATGATTAATGCGACCGGTATCTATTTCATCAACATTTTTTTTTACCGAAGCTGTATTTTGGCGGTGTTTTCTTTTTACCTTAAACATGTTCACCTCAATCACTGGTCGGTCGATTTGACGACTTGTTCGTGCGTTGTGTGACATCAATGTTCCGATCAAGGTGTAATTAGACTTCATACTCTGTTTTGAAAACGTGTTTCGATTGTAAATAGTCGCCGGACACAAGCACTAAGAAGTTACCAAATATAAATTTGAGCATTAAAATTGAAAAAGTTTAGAGACATACTTTCTTTCAAAGAGTAAAACATAAGGAATTAAAAAACAGAAATACATTGTGAACATTTACATTAGAATGATGCGACGTTGATACTAGTTTCAAATATTTTAAGATTAAATAATTACCAATTTGAAATTGTTTTATCACATATTTTTTTGGATTTAATTGGAAATTGTTTAGAAAGAAAGAAGAATCATACTTTCGTTCATTCTGACAACAAAGCTGCACCTTTCATATGTTGTGCGTAAAAAAGTCTCAGACAACCATTGACATTTACAAGTCGATTTTTTTTACAAACCATAAATCAAAGAATAAGTGTCGTTCCGAACAAATATAACATTTTACACAGACACGATTAGTTTTCAAAACACGAATGTCCATTGCGTGTGATGTGACTTTGATTTATACAGTAAAAGATACATGTATACTGTAACAGTTTCACTACTAAAAATTCCATTGTTGGGATATTCAGGTGAAAGTATAATAATAATAATAATAATAATAATAATAATAATAATAATAATAATAATAATAAAGACTTTATTTAGAGAAGGTAACTCAATTAGTTACAGAACTAATCTACCTTGATGCCTTCTATCTGTTATGTACAATATATACAATACATACAAAATGATGTGAAGAGTCTGGCTCGACGCTAAATAATTAAGGAATTTTAAATTTCAAAGTGTCAAGCCTGGAACACATGCACAGGCATCTGTAAAAACATAAACATATAAGAAACATAAAATATCATTCTGCTTTGAAACATTCAGCTTTGAAAATGTTGCAAAATTACAGACAAGCAGGCAGTATTTTTTGGGGCGTATTGCACTGTTCAGTTTTCTAAAGATTTCATCCATTTAAGACATTGATTATGAAACAAAGAAATGCTAGGAGCCTGCCTTACTAAAGTGAATGCAGAAATTCCCATATTTACTGTGATATATTTGTGACTGGATATTTGCATTATTTGATTTGGAACATTGGACTACAGAATGCAAAAACATTTTTTTTCTAAGGCGGAATTACATCACATAAGAATTGTAATCGTTTGAGCAATTTAACCAATTTAGCAGATCTGTCTCTCTTTATATTATTCATTCTTTACTTTACAAAATATTTGAAATTGTTTTTGTACGCTTATAAAACTCCATATTCGCTGGAGAGTTAATTACTCTAAAGCAACATAAAAACATATTGTGTAACTATTACAGTCTTCACACATTGTTTTTCACCAAACAAGCTGAGATGATCGTTTTATAGAAGAGATTGCGTCGAACTTTATAAAGCGCGAGTCTTGCAGACTTCATGGTTGCTTTCTCTGGATTTTACCAGTTTATAACATACTTCCATCTTGAAGAAAGAAAATAAAAATATCGTATATTTCCTATTCAAATGCTCCTTACGTTTTCCTGATAATATTTCAGAGTACAATACACACAGTGAGTTTATAGATGTTCCTTTTCAAGAACAGATATTTTACATGATGAGCTGAATCAGATATATGTGTATTGACTACCTTAAATATTAGCGAGTCCGTTAGGTGTGGTTCTTGATTTTTTTGTATACAACTGTGGATTTTTTAAAGTTCGACACATTGTCTTCTATGTTATCATCAGTGATAAAGTCCAAGACATTTTGTTCAATAAGATCTGCCAAAAGTAGCAACGCATTTGTGAAAAGTGATTTTACTCTCGCCAAATATGATTCAAACAACTTAAGGCCATTTATTCTTCACAAATAATCATATACAATAGATCCTTCTGGAAATATGTTTATACAACATATATTTATATCTTTAACTATATTAAAAATATTGAATTCAAAATATATCATAATACAATTATCTAATTAACAAATATGCGTATCACATCAGTAGCTTATTTTGAACAAAAAGAGACACCACCATAATATCTTCAATGTTCCAATATAAAATATCCATGTTTAATATACTTGTTGGCCTCAACCGACATAATAAGAGTTTTCATCCCTCTCACATCCCATTCGGTTCCAAGTGTTGTTTTCGCTATGGTGGATGTGGAAGATAGACACCCACTTCACTTGGAAAATACACAATGGCTTGAATCTGATAGAGCGTCTGCAAACCAAATCCAGCTCCTTGCGGACCACAAGCATGTGGCAGATCAAGTTTCACCTGGATAAAGGACCTTACCGTGGACTAGCAGCTGTATCATTTTTCGTTCGTGGGGCCCTGAAATCAAAAGAAAAGCAAATTGTTTCGGCGAGAATGTGCTTCAAGTTTACCCAGTGGGCCCTCCATTGTCTTAATATTAACTCTCGAGGTTTTATTTTACATTTTAGGCTCTCTGTCTCTTTTTTTTTTACAGCATCAATGCCACTCTTCAAATCATTAGTACCAATTTTCAAAATGTTGCATGTAGCATTCACTTGGTCGATTTTGCGTTTTCAGCATCTTGAAATTGTCGTTCATTTTACTCGTATCCCGGTCACACTTTCTAGTGCAATGCATTTTTTTTACCGCTTCGTTTGAGGAGGCTTGTTTAGTCACACGTATATCTCCAACATCATAAACAGATAAGCTGGACTATCATTTTCATTTGATGTCTTTTCTTTGAATAATCTTTCTGTTTTAAAGCATTCTTCTTTTTATGCTGTTTAGGACGTCGAAGTCGGGTTTTTTAGACGTTTTTTTTTCCTCCAAGGGCCAACTGACAATTTGATGATTACTAAAAAAAAGGTACACTCCTGTGAGGACCGAATGCTGCAACTATTGATCTTGACGTGTCTTTCAGGTTTGTTTAATAAGTCTACAAATTTTACCACTTGACTCAAATGGTAGATGATTGTCATTACTTTCACTTTACATTCTCTATGAAGTTGCTTTTTCTTTTCATGGCACGGGTACTCGTAATTTTAGGTAATATACTAGCAAAACTCAAAACAGTCTTTTCTTCGGTCCATGTGCTTACACGCGTGTCTTCGATGTGAGAGCGATGACTTCCATGGTGACTGATCTCCATGCAACACTCAGTGTCAATGTAAAGGAAGAAGTCTCCCAGAGGTAGTGACACAAAATATAATTTTAAATAGACACTGGCTACCACATAAACAGCAATTATGTCATTACCAAATTCGTGGGATGGTACAAACACAATGATCTATTCGTAGCTCATTAAAATCAAATCTTCACTGTCTAATGAATTTTCCTTTAACGACCATAAGCTGAAAACAATGACTTGGATCCATCAAGTGTTCAGTATAAGGCATCACTACTTTCAGCATGAATTTAGCACACGTTTTCCTTTGTTCTGTTATACGTGTTCCCTTTTGACCCCTTCATAAAACCGATATGATTGTTTGAATTTTTCTTTTTCTTTTGGAATGTTACACTAGGAAGGATAGGGGCAGACTTCTTGTATCAGCTAACGAAATTCGTCGATGCAGCCTGAAAAAAATCTCTGAACCCTTGTTGTCGTCCTGTTTTTAGTATTGTAATAAATTTTGAGTATGTATATCCCCTGTGCGTGTAACAGTATTTTGTGGTAGGAAAGTACAACATTTCGTAATTTTTTAACAATCGGTATTCACAATCACGAGCATGAAAAAAGTTCGACACTGATCAATATTTTTGTCAAGGTACCTTCTTGGTCGTGGGCAGCTGCAACTGTTTTAAACCTTAATACTGTTAAGGAAGGTGTAGCTGCTTCCACTGGGGCAGTCGATGTGGTCATGGAATGCTTACAAATATTTGATTGTGAAGTTCCTTTTCTCTTGGGGTTTGTAAAAATAACTTATTCATTTTATTCGGATGTTTCAGCTCCATCTCAAAATGTCATGTAACAGGCTGACAGTTCTGTTTTCAATCCCTTTCTCGTATTCACCGCTCAAGGCTTTCATCTTCTCTTCTCCTAGTGTTGTTTTTGAACATATGTATGTTTTTCTTACTTTATTCCTGTGTTCTTTTAAGGGCTATTGCTCTTCCTCTCTTCTGTTTCCTTTAAAGTCATCATATACTGCAGCGATTGAGACAGAGAAAGTGGAGGTGGTATCGGCAAAACGTCTTGTGATAATAGAAAATACGCCCAAAGTCATATGAACCTGGTTCTGGTTGGTGGAACCTCCTGAGTTTCGATTCGGTCCTTGATTATATATAGAGGCGTGTTTACAAACCTTGTTCTTAAAATTTGGTTTGGTGCTTTACGGCACGGAACCACTTAGTTCTACAGACAAGTCAAGATGTTGATGAGGAGAAAAGACAGCCGTCTACATACTTCATGTTAACCTCCTCATCTAGTGGACGATGAAGAAAAGGACAGAAGCAGCCGTCCATTTCAGAAAAACATCTATGTGGAGAGACTATCTTGTCTCAAAAGAAGTTTACAATATGGCCGATGGTCGGGAGAATCTTACGACGAAGAAAAAGTGTGATCAATATTAACGAATCATGGCTATCTTCCCAACTGCCATTTTCAGAACTACTTTGAACTCTTAGAAACAGAAATGTTTTTCAATCATTGCCATAATATGTTTTATCTTTGTATCTCTTTATTTATATATATATATATATATATATATATATATATATATATATATATATATATATATATATATATATATATATATATATATATATATATATATATATGACAACAAAAATTGTAACCCTTCAAAATATTCGTGTTTTGTGTTGTATATGATAAAAAAAACTTAAACCCTTCAAAACCCTCATGTTCCGTTTTTGTGCTAGTATATATGTGCTTGTTTGTAGGTGTGATTATTCTTACTCTATTTCTCCCTTTACTCCACTTATATAGTTGTTAGGTGTGTAGGTGTAAATGGGTGATCTTATTTTGCCCCTTTACACAACGTGTTTATGAGAATAATGGTATTTTTGTCAGTGTGTGAGTGTTGGTTAGATGAGGTACTGATCAGTCAGATGGTGTTTTGGTTTGTAGGTGTAGCTATTGGTCAGTAAGTTTGGATGTTGGTCAGTAATTGGCAGAGGGTTTTGGATTATAATTTTCTTATGCTCACATATTTCAATAAATATTAAACCTATGGACATTTATAACATTTTCCCTTGTGCCGAGAGATACCCATAAAATTAAACCTATGGACATTTTAAGCGTTATCATTTCTTATTGTGTCCATCAAGTCCCACAAATTAAAACTGATGGAGTAATGATAATCCCTGTGTGTCCATACTGGTCCATAATGACCATCCTGTAGACTAATATTATTTTCCCTTTTGATCATACCGGTCACTAATATTCATTTCCACTTCTTCCAATTTGTGTCAATGTCTTTGCTCTGTATTTCTTGAGTGATATTAACATATATTTGTGTGTATGTGCTGTATTTCTTGAGTGATATTAACATATATTTGTGTGTATTTACTGTGTTTCTTGAGTGATATTAATATATATTTGTGTGTATGTACTGTATTTCTTGAGTGATATTAACATATATTTGTGTGTATGTGCTGTATTTCTTGAGTGATATTAACATATTTGTGTGTATGTACTGTATTTCTTGAGTGAGTTTTAACATATATTTGTGTGTATGTACTGTATTTCTTGAGTGATATTAACATATATTTATGTGTATGTACTGCTAATTAACATATATTTGTGTGCATGTACTGCTAATTAACATATATTTGTGTGTATGTACTGCTAATTAACATATATTTGTGTGTATGTACTGCTAATTAACATATATTTGTATGTATGTACTGCTAATTAACATATATTTGTGTGTATGTACTGGTAATTAACATATTTTTGTGTGTATGTACTGTATTTCTTGAGTGATATTAACATATATTTGTGTTTATGTACTGCTAATTAACATATATTTGTGTGTATTTACTGCTAATTAACATATATTTGTGTGTATGTACTGGTAATTAACATATTTTTGTGTGTATGTACTGTATTTCTTGAGTGATATTAACATATATTTGTGTGTATGTACTGCTAATTAACATATATTTGTGTGTATGTACTGCTAATTAACATATATGTGTGTGTATGTACTGCTAATTAACATATATTTGTGTGTATGTACTGCTAATTAACATATATTTGTGTATATGTACTGCTAATTAACATATATTTGTGTGTATGTACTGCTAATTAACATATATTTGTGTGTATGTACTGCTAATGACCTTTTAATTAAAGAGAAGAGACGAGATGGAGTGCACAAGAGGTCAAGAAATCGAAATTTAAACCTCTATCTTCTTTTTTCTATTTTCTGATTTTTAATTTGTAATATTTTAATGTTTCCTTTCACACATACTGACGGGAAACTAATCTTGTATACACGTCACGCACGTAATACGTGAACAGCCCTCTGAAACCTTTATCAAGAACGAATACGTGTACAATATACTGCCTTCGTGGGAAAGTTGTGGCATTGATGCTATACGTGTATTTTCTTCTCGCATTTAATTGCCATATCAATTAATTGCATTTTTCGAGGTGAAGAGGTGTGCATTCTGAAATAAAGCATTTACTTACGATAGAACTGTAGTGAATAGAAACAAAATGTTAAGTAGATCGTATCTCTATTTGTTTGAAGTAAAATGACAGGGATGGGATGAGAATAGACAGAAGGAATGAGTCATATCAGTTCTCACGACATATTTCTTCTAATAGGTACACCTCAGTAACTAAAAATTTGGAATCTAAATTTTGAAAACATTTAGCATATCCTTACCCAGATTGTATTGTTTATGCGGCACAAGGAAATTGGGCTACTTCTGTGACAGAGAGAATTAGTTCCTAACCTATACAGTATGTACATGTACATCACGGTTTCATACATTTGCAGAAATAAAAATCATCCTATTATTTAGCTTAATTTTAAATTGGATCAATTTGGAATTGCATAACCTTTTACTCTTCGTCGATTGTCATTTCGTAATAATAATGACAAAAATTGGGTAATTATTATTGACGTTGGCAATGTAAGTGATCACAACACTAAATAAATTCATTAGACAGCGACTTATGTTGTCGTACTGGAAAAAGTTAAAAGCAATTGTGACTTATTATGACTTTTGAATGATGGTAAATTGTATCAAAGAGAACCAAATTCGCAAATTGAATACAAATGAAACAGCGAGGAACAGTGGAGTCATGTAAATACTATACTCATCTGTTTGAAATAAAAACTGTATGAAAAAAGTCAAATATATGTTATCTTTGCGGGCTTATGTGAATAAAAGTTTAAATTTATTCGACGAGTTCATTCGTTTTATTCAAAGCAAAACCAAATGTAAGAGTATATATATATATATATATATATATATATATATATATATATATATATATATCAGATGTAGTAACCATACCTTGAAATACATTCGGATGCTTCGGTCGTTACGCGTATGCAAAGTACAAACTTTGTAAAAATTGCTGGGGTGGGGGAGGGACAGCATCTTATTATGTCCTTCACATCAACACATTTGAAATCACCACCAAACACGCGGGCAGGTCTAGCTCGTTCAATATTTGCTAATGATTCTTGAAGAGAGAAAAAAAGAAATTCAATATGTTCGTTTTTTTTTCTTCAAAACATCCTAAAGCGTGTTCAACTAAGGATCGATTCATTTTTTGAAACACTACCATGTTAGGTAAGGGTATCGATTATATCCAAGCGTTATACTTAAAGCAGAATCATATGCTTAAATTAATCAGACCAAGGACTATGACACAATTTCTCTTTGTATCAATTTCTCTTTGTATCAATTTCTCTTTGTATCAATTTCTCTTTATCAATTTCTCTTTGTATCAATTTCTCTTTGTATCAATTTCTCTTTGTATCAAGCTCCTTTGCTTCTTGTACATCGTATTTTCTTTTATTTACTGCTTTCATTTTTTCTGTCCTTTTATTATATAACATACTGTGTGTAGTTCGTATTTTGTGTGAATTTCTTTTTCAATGGGTATGTTGTTCTGCCGCATTAACACACTTAAATTTGAATGTATCAAATACGTCAAGCACACATTACGATGGTTCGATATTCCATAATTACTCCATTGAAATGAGTCACGTTTTCCACCTTTGTATTTGTATTCTCTTTCTCCATTTCCTTTCTTCTATATTCTATACCAAAATTTTGTCTCTTTATTAACTCATACAATGATTTTAAATTTCGTAATAGTCGCACTATTGCATTATTATTATTATTATTATTATTATTATTATTATTATTATTATTATTATTTTGTGGTCGCTTGAAGGCTGTAACATGAAAGCAATAAACCTTATAAAGAACAAACAAGAAAATATCAGCAAAAATTTAGTACAATAGGAAATGACCACGAGTGTCTGTGATGTGTCTGTCATCCGCCGACTAAGTCCATCCTTGGTCATCTGGTGTTGGATGATACAATATTTACAGCTAGGGAAAATAACAAAGATACACCTCATAAACAGAACAGAAAGTGTTATCTGTCCGTTATAGATCTTGTAAACAAAGGCATATTTTGTTTAATTGTTTCAAAGCAGCAGTCAGTTTTTTTTTCTCTACACAAATAAATTCAAATTCATCTGCAGATGACCAGACTTGACATGTATGGGCTACAATCAGACTGTTCATACTCAACAACAACAAAAAACACCTTTACCCTTGACACTAGACTCCGACTTTAGCACTTAATATTACATCATCCAAATCAATAATATGAACTTTTTACCTGATATTTCATCAATACTATGAACTTAAGTTCGTTATTGCACTGTCACATGCAAAATAGATGTATTTCTAGTTAAAATGACAGATTATAACTTCAGAAAACCTGTATACGTCAATAAGTCACCTTACGCTCATGCGCGAATTGAGCCGAACTTGCGGGTGTTTTTCGGTTGTGTTTCTATCCTGTCATAATATTCAAGCTACTGAAAAATTAACTGTCATGTTCCCTTGAATAAACTTATCAGAGCAATATATCATTCGGTAAACTATGCAACGGAACAATCTTAAAAGCGCTCCTTATAATTAGTGGGTGGGAAACCTTTATAAACCCGACAAATTATGAACTTGGCGGCAGACATTCCGAACTTAAAATACCTCCCTTAGTGTGATTTATGACGCCACCATAATTGACCTTCTTTCGGATTAGTTACCTTTTCTAATTTGTGATATATCAAGAATGCATTTGGGTCTTTCATCACTCTTTCCTTTAGTTTCGTGTGCTATTATCATAACATCGGAACCAAGTTCATTACGCCTTTTCAAAAGTAATTACGTAGTTTGCCATAATAAACGTTAGCACTAAGCAAAGATAAAGGCAAATCATTTACCACGAGGATTACGAGTCTGAAATAAACGATGATCGATTTCTACAATTTTCCTCTTTTGTCTTTCTTCTTTCCGAATCACATTTGATAAATATAATAATCGTAAGTTAGATCCCATGTACAAATAAATAAATTGTATTATTCATTTAGTTTCGATTGCCGTTGATTTGTTAAGTAATAACGAGAATTTAGCCTTTGTGAGTGAGTGCTGAAAACGGCAGACTTTTGCCACGATATATTCTTGTTATTCAAAACTTGCATAAAATGGATATTTAATACAGTATTTCTTTTATTCTGTAGAATCTATCCATAAATACTTTGAAGGCAGTCGCAAATCTAGCAACCGTATTGCAAATATGCAAGTCCTAACTATCGGTGTATTGGCAAGATAAGTGAAAGAAAAGGTGGCATATGCTAAATAGTTGGTAAAAATGGAAATTTATAATAAAAGAATATTCCAAACTTTGTAGATCAAACCTGTAACATTGTTTTCAGACGGATCCAGTGTTTAATCAACGGTGGCAGAGCATCCCTCTATGACATTGCTATGGCAAACAAATTACACCATGACTGGATTTCATCACGTTTTATTATATATTTTATATTTTTATATATATTATATATTTCATAATAGATGTGGGAGACAAATGATATCGCCACATTGGCCGGTGTTACCACTTTTATAGCCACAACAGTTATCACTTTTGAAGCTACTTTCTTTTCAAATATATGACGTATATCTGTCCGTATACATGTTATTCAGACCCGTGTTTCCATATTTAGGCCTATTTCACTGTTTCTCTCCCCACCACCTCTCTTTCTCTGGAGATTGTTGAAGTTCTAGTATACATTAATCCATCAAAAGGTGCCATCATGAATGCATAAAATCGAACCCCAAACATCAGAATGAAGACGTCAAGTATTACATATTTTGTAATTAGTTTTCCAAATTAAACATACATATTGTTAGTGATTGAACTTACATGACCTGTTGATGTTCGATATTCTGTTTCACCGACATAGTATGATACACATGTTACGTTTGACAAAAAATGGTACACAATTTTTAAAATAAACTCTTGACTACAGATAGTAATAAACGTGTCTAAGTAGTGATTTAAATTTTCATAACAGTCATAAGCATGTCGAAAAACGATGGAGAAATCAGGCGTTTAGTAGTGTCCAATACAAACGGCAAATAAGTGACAAGATACATCTAGTCAAGTGTCCAAACAAAACAGTTCATATATGAGTGCAGAAATAAACAAAAAAACAGAAACTAAAATTATTACAAGCAAACTCACAGTCATTAAAACATTGTTTGATGTTGTTACGCTCTGATGTCTGTCGGAGCATTATATCATGTTGATATAGTTACCCAACAGCCAGCAATGTTCATTGTACCCATCCACGCAAGAAACTGTGTTAACGAAAGTAAACATGTATTTATTTTTGCATTAAAACAAATATGAAATTGACAAATACACAATTCGAGGCATTATATGTTCAATCGAAATTTGTTAAAAGAGGTTTTCTATAAATTATTGTCAAATGTCTGAACTTTTATTTAATACAAATATGGAAATGTTTCACTTGTAAAGTGAAAGCTTTTTGCATGATAACTCCTGACTTCACCATTCGGGACAACACATGGCTTCCATTCCACTCGTAATATATTTCGTTATATTTATATATTCTATCAGAGATTGTCCATAAAAGTACAAACTCCTTCTAAACCTAAGTGTCCCTTACTGTTCTTTCCACTTTAACGTTTGTTTTGGATATAATGTATTTAATTTAATTTGTGGGGATGCTTACTGATTGTGGATTTGGATTTAGACGTATCTCCTCCTAACCAAAACGGTTCCTCTTTTAGGGCTCTTCTAAACGATATCGTCAACTGTAATGAAGAAAGTTTGGCTGACAAATCCTACCAAGCGTTAAGTATCAATTACAATTCCTAACCAACGCTGAGAATCAATGACAAATCCTACCAAGCGTTAAATATGAATTACAATTCCTACCCAACGCTGAGAATCAATGACAAATCCTACCATGCGTTAAGTATCAATTACAATTCCTAACCAACGCTGAGAATCAATGACAAATCCTACCAAGCGTTAAATATGAATTACAATTCCTAACCAACGCTGAGAATCAATGACAAAACCTACCAAGCGTTAAGTATCAATTACAAGTCCTACCAAACGCTGAGAATCAATGACAAATCCAACCAAGCGTTAAATATCAACTACAATTCCTAACCAACGCTGAGAATCAATGACAAAACCTATCAAGCGTTAAGTATCAATTACAAGTCCTACCCAACGCTGAGAATCAATGACAAATCCTACCTAGCGTTAACCATCGAATATAATCCAGCTCTCATCTGAAATATATATATATATATATATATATATATATATATATATATATATATATATATATATATATATATATATATAACAAAATCATAATCGAACTCCTAATGTGCCAAACTTTCTGATAGTTTGCGAGTGTTTTATTTTGAAAGAAAAAGTTTTACATTTGTTAAAAGTATCTAAAACATAACGTTTTCCACTTTTTATAGAACGAGAATGTATTTTATTTAAATCATAAATTACGCTAAAATTTCTACGCCCCATTGAATGTCCAATAATTAGATCCGACTGGGCCTCGATAGAAAAACTTGACTGCGTAATGAATTTATTAGCATGAGCTAATTCACAAAGTCAGTCTTTGTTGTCTTTAAGCATACTAGCTGAAAGAAAAACCAGGATTCGGAATTATCATATTATAAATCTCACACTGGCATATATTGGCTGTACGATACATACACTCGGGTCAGTAATTTACGTATTCTCTGGTGTGTGCGCACAAAGCTCTACTTTACAAATAACAACCTCTTGTTCTTCGTTTCGATGTTTTCGATTTCACCGATAATTAATTTATTAAGCTGAAATGTTAATAATCATGTTTAATTATATGATCGTTCTTGTTTTTTGGATGATTTCCAAGTTTTTGGAGGATTGAATTTGTTAGTCGTCTTCGTCAAATTTGCTAGAGGGTGGGGAAGTAGTTATTAGGGACAATGTGAACAGTGAATGGGGGCAATCTACGGACAGCGGGACGTCCATGCTAAAAAGGGTCTCGGCACTCTACCGACAAGGCTAATTTAACTTGATGAATGTATAGCGACACCGTATTAGGCCTGCTTACGGATAAGGGGGTTTTATCATTGTGGGCTACTTTACGGAGAAGGGAAATTGAACTTAGGGAATGCAGGGTGACAATGGATTGGGACTGTCTACGGACAATAGGAATTTAACAGGGGCGAAGAGAGCTACATGTGACGTCACATTCCCTATGTAGGCGCGCTTGCATCTGTGTGCAATGAATCAATGCGACATAGTTAGAACATGACCGAACCTACGAATGTAATAAATTAGAGTGGAGCGGCTGTAGAGACTATGAGAGATAGCATCGCAGCGGCTAATAAAACAATCATAATCCAACTTCCAGAAGAGAATTATTTTAAATGGAATTTAGCGGATTATCTGTCTTCAATGGATTTGTTCAGGTACCAATACCTTCTCAGCATTTCCTTTCCTTACGGTGCGTCGAGGGTTTTAAGTAGAGGCATACAGAAGAATTGAAGAAATGTTTGCAACATCAGAAAGAAACAGAATGAGACTTTCATATTCAACAGCAACAGCCAGAAGAGGGGGCAAGAAGAAAACCCCAGTAAGGAGAAGAAGCAGAGAAGAAACAATGTATGGCAACAGCAAGATCTGTAGCGTCACATTCCATATACAGGCGCGCTTATGTCTGTGTGCAGTGAATCAATGCGAAGAAATGCGAATATTGGAAGGAGGACAATGAGACAATGAGAGTCAAACGGTCACGGTACTTTTAGACATTTTAGCAGAGTTAAGGAGTCTGAAAACAATGTATCAATCTTCTTTAATACGACCTAAGACAAAAAGACCTGACAGAACCACTTACTCTAATCCCATCGATCATGAGATACCAACGCTAGTGATTTCTAATAAATCATATACAGTAACAGGCCCAGAAGTAGGTCTTGGCCGTGGAAAAGGGATAAAGCAGTTAAAGTTCATTGCTTCCCGTTCCTAAGTATTTTTAAAAAATTTATTTACAAAAATAACAACGGCCATGTTCAGGACCAACAAACTGTCTCGAAAATATACTACTTAGTGTTTGTCAATATCAAATAAAACGCAAATTCCCCCTTTTCCCCATGATGTGCATGCGTGAGTGCGTGAGTGTTTTTCCTTATTATAAACATCAAAATCAAGATACACTTTCATGTTTCTTTGTGTTATTTTCTCTTTAATGTACAGTCTAATTTCACAGCACATCACTTTCAAAAGTCACTAGACTTCTTTTGCCTTTTCCCTCTCATTGTTAAGAATTTCTTCACTCTCACAGGTATCTCCTTTTCTTCCCCACCTTCTTGTCTTATTTTCTTCTCTTTCTTAATGTGTATGGGTTCTTCCCTTTCGCAGGGTACCTCTTTTTGTTCGGAACCCCTTTGTAACGTCATCTCCTGTTATTTCTTAGGGCTGTCTGAAGACCATGTTCGTTATCTTGACAATGATAACTGGTATCTTGATTCTTGTCTCTTTTGACGCTTGTCCTACTTTGACATTATGGACATTCATAAAGCCAATGCCCATTCTTCTGACAGATATAGCATGTGTCTTGAATTTTCTCTCGAAAGCTGGCATAGTAGTCTGTTGGTGTTTCTAACGAAAACCTTGGTATGGCATCTCGCAAAGCTCTGATAAGAAGCTCGATCTGTGTAGGCTCTTCCATCTTTCTGTTAAGATTGTTAGTGAAATGAATACTTTGAGGGAAGACACTGAACCGTAATATAAGGAAGACACTAACATTACATTGATATATAATGGACCATGACGTCTAAAATGTAGTCCTTTTTCTTTTGGGAATCAAGATGATGGATCGCACCATTTCGTGAAGGGAAGAGAAGAACGTAACAGTCAGATACGTGAGCTATCGCCTCGCACAGTAGTTGAAGTCTTGGCTCATAATCCATGGCATCAATTTTGAAGACGACATGATTCAGCCGAAATCCAGACCAAGAGAGTCTACGTCAAACCAAAGTCCTCCACCAGTAACACCATAAAACTACCACCACACAGGAGAGATCGATAAACGGTCCTCTAGAAAATTTAGAACTACGGCCTAGACGTGCACGGTGAATTTAAAGTTTTCAAGTCAGACGTACCGCTGGAGAAAGAAAACGGATTCATCACCGCTTTATGGGATTCTTTGTCAACACACTGAAACAGCAATGTCGAGCAAACGAAGACGATCGTCTCACACTTTCCATTTATCACGACAGTCTGAAGTTGCCTGTTTTGGATCGAGTTAAGCAGGTCATCAGAACTGATACCTTCCAAAGTCATCAAAAGACTTCCCTTTCGCAGGGTACGTTCAGCAGTCTAAGGACAAGTTTTACATAACTGATGGAAAAGCGACGTTTTTCCCACAAAGGGACCGTATGCAAAAAAGGTTGTTATTGGTGGACGACCTTCGTTGCAACAAAACGAGACTCGTCCGAATTAACAACAAGAAAAGATGTGTTTAGCCAATGCCATCGTGGTGAGACTAACGTATGCTTTCCAAAACGACACAGTTGGATGGAAAAGAGCCTTGGAGAACATTCGACAATCGGACCAAGCAAAACAACAAAATGAAGCAAAACTCCTGTTACAAGCTGGCCTATCAAAAGAGACACTGCGTAGACCTCTGTTGTTTTGAGGCAAAACTTTCAAAGACGGCAAATACATTCACGTCTATCATCACATGAACCATTTAATATCATTACCAGCATCACCAGATTCATGGGCTACAGTTATTACTATGAGAAATGTGACATTTGGTATAACAATCGAGAGTAACACAAGCATTGCGGATCGAAATGTCCAAGATGTTCGTGTAACACGTTAATCGGGTGGGATTTCCGGATTCACAACAAAATACTTTTTACGACGATATGCATACAAAGTTTAATACTGAATGACCTGAATGAGCCATTAATTATAAATACGTGCGTGTATATTTAATCCAAAAATTGGAATTAACACTATAACGCACAAATGAAATAAAGAAAAATACAAACAAATTACTTTACAAAAGACAAGGAGTGAAATATTCACAGTGACAACACAATGAAAAGAAGTACGGTACCTGATATAGATTCCAACCTTTCTGCCTCTGAAAGCATTAGTCAGCTAGCAGAGAACAATAGACTGAACAGTGTCGGTGCCAGAACACCCCCCCCTACTTGACGCCATTGGTTATTGGGAATGGCTCAGATATCTCTCCTTTGTCACGGACTCGTGCCTGCATGCCATCGTGGAAAAGCTGTACCATGCATATTAATTTTCTTGGGCTATCGTATATGGACATCACCATAAACAAGCCTTCGCTGCTGGCAGTATCAAAGGCCTTTGTCCAGTCAACGTAGATGGAGAAAAGGTCGTTGTTTTGATCTTGACATTTCGTTTGTAGTTGTCGATGGTCCCACGTTCTTTTGGGAATCTGAGGTGGATTATGGAAGCGTCTTTGAATTTCTGTGAGATTGTCCATTGATGCCACCCCATCGGTAAAAACAGCTGGTGGAGACTTTCTATCATAGATGCGTCACCTTCCTTGTTGTGGTCCGCTGGTATGGAGTCTGAACCAGGTGCCATGCCACTGGAGAGCAGACATATCACTTTACGTGTCTTCAGCAAGGATGTAGGGTCTTTCATTGCTTCGTTCATGGATAATTGGGGAAGATGGCTTCATCAGTGATGAATGCAGGGCGACTCAGGACGCTGTCAAAGTGTTCAACTCATTGTTGAAGAATCCTCTCTTTGTCAGTAATTAGCGTGTCCCTGTCTGCGCTGAGATGGGGGGATAATCCAGATATGGTAGGTCTATAAACTTCTTTAAAGGCATTGTAGAAGGTCTTCATGTCATGCTTGTCTGCGTAGCCCTGGATCTCATCAGCTTTGTTGCTCAGCCATGTATATCGCATATGACGTGACTTCTGCTGAACAGGTTTACATATGTTCTTGTACGCATATTTCCTAGATGTTAACTTGGGTTGTTGATGTGGGTTTGAAGCAGGCGGTGTTTCTCATCAATTGCTTGATCTTGTCACAGTTCTCATCAAACCAGTCTTGATGCTTTATGTTTGAGGGTCCTTGGATTTCCGAAGCTGTTCTGTAGACTAGTTTTCTGAATGCCGCCCAGTCGGTCTCCACATTCTGATTATCTAGAGGGGTTGATTTCAGACGATCTTCCAGGGCATCCACGAGAGACTGTTTGGTACTGGTGCATTGCAGCTTGGTAATTTTCAGTCGTTCAGGAGCCTTCTTTCCCTGTGGGTGTCTTATGGGCTGAATATGTATGTTGAGCTTGGTAATGATAACCGCCAAGTGTGAGCGGAAAAATCCACAGTTTCTTTTATGTATTTTGACCGGTGGTTCCCCGCAAACCGTGGTATGCTGGCTAGGGATGTTTAAAGCAGATGATGTTTAGGGCACCTTTTCTATGCCCTTCATGATTCCAGGGAGGTGAGCAGTACATTCCTAAAAAAGGCGACTCAGGCTGCCGTACTCTACTGATGCTCCATGTCAGTGGTGAGCGAGCCTAATGGTCTGAACTGCCTGTATGCAGATTTGCGGCTACTGCTGACAGTATACCCAAATCTGCCGCTTCGTAGCTTGCTTGTCGTCACAGGACTTTAGTGGGTGATGAAATGGGATAGGTGGGTGACAAGTATAGCTTGTGATGTGTCTTTTTTTAAAGTGAGAATGAGTTGCGCAGTTCGCAACCTCACTATCTCGCCAAAAAACCATCTGGGCTCAGCAGCACGACATCGTCAAGACGTCCGGAGATATAGAGTTGAGTGCAGTGGACGACCAGGACGTCCTACGTGTCTCGTCGTGCTTTGATGGGAATCCATAGCCTTTCTGCATGTTGACCAGCTTGTGGTTCCTACGCTCAGGCTGCCGAATTTAGTCTTCACATGCTAAGTAGACAAAGCCTACTGGTTTAATACCCGTCGGCTACCCACAGCCTGATTTAGCCGGCCAGTCGATATAATTTTACGAGATGTGGCCTTTGCGATTGCCATATCATAACAGAGCCACATGTGAGAGCTGAGTTCCATGTAGGGGCCAAAGATCAGCGAGCTACCCCGAAGGAGTACGACTGCTTAGTCAGCCAGAGGTGTTACCACCTACCAGGACACCATATACACCCCATAGGAGGGCATATATCATCATTGTCGTGCCGATTTAGCAAATCTCTCTACTTGGACCACCTACAATTGTGGTTTTAAATATTTGTTTTAAGTGATCGACGTATTTCCAAATTTGTCTGGATCACGCCATTGACTTTCAAATCAAGCACTGAGTTAGTGCGAGCCCTAATACTACCGAGAACCACGAAACCAAAGCCACCATGGTAGAACAATTTCATCGCACCTACAAAAACGCTTGTGGAAATATTTTTTGCATCAACACTTCTCAAGTAAATACTGCACCTGGTCAAAGCGTACAACCAATCTTACTCCATATCAAAAGCAACCGTTGTGGGTGTGGTTTGAGAACTTGTGCCTAATACGCTAATTGTCTTTTTCGGCCAAATGTTTGTGATGTATTGTGTCATCGGTGCTGAAATTGCCAATCTGAGTTTGCAACAAGGAGACGAATAACTGTGGATCATTTTACTCACTGAGTAGTTCCATCAATGAACTTCTCCCCAATCCTTCCATGAAATCTTCAAACGGTCACAACGAGAGTCTTGCGACTACGTTATGTCACCCTCCCAACAGTCAGAACAACAACAATCTTCTTTGAGACACTCCTCTGATCTCCACTAACCGCCCAGAGAACAGAACTCTGGAGTTATGAATATCCAATTTTACTTAACTTTACCAGGTAACTGTATTGTTTCCCCACAATACTTTGTGCTGTTTCGTGGCTAAATTGGATCACGAAGCCCATTGTGACGTTGCTATGGACGAATTGATTCACTCTACACAAATAAAATAAAAAACCATCACTGAAAATCAAAACACTTTTGATAATCAAAGTTTTGAACGACCAATTGCAACAATACTTAAATGAAACGAAACTGAAGATGCCTTTATTAAACGTCCAGTGTCCCCCGATACATCTATATGTTAAAAATTCTTGCAGGCTATTATTTTAGAGGTCAGCATCAGGTGGACAGGACTGCTTCCAAATTCAATTGTTTGGCAAAGCCTTGGATAAAACTAAACGTACCATAAAGTTGCTCATCGCCTACTGACGAAATTTTCGGACGCTAGAACGATGTAATTACATTTTGTCCTGAATTGTTTGTCAACCATTCCATGTATTCCTTGTTCAGAGAAGTGGATTTCTACTTAAATAACAAACTAGTGAGTAGCAGCATGGATACTTACCCTTAACAAGCATACCAGGAAAATCTCTTGACGTACGGAAAAGATGTCAAGAACACTTATTTGAATGCTTGCGTGATATGAAACCTGAGGACAAGTTTAACGATACAGCCGCTGATGTTCCTCACAGTGTGGGTTTTTACGACCGTCGAAAGAAAATCATGCAAGGACGTAGTTTATAATTGTCAGATCGTTTGCATTTGGACATGTGACAGCAAGAAACGTATTTGCTGAACGGAGTGGATATCCGGCTGAGACTGAATCGCAGTAGTACCGTTTCCCATTTGATGGCCCATGCCAACGAGTACAAAACCATCATCCAAGAAGCCAGACTCAAAGTGCGACGTGTGGAAGTGTTACTTAAACTGGGAAATGACATCAGTCACATTTTGAGTAGAATGTCCGCCAAGTATTCGTACTTGTACCTGTACGAAGCTATGGGACAGCTAGCGACCAACAGCAGCCACGGCATTTCGCGCGACGATTAAGCAAGAGGTTACACGTTGTGGGCATTTGATTTCACTCCAGATTAAAGCAGCGATGAACAATATTTCAACATTATAAAATTTGGTCAACTGCGTGTGAAACTAGTTGAGACGGTGAATGTTATCTTGTAATCCGAATTCAACAACACTCTATAAATTAACAGTTTTTTGAGAAGTGATAGCCTATCAGAAGCTATGGAAGTTTCTTATCTTTATCTGAATGGAGGAGGATCGTTGGGAATGGAATTTGGGGGATTAGTGGAAACAGAACCACCCACCAAAAGATACAAAGACAAAGATGGTAATATCCAGATGGCCAGAACAAAATGAACATTAATCTCATGTTTTGCTTAGCGCCTGGAAAAACCAATTACATTGTTGACCAAAAAAGATTACTGTGGATGTCAATACGATCATCGCAGTTAAATTAAACACGATAAATGTCTGATGATGAGTCAAGAAGAAAGATGGACGAGTATTATTAGAGCGCTTGGGGTTTCATCTAAAAAAGCAGTGTTGAATCAATGGTATAAAGACTTTCTGAGCATTCCTCCCCTCCACTGACTACTCTAGAGATCTATCTTATCAAAACTCTCTTGGCACAGAGGACGGAGGCGAAGCGAAGAGACGTTAACTTGACAGAGATTTTCAAGCAAAAATTCAGGACTGAATGATAACTTGTCATTACATTTAACAAGCGGAAAAAAACATCATGCTACACGTCTGCTGTATTTTTTAAAATAAAGCTTCGTTAAAAATCCTAATCACACACATACTTAATACATTTTATCCTGGAATTTCTTGTGATGGCAGCAATTAAACCTATGCGAGAGTGGCGGGGGGGGGGGGGAGCGACTTGATTGAGTAAGCAGTGGGTGTTAAATCCGAGCACGTTGGTTCATCGTCTGATATTTTTAGCCATGTTTCTCTCAGGAAGAAGACGTCGATATTCTGCTCGTTGATAAAATTAATTATTTCTGTGCGCCTTTCCGTTGATCCTACTGATTGGGTGTAGAATAATGCAAGATTTGCACCAGTTTATCAAAATTAACGGCCGAATTTTTCAGTTGTTCAGCTGGAAAAGGTAAAAGGGAGATAACTGGAATTCTTCTTGCTGTTCTACGCCGGCCAGCTTTAAAAAAAAAACTCCTTTTCGCTTCTGTTTACATTTAAAGAATGATTAATGTAGTCCCAGTTCGTTTAGTGTTGAGCACAATGTAGCATGAAGAGCCAAAAAGCGGTCATTTAAAGCAATTAAAGAGGGTCCACCATAGCATAAACGGGTTGACTGGCGATCACGGGATGGCGGTTTATTCAAGAACAAAGGACATCTTAACAGTAGAGCGAGACAGTTGGGAAAAATTGTAATTGTTCTCGTTTAAAAAACAAGGAGATGAAGAAACACATACGAACTGAACAGCCAATGCATGATAAAACACGATAAACTGTAGATAAACACAAATTAGACAATAGCATACGTCATCGTTTTCCATCTTGGATTTTTCAACAGGGCTCGAACTTGAATCCATAAGAACATTTCATTACTAGGACTTTTGTAATTTAATTCGTGGAATATTCTTGGATTATATTTGGATTTGATTTATAAAACTAAGTTCTTTTCCATTTTTAAAGTCTTTCTCCAGGGAAGTAAATTATTTGTTAAACTTTACAAAACTTGTTTTAATGTTTTCACTTTTTATGTGATACAGTTTTATAGAACCTAAACCCGTAGTAAAGAATTGTGTATCTAGATTGGAATTGTGGCTAAAATAATTCAGAAAACATTTTGTTTCTTAAAATATAATTTGCCTGTGGTTGTAAAAAAAATTTCCTAGTGGGATCAACAAGCTTTTCTCTAAAATATCATCAAAAGTGAAAATCTTTTTCTCAAATCCTACCCAGGAGCAATTAGACTTTAAAAAAGATGAATTCATTCAACTTGTCAGAAAATACGATCTATCTGAAGCGAACGCTTCTTTAACGAAACAAGAAATAAGAAATATTTTGGTTCAATATTTGGTAGAAAAGAAAGTTTGGGATAAAAGTGCTTTGATTTTGGTCAGTAAGTCTGTATCAGACTCTGAACTAAAAGTAAAAGAACTAAAATTAAAATACAAACTGGAATTGGAGTTAGGGAAGCTTGAACTTCAGAAAAGAAAGAAAGACAAATGCAAATGCAAATGCAGTTCGATAAGGAAACACAGAGAGACATATGCAGTTAGATAAGGAAACACAGAGAGAAAAATGCAGTTAGAAGAAAAACAAATGCAAACGCAGTTAGATCAGGAATATAAACAAAATCAGTTTGATAAGAACGAAAAAGAAAGACAAACAAAATCACATGGATACGGAAAGCATGGCCGGACCTACTATAGGGGCCCAGGGGGCCCGCCCCCCACCCCCCTTTAAAAAAAGGTGTGTTTGTGTAGGAAGAAAGAACGAAAGACAGACAGTCAGAAACAAACAAACAAAATCAACAAACGAACAAACAAAGAATAATATTAGAAGCTAGTGTTTAATTTTATGCGTATCCTATTTTGCGGTCTCTGTAGTCGACTAGCTTATAGTAATAGTACGTATACTATGTTAGGCTGTAACGGTCGTGTCGATTATCAAGGGTTATTAGTACAATATCGCACAAGGCCTGGTCAGAGGTATTGCGCAACTTGGAAAAACAACACTTGAAAAACCGCCTCCCGCTAATTCTCGTTATCTAGAAGATGACCTCTAAGGTATAATTTGCCCGGTTAATGGATATGGTAATCTGAGATGGTATCTTGAACAAGACAACACACGAGACCCCGTAAAGATAAAATAAGGATTTAATTACAATACAATCAAGAGAAGAATGACACAGTAAATTACACTTTTCTTTCCTTCTGATTATTCTTCGTTCAGAAGCACTTCAAAACCGAAGCTTTACAATAGCGGATACGTTAATTAAAGTTCAAACACTAATAAAATAGATGAATTTAGCTGTTAAAAGCTGATAGTAACTTTCATCATGAAAGATAGTAACTTTCATCATGAAATCGAGTGTTCATTAACATCGGACTGCTTGGGAAATTTACAATGACCTTGTTCGTCGACTGGTTTTTCTCTTCTGCGTGCGTCACGACTTTACTTTGCCCTCTGGTGACGTGGGATTGCCCAACTCTGACTTCTGACTCCTTTTCCCTCCTTTTCTGGACTTCTCTTCCCTCCTTTGCTTGACTTCTCGCTAATTCTCACTCTTTCCAAACAAACTATTTTCCTTTGAAAAGAAAATGGTAAAACGCCCTAAGTATCTTGTTATACTTTAAGAGTTGAGAGTGTCCGTCCGTCTGTCTGGTTCGAACAATCAGATCTTACTATCAGTGTTAACATTTATACGGCTAACAAATACTACACAAGTCTTCAGATCAATAGAGCTATACTGCTAATTATCGACATCAGAATTTGGGAAAGTCATATATTCCCGTTAATCATTACGTAAAGTGAGGCAATATATCATAACGCACAATCCATATTCACTAATATGATAAATTCAAATTAATGTAACACTTTCCAATCATAAATGTACACGGCGGGTTTTTCTACACCACCCATTAACCTACCTAAGTAAATAAGGTGAAAAATGCTAATTCAGAATATACATTATTAAATCAATATAATACCGAATTATTCGTACAAAAATATGAACACATCATGCATCTGTAACGAAGAAACATCATATCAAAGTACGTTATTAAATCAATGTAATACCGAACTATTTGTATCATAGTACCAATGCATCTATAACAAAGAAAACATCACATAAATTACATCATGATAAATGTGAATTTAACAAAGAAAACATCACATAAATTACATCATGATAAATGTGAATTTGTGTTAAATACCTTATGTTTTTGGCTCTTACAATCGTTCCACATTCAGTTTAATCTGAAACTACAATTTTAACGAACGTCTTTCTTGCAAAGAACGGTCGGAGTCCTGGTAGCGGTTCTCTCTTGCAGAGAAATTTTCAGACTAATTCAAACTCATAAGCTCAGTGGATATATTTCCCCGGTTCTAGGGTTCGACACACACCCTCCTTCTACATGTGACCAATCGGAATAAATGTTATTCCTACGGAAATTTTGAAACCGTCTATCAAGATGCCAAAAATGCCACTCGGGGTCGAAACATCACCCTACCATTTGCTTCAAATCACTTTGACAGCTTTACGTGAGAAATTCACTTAGTTCGGTTCTACTATAAATATTCTAACAGCGTGACACAGTTAAATAAACATTCCATTCGTCCAAACTCTACTCCAAGACAGTTAATTGTCGGCTAGACTAAGAATTAATTAATGAATTTCACTGACGAAAAATTTGGCACTTGACATAGGCCTACCGAGATTTCGTTTGCAAAGCGGTCGAAAGACGCTGGCTGACCCGCTGTGACGTAATCTCACTTCCGACTTTGGAAGCTTTTTTGCGCCGAAATTTTGACAACATGTCAAAAAGAAAAGCGCTAAAACCTGTGGACGCCGACTGAAACCATAAATGTCTTTGCCAGAAAGTATCGAACAAGGATGGCATTGAAAACAGACGAACTCTTGACGTAAATAAGATGTCTAGCTCTATGTCTAACCATAAGCCCTTGTGTCTGTGTATTTTGCTTGGAAACAGAACATTTATGTGGGTGTGGAAGTTGCCAGCTTCTGATGTGTTTGAGGTATGCATCAAAATAGCACAAAAACTGTGAGTACTGTAGGTTTTGTTTTGTTATTCATTGCGTCATTTATTAGGGTTCCTCATCCCTTTCCTAACCCTCTTTCTCCTTATTATCATTGAGATCATTAAAATACTTGGCTATTATCATCACCATTATTAAATTATACTAATGAATCAAATTTTAAAAAAAATAACGTCTTCCAAATGTTTTATCAGTTGCAATGAACAACTTTTCTCAGTTTGTCTTTCGCATGTGTAATGCCTGTCAAACCCAGGGCCGGCCCCCCCCCCAAAAAAAAAAAAAAAAAGAAAAAAGAAAAAAAGAACCTATTCACTGCTTTTGATAAAAGATGCAAAGGGGGTTCCGAATTTTTTAATTTTTTATTTATTTATTTATTTTTTTAAATATTTTTTTAGTGTTTTTAAAACATTGCAGTTTTTAGTCACTTTTGTTAGATCCCCTTTTCAAGGTTCAGATAGCACCAGATTGCACCATTTTGCATCCTTGAAAAAAAAATTCCAGGGAGGGGTGGGGGCATGCCCCCGGACCCCCCTAGAAGGCTCGGCGCTTCGCACCTTCGCTTAACCCAATAACAAGTCCCCCCCCCCTGAAAAACTTAGGTCCGGCCCTGGAAAGAAAAACCTGAAGATGGTTAGAATCCCTTTTTAGTCCTCTATTGGTAGAATGAAGAATACAGTTAGGAAAAGAAGAAATGCATTTACAATGGAAGAGAGAGAGAGAGAGAGAGAGAGAGAGAGAGAGAGAGAGAGAGAGAGAGAGAGAGAGAGAGAGAGAAAGAGAGAGAGAGAGAGAGAGAGAGAGAGAGAGAGAGAGAGAGAGAGAGACGTAAATGCAAACAGAAAAGGCAGAGAACGAATATCGATCTAGAATGAAAAAAAATAGAGCTGGCAAGTGAAATGCACATTCATACTTTCAATCGAAAATTAAGTTTTGATCATGCAAAGAACATCAAGTTAGTGTCCATTTTCAGAGAAAGAGAATTTGACAAGTATTTTACTCATTTTGAAAAGGTTGCTGAAAGTTTGAAATGGCCAAGGGAGGACTGGACTCCATTATTACAATGTGTACTCAGTGGTAAGGCTATTGATATTTACCATTCACTCTCAGTTCACCAAGATAGTCCATGAAGCTTATCGGCAAAAATTCAGACGCTTAAAAAAAGAATCTGGACAACTCAAGTTGAATTTGATATAGAAAAGAGCAGTTATTTGAGAGATATTGCTTAGCCAAGAAAGTTGAAAACAATTATGAAATGACACGTTATTTCTAATTACCTTGCTACAAAATGAAAAATTGGCATCAGAATCAAGACATACTGCTGTTACAAATGCTCTTATTTCTAACAGGTCAAAGTGAATAATGTGACAAAGACAGATTCATTTCCATTACCAAGAATCGATGACTGAATTGATAAGATCGGAAATTCCAAGTATGCCACCAAATGCGATTTTCTGAAAGGATTTTGAAAATTCTACTAACGGAAAAACAAAGGAAATTTCGACTTTTGTGACTCGAGATGGACTTTACCAACATAATGTAATGCCGTTTGGGTCGAAAGGGTCGCCAAGTAAATGTCAAGGTCTTATGAATATGATCACCTCCGATCTAGATAATTGTGATGCTTACATCGATGATGTTATCTTCTACAACCACACCTTGAAAGAACATTTAGCAACAATTCGGACATTCTTAGACAGACTCACATATGCAAGTTTGAGAATTAATTTATCTAAAAGTGAGTTCTGCCGTGTTAGTATAACTTTTCTGGGACATATCGTGGGGCATGGACAAATTTAATCTATAGATGCAAAGGTCGAGGATATCTCTGAATTTCCTGTGACTGTTTGAAACAGCAACTGATGGGATTTTTAGGAATGGCTGGGTACCATCAGAAATTTTGTTCCAATATTTATATAATTGCAGAGTTCCTGAAAAACAAAATTGAGTAACAAACGCATGTACGTTTGGACTGAAAATTGTCGGGAGGCTTTTGATAAGTTAAAAGCCATACTTAAAAGCACGCCAGTTCTTACAGCTCCAAATTTAAAAAAAATCATTTAAATTATTTGTTGATGCAAGTGATGTTGGGTTTGGAAAAGTTTTGACTCAAGAAGACGAAAGTAGTATTGATCCTCCAGTGAGTTATTTTTCTAAAATATTAAACAAGCATCAAAGAAATTATTCAACTATCGAGAAAGAATATTTGGCATTGATATTGTCATTACAACATTTTGAAGTTTACATTAGTTCAGCTCCTCCTTTGATTATTGTGTTTAGTGACTACAGCCTCCTTACTTTCATCTGGAACATAAACAGCAGCAGAGAGGGTGAACAGACCACGATTTCAAGCAAAAATAAGGCTTCCAGATCACGTTTTCGAACAAAATATGGCGTATAGATAACGTTTTCGAACAAAATATCAGGTTTCCAACAAATCTCATTTAACCAAAAAAAAAGTCTCCATTTTTGCAAAAACGGAGATTTTACGATTTTTTAATCAATTTTGCTCGCAACGATGTGGTCATCCACCCTCTCTGCTGCTAAAGTTTTCAGTTCTGGGTTAATAATTCTTTTACGATTTTAACCGAATATTTGATCAAGTCCGATACGATATCGTGTCCGAGGATCATGTAGATTTATTGTTGCGAATCCGTGCGGAGTCGACTGAGCATGACTAAAGAAATCTCGAAATTGATTGAAGTCCATATCAGAACACCATGTCTGCCAAATATTTCTAAGAGTATGAGTATCAACTCCGTTGAATACAGAAAGAATATTGCAGTTATCTCTGATGACTTTTGGAACCTGAGTGTAGCGTTGAGTGACATATCTCACGTCAGTGTTTTTGTGACGCCCACGGGAAAATATTCTAGCAGGATTTTTTTGTTTATCCAACATTATATCGTCGTATACGACTAAATTGTTAATATCTCCATCAATATCATCAATACTCGGTGCTTCATCGATATCGGTTATAAAATCAATGGCGTTCTCACCCTTAATTTCTGATGCATTCTCGTTAAAATCCTTTAACACTTCATAACATCGTTGATCATCTACGCTAGGGGCAATTAAATACAACTTATCCCACTTCATCCATCTCATTATTAAATTGAGCAACAATTGCGTTTTACCGGATCCAGATGGCCCGATTATAATCATCCGGATAGAGTTTGGTAGCGCTGCATGATGCTTAATTGGTTCTCTTGTTTTAGTCGCTGAAAAATCAATTATATCCATATTTCTATACATAAATTATGGATCTATATTGTGTGAAGTGTAAAACGCGTACTGGCACAGATGATGTGACGACGGTTACAACTAAAAATAACCGATCAGCGCTTTCTGGTAAATGCGTGCAATGTGGTACAAAGAAATTTAGATTTGTGTCTATGAGATCTGATTTAAAAAAAAACGAGGAGGTGATATCGCAGCCAAATTGGCAAAGCTCCCTGGAACCCCATGGGCAAAGTACCCCGGAGAAAAGCACCTCCCAGGATATAGCTACTGTGGACCAGACTTGATATCAGACTCAATGATCAAAATCAACCCAACCCCGGTGAAGAACCAATAAACGCCATTGATAAGGCCTGTCACCTTCATGATGTTGCTTATAAAAGCAGCAACCTGCAACACAGGCATCTAGCAGATGTGAAATTAATTCATGCGTTAAATGCTATTCCTGATAAATCCTTCAAAGAAAAATTGTCTTCATTTTTGATAAAATCGGCTATGAAAAGTAAATTGATGTTAGGTGCTGGTAATTAATAATATGGAATCAATTTATTATTCCCCGAGAGGATACTGGAGGGGTAAATCAGCAGTCCATAAACTCGCTAGTACTGCAAAAGTGAAAAAAACCACTGCGGCTAATTGGTTATCCAAACAGGCACTATGGCAAATTTATCTACCACCGCCTAAACAAATTCAATTCTCGCATTTTGATGTGACCGCTCCTAATGAAGTTCATCAGGCTGATATATTATTTCTGCCACATGATCGTGGTTACAAATATGCGTTAACCGTAGTTGATATTGCAAGTCGATACAAAGAAGCAGAACCGTTAAAAACAAAATCAGCCACTGAAGTCGCTTCTACATTTGAAATGATTTATCGACGAGGTCCTCTGAACTGGCCAAATCTATTGCAGGTTGATCCTGGCAAGGAATTTCAGGGTGTAGTGTTATCAACAATGAAACATCACAATGTCACAATACGACGAGGGCATACTGCGTTACATCGCGATCAGGCAATTGTAGAACGATTTAATCGGACAATTGCTGAGCGGTTATTTGGATATCAATACGCAAAAGAATTCATCCAAGAAAAAAGATCCCGTGAATGGGTTAAAAGATTACCATCTGTGATTACTGCACTGAATAACGAGATTACTAGAACAATCAACATGAAACCTATCAACGCTATTAAAAAGAAGTCTATACCCGTACAACCACAAAAAGATTTCAAAGAACCAATTCTTGGTAGTAGTGTCATTGTGAGGTACTTATACGAACCAGGAGAGCTTGAAGGGGGTAGAAAAAGGACTACTGATCCTATTTGGAGCGTCACTACGCATAAGATATCTAGTATAACACTATCAACTGGTAGACCTCCAGTCTATAAACTGGATTCAACTGCCCCTCAGCGGGGTTTTACTCGACAACAACTACAAGTGATTCCCGAGGATACTCAATTGCCACCGCATGGTCTTAACTAGCACCGTTGCGTCTATTGCACTCGAGACAAGTCAACATCACATTGTTTCTGACATGACCGAGATAGTTATTTTTTCTGTCTACGGTGAATTGGCGAGGATCCTTATCCGAATACTGCCAACGCATTATACAATTGCAACTCGCGCAGTGATTATTCTGTTGTTTCTTCAAAGTGATTATTAGTTCAGCATCAATATCAAATTCTCGTTGTTTTTTTTTTGTCCTGTTGTTTGTAACCGGAGAGTTTTTTATTAATGATGCTAACATCAATATCACTTATTGTTGTGTCATTATCATCGAAAACAACTCTTCGAAGTTGATTTATGTTTCGTACTCTGGATACTGCGAGATAGATTAAATTCGACCATTCGATGTGATTATCCACCATCCAAACAATTGTTTTCGATATAGTCAATCCCTGTGAAGAGTGTATTGTTGCTGCGTATCCTAGCGTCCACGGGGATTTATTAGCACGCAATGCATCTTCAACGACATTGATATCAACCAGCACAATATCATTTAATACGAGAATTTGTTTTTCACTCTGTCCTGGAATATCAACTTCAATATTCTGTTTTCGTGTATCCGATGGCCTATAACAAAGGGGTACTGGAAGCGTTGCAAATTTTTCTTTATGCAATTCAAATAACTTCATCTGAAGTGTATCCCTGACTATTTTTCTACTTGCAATGATCAAATCGTTTGGTCTCCACGCTTCCCAGAAATCATTCATTGGGGTTTCTGAAATCACTTCACGCGCTATTTCGCATTGGATTATATCCGGTTGTAATCTAATTAGCGCTTTGAACTCGCGTAATCGTTCATCAAGTGATCTATAATCAGTGGTGATTTCTTCATAGTAGTCTACAAAACCCTTTAGCCATTCATGTGGAGATGCACCGACAAATGGTGGTGGTTGGCCGTGATCCCCGCACATGACGACTTTTGTGTTTTTGTTTAACAACCACTCAAGAAATGTTTTTAATACATCTAATGACACTGTGCATATTTCATCCCAAATTATGATTTCAGGAATGAATTTATCACCCATACGCTCAGGAGTCCATTTGTCACCTTTCCATCGAAAAAAACTGTGATAAGTGCAAGCATTTACCCCTCGTTGTATCATCTCTCTGGCGAGTCTGTGAGTCGGTGTTAGCACAATCATGTTAGAAACGCTAGCGTTTCCACGACGAAATAATTCAATTGCACGAGTTGTCTTTCCTGACCCACCACAACCGTTTAAATAAACTGTCTTATATCTACATACTGGATCAGATACCGGTGGTGCATTAGAAAATTCTGATTGAATTTCAATACGGTTACAACAAAGATATTTATCATCCATGGCAACGTCTGCGGATTCACAATACTCATGTAGCATCTCTTTTTTAAATCGCCAACGCCCCCAATTTTCTTCGGGATCTGTGAATGCCGCTACAGCTGATTCGTACTTATTGTGTATATACATCGAATCAGTGGCCACTCTAACCGCGGTATTAGGAAATCTATTTATCATCGAAAATAGATTAATAGAAGCATAGGCTAACATTGAACTTCTCAAATGTGTGTACTGGGAATTATATCCATCACAGTAGGTAACAACCGTACCTAATTTCTCACCATTGGATAGAAAAGCATCCTTATGGGATACAAGTTTTCCCTGTTTCATTAAATCCGCTACAATAAAATCGTATTCAGCGACATCTATGATCAACCGCGAAGAATATTTTGCGTTGTCGTATCGTCCACCCTGGGTAAATTTACCGATTATTCTTCTTCCGAGATCTTTTGCTTGTTCTTTTTTAATTTCAAATAACTTCTTAGACCAATTTATGATTTCTTCTTCACTGAAATCTGGAAACTGTTTTCGTAGTTCGTTGATTATTCTATCTAGATCGGGTTGTGGTAGCCAAACTTCTTTCTGAGCTCGATAGCATATAATAGCCTCGGAAACAATCAACGATATTAGCATACCACAATCAATCATATATCTCAATAGCACTATTGGCATCCAGTGTTTTTCAGATAGGTGTCTACCGAGCCAAACATAACTACACGGATGTAACCCTGTAGCTAATTCGAATGATATCACACGACCGAATCCGGTTAAATCAAAATCAGGCAATGGTCCATTAATCGCAACACGAGTCATTTCATGAGTGGGGTGTCCAAATCGTTTGAAGTACTCAGCGCATTCCCCATATCCGAGAAAACTTCCGGGATAACACGCGGATATATCAATTGAAATCATACCATCACGTGAGTATTTCGTATTCCACAGTCCTCCATGACCAAATTCGACGCAGCTCGATTTAACATCCTCGAGAAAATCACTTCGTGTTGGACGCCATGAGTTGTTCTCTCTTGCAAAGTGAGCTACCACTGATGGAATAGTAAAACTATCCGTGAGTAGTTTTTCATGGGAATTCTCCGGTGAAAAATCACTAGCGATTTTTCTCATTCTATTATCTAATTCTTCAACGCGATATAATTCACCATTTGGTTTTACAAATTGATCGAATTCTTCATCACTTCTAAGTAACCACACTGACACAGGATCATCCTTACACAACGCATGAATATCATCGAATAATCTCTCTTCATAGAAAACATCCCCGACGAACTCCTTAGGGATATATTTCACGGTTCTATCTCGTGGAAATATTGTTACCGCAGGTGTCCACGCGTGTTTGTTATGATCAATAATCTGTATTGGGGCTCCTCGCGATTGATATTTCGGTTCGTATAATAGTTCTCCGGTTATTGTTGTTACTGATATTGGGAATTTTAATGATGCTTCTAATTTAGCTATATCAGAAATCTTTGCACCATACTGTTTCACTGTCAGTTCCCACTCGGTTATTTTCCTACGTCGCAGATCAGTTAGTTTATTTCCTCGGGATGCATTTGTGAAGTGTTCTATTATTCGTTCTGCTACACAATTCAGTGAACTAGAATATTTCATAGGTGCTAGTTTTGCGATATCGGGTTTATCATTTAACGGATATATCCCATAAACCATTGCTGTTACGGGATAAGATCTTTCGTAGTATGGCTTATCGATTCCGGTTAGAATTCCTGGTTTGGAATCTCTACTCACAATGACAGCTTTTTTATTCTTGAGGATTGGTTCAAATTTATCCCTAATAATCCATTTACCATCGACTTCGATAATGAATTTGATTCGGAAAAAATGCCGTTTTTCCCAAACACGTGAAATTATCACTGCTGCTTTTTCATCATTCATGGTAGCGTCAACAACACCATCAATTCGAAATGTTGACCAACAATAAGATGCTCCATCACGCTTAAATTCATTAAAACAGTCTCTGATTTTACTAATCATGGCTTTATCAAGAATTGTATTCTTTGGTGTATTAGAAACTATATCGAGATTGAATTGAGCATCTTTCCAGGGATAATCTCTCTTGGACGTTTTTTTTGGTTTATCGAGATTAAATCTAGGATTGATTTTCAATAATCTCTTAAACTCTTTCATGTTTCCGTCTATTGGACGTTTTTTGGGTTTATCGAGATTAAATCTAGGATTGATTTTGTTACGTTTTTTTGGTCTATCGAGATTAAATCTAGGATTGATTTTTAATAATCTCTTAAACTCTTTCATGTTTCCGTCTATTGGACGTTTTTTGGGTTTATCGAGATTAAATCTAGGATTGATTTTCAATAATCTCTTAAACTCTTTCATGTTTCCGTCTCTTGGACGTTTGTTACGTTTTTTGGGTCTATCGAGATTAAATCTAGGATTGATTTTTAATAATCTCTTAAACTCTTTCATGTTTCCGTCTATTGGACGTTTTTTGGGTCTATCGAGATTAAATCTAGGATTGATTTTTAATAATCTCTTAAACTCCTTATCAGCATTTTTCGAAGGCGTTCTCCTTAATTCCCTCATGCTATAATTAAAACAAGCATTTAAATGAAAGATTTTTATATAATGAATCACTGCAAGTGGCTTATGATTGGATCAATAACCCCGTGTAACAAATCATGCAGAAATGAGTTTTGTGGGTATCATATGCAAAGCTATCGTCGTGGAAGCCTTGGTCCGTTACCCTGTATTCTATGTGGAGTTGGGGTCAGGGGAAAATCTCAGTTGTGTCTAAATTGCGGTGGTAAGCGATACAGGGAGTTGAAGCGATATTATGATAAAAGAATAAAAAATGGACAATCAATCAGAAATTATGACCCTGACGCTGACAAAGTCAGTATTCTTGACGTTGACAAAGTCAGTATTCTTGACGCTGACAAAGTCAGTATCAAGGATAAAATCATAAGAACTCCTCAAGACTACATCGAAAGATTTATCATTAAACCAAACAATGAATTAGACAAACAATAGTATTATGTATACGAATGAACCAAGAATTCAGACAACACCCTGTGATCACAAATTATGAAGCATCCAGTGATGGTGTTGTAAGAAACCGCAGACTGAAGAAACCAGTTGGTTCTGTGAATAATCAAGGGTATTTGATGTTTGGTGCTGGAAAGAAAACATATTACTGCCATCGTTTCGTGTACGAGTGTTTCCATGGATTGATCGAGGATGATTCTGTCATTGATCACAAGGATTCTAATCCGAAAAACAATTCTTTATCAAATCTGCAAGCTATCACACAAAGTGAGAATTTGAAAAGAGGAGAGACTGGCACTTGTTCAAATAAAGCGAGACCCGTAAAATCTTTGAATACAATAACTAACGAAGAAAAAATATTTCAATCATTATATGAAGCCGGTAGGCACTTCGATATTTGTAGAGCCTCAGTACGATATGTTGCAGAGGGGGTTTATCGATCTGCGTTTTCAAAAAATCGCGGACAGAAAATTAAATTTAGTTATGTCTAATGCGTCATATTTTTCATTTAGAAATATATCATTATTATAGAATAATGAATTCTGAAAACATGAATAGCATCATATCCGAGATTTCAAAATTGAAAAGTTGGGATATTGAACTATCAGATGGGTTAAATCCTGATCAAATCATGTCTGATTTTCAGGATATAGAATACGGAGTTAGCACTAACAAGTATATGCTACCAAAGAAGTATGCGCTCATCAAAAGAATTCAGAATTCTATTCGGGACTCTCTCGCATTTTCCAGTGACGTAAGTGTGTTCGCTCCGTTGTATACCATCGTAGAACGAATACGAAAAGAATTGGGGTACGAATACGAATTGAAAAAGGAGGTTAATTCTAAAGTTAGAAACCTACGGGCGTTAATTCAAGAAAATGAACAATTTTGACCGTGACCGATCTTCAAAGAGATTTTGTCCGTGACCGACCCTCAGAGAGATTTTCATTTTTTTAGCATTTTTTGATTGAAAATGTCAAATCGATAGGCCGTTAATGGATGGTTTTCTCGATATGATATGTCAGATTGATCAATAGAAAAGTGAGGGAAGTCACAGTATTAATTATTTTATATACAATTATGTGACTTCCCTCATCAATGATAACGCCGTTAAAATGCTTCTACGGTGATTCCATCACTGGTGTTAAAAATCATCCGAAGTGTTGAATTAACTGAAAATTGTTTTACAATTGAAAAATTGTTTACGATTTCAAATAATGGTCAATGAAGCATTAACGACCCGATTGGCTCGTGAACGACTTGATGCAATCAAGAAACTTATACCAATTCGCGACTCTGTAAGAAATAAACTGCAACAACGACAGAGTTTACAAACTGATTTTGCTGTGGGATCTGAAGAATTGTTTAAACCAGTAACCACAGCAACGAAAGGGATAGAGCGTGCTATACTGGGAGATGTTCCCGAGACGGGGAAATCTGTTATCGGTGAACTCGAAAAAATAGCAGCGAAAACTGAACAAACAAAACAAATGGAATCAAAAGAAATAGTAGATGATTTACGCGTGATATTTAACGAGGCGGGGTTAGCAAAAATTAATAAGACTGATCCAACAGGAATTCCTGAGCTTGTTGTTACGAATTATGAAAACAGGAAAGATATGTTGAAACCAGAATATCATAAGTTTGTTAGAAATTTAGATCATTGGGCTGATATATTCTACAAAATCAAAACTGAAAAAACAGGTAGAATTAAGAAGAATAGTGCATCATATATTCAATATAGAAATGCGGTGGATATAGTGTATGAAAAATACGAAGAGTTTAAACAACAAAAAAAACCGCGAAAATTGCGAGGAAAGCGACAGCAACCTACAAAGAAAGTAGTCTACTCGCCTAAAAAACAACAACAACTACCACCTGATGATGATATTCTTGATTATTTACAAAAAGCCGATTTAGACGAAATAGATGAAGCAGCTGGTTATAGCGGAAGTGGATTGCAAAACACTAGCGTTGGAAACTCTTCGAGGGAAAATCCTTGGATTTCATGTCCTGGTAGTGTTCTCAGTGATATATCACGATTAGAAGTTCTTGTAGGAGGATTCCGAGCTGGAAACAACTCACCGGAAATAATTAATGAAGCATCTGATATCTGTAGACGTTTATTTCAAGGTGGTATCATAGATATCAGCACATATCGAGATTTCATTGGCGAGTTAGTGGAGGATTATCACAGTGATTGAATAAAAACGCTAGCGTTTCCAATTGAAAAATGGTTTCTGATTTCAAATAATGATCATACATTACAATCATGATAAACCAACCCCCGTCTATGTAGTTAATTCACGGTTTCCAGTTTATAGAGCATACTATGGTGATGGTTTAGGTAATACCATTGCGGGGTTATTTGCAAGAATGGCTCCAAAAGTGATGCCGTTAGCTAAACAATTATCAATGAAAGCAATTGATGTTATTCGTGATAAGGGTACCAGCAAAATCGGAGATGTCGTTGGAGATTTTGCTGGAAAAGCGTTTTCAACTGCGAAAAATAAAATAACATCATTAGTGAGACGAAAAAAGAAACCGGTACCATTGCCATCTACAGCGGAAATGCCTGCAAGTGTTAGTAGAATTATAAATAACGCAGTAGACGAAAAATTAGCGTCGATGGCTTTAACCCCCGACCAAAGCAATATTGCAAATATGATAGCAGGAAGTGGCTTTAAAAAACTACGACGATGAAAATGGAAAAATCGTTTACGATTTCACTATTTAGACTCTGATAAATAGAATAAAATGTTCAAACAGTCACGTGATCCAGCATTTGATATAGACGCCCCAGTTGGCAAGGATGATTCTGTACGCGATTATCAATATTACGCCTATCATGCCATAGACTCAAATAGTCGAGCAAGAATTGAACTTCAAGTCCATGATACCAGTAAATACTTTTTGCCCTGTGAAGCGTTTATTGAAGTAGAAGGAGAACTTGTAACAGCTGATGATACTCCTGCTGTACCAGCACCGTATCCAGATGGTACTCAAGTCGGTTTTGTCAATAATGGTATTATGGCGTTATTTGAGAGTGCTAGATATCTCATTGATGGAAAAGAAATCGAGTCGATAGATCACGATGTTGATGTGGCTACAACAATAATCGGGTTAGCGAGATATTCTGATGATTATACAAGATCAGCAGGACCCTCTATGATGTTTGCAAAAGATGGTAAGAATACCGCTGGTGGAAATCAATTTGTTGTAAGACGACCAAAAAAACGTGATAATAGTGATGCTGATGTCGAGAATATGATTATAAACAACGATGCTAATTTTAATCTAGGAGCTGCAACACGAAACTCAATGTTGCAAGGAGCGCGTAAATCATTTTCATGCGTGATTCCACTGCATCACATATTTGGATTCTGTAGAAACGTCAGAAAAGTTATCTACGGAGCGAAGCATACAGTATCGCTTGTACGAAAAAGTGATGATAACGACGCAATCTGGAGGATTCCAGCAGATGCTGCAAATGCCAATGCTGATGCCGGTAAAGTCAATTTAACAAAAATATCATTGTGGATGCCAGTGTTGACTCCAGCAATCACCGCAGAAGAACGATTACTATCATTTATGGACCAAGGAGGAAAGTCGTTGTTGAGTTGGCTAACCGTGAGTACAGATGTTAAACAATCAAATATCAACGGGCTATTCACGTGGAATCTAGCATCAAAACAAGGCGTTGCTGCGCCACGTCATATATTTATTGCGTTACAGGATAACACACGAGTTGGCAATCAACTCTCCAGCCATATGATATTTGATCAGTTAGGTGTGAAAGACGTCTCACTGAGAATAAACGGCCAGCAGGAACCATCCGAGGATATACAACTTAATTACACCGAAAATCATATTGCACGAGTTTATCATCGTCTGTTGTCATTTATGGCACGCGATCAAAATGTGGATACTGGTTTGCAAATATCACAATATGATTTTAAAAATCTGTATCCGATCTATTACTTTTCACTGGAACATCTCGATTTGATGAGACAATATGTCGTTGATATACACTTTAGAGCTAACGTGACTCGTGGTGCTATTGCTGATTATAGAGCGGTTGCTGTCATTCTCAGTGATAAATCAATGCTACTTGAAGGTGTTGGTGGAAGAATGAGAGTGGTAGATGCACCAGTAGAAAATCTTTGATTGATTTTCTCGATTTTTCATTGAATTAGAATCAATCAATTATGTATAATGTCATATAGTGTTATTAGTGTTGCGTTAACTCCCGGTCAATTAAAAAAATTGCAATCGGAATCAGCTAAAAAATGTGGAACCACAATCACGTTGAAACCTAACCAAATGACTGGTGGTGCAAATAAACTATCGCTGACAACTCGTCAGGTGAAACATTTCAATGATGCACTTGCAGCCAAAAAAGGTGTTCAGATTACTCTCTCTGCGGCTGCTATCAAAAATATGATTAAAACAGGCGGTATATTTCCGTTGTTAGCTGCGATTCCAGCATTGATTGCAGCAGCAGCCCCAGCGGTGGCTAAAGCGGCTGCGTTAGGAGCCGTTGGTACTGCAGCAGGAATGGCTCTAAAGAAAGCAACTGGGAAAGGATATGAAAAAAAGGGAAAGGGTCTAAGACTACCAGGAACCCCGTATTCGTGGTAAAACGGAAAGGGTCTAAGACTACCAGGAACCCCGTATTCGTGGTACAGCGGAAAGGGTCTAAGACTACCAGGAACGATTTATTAATTCAGGAATCGAAGATTCCTATGTCCAATTTTGATTTAATGGATGCTGCTAAAAAACTAGCGATTAAAAACTTTAGAGGTGTCTTTATGAAAGATCAATTACCACATCAACCAAACAGCGTTGAAACCGGAATCATTAATTTAGATAACAGCACCGGACCTGGTACTCACTGGGTTGCATACGCTATTGATCCACGTGGGATTGTCTATTTTGATTCATATGGATTAGCCCCACCAAAAGAGTTTATGCGGTATATAAAAACCCTTCCGATGAAGACTTGGTATTCTACGCTACCAACACAAACGATGATTGACCCACCAATATGCGGCAGCGAAGTATTAAATGTCCTTGACGCTATTTCTAACTCCTTGAGTAACCCAAGCGGAAAACCACCACATGTTGTCGTTAATGAATACACTAGTAATCGCTGGAAATCGAAACGATTTTAGAGAGAGAAAAAGTTTTACAATAACATGATTGATATTTGGGGGAGATCTTTGAAACCCAAACCCGATGGCACTGCACCACCTGATTCTGTCAAGGATGTAAAAAAACTAATCAAAGATGAAATAGCTGAGACGTTGAACTTAACAAATGTTGATCCTAATGAAATAGTTGTATTTCAAGACAAACAGGGTAAATTGAAATCCAGTGATGTGTCATTGAATGACATTTTAACACGAAGACATGACGCCGCCGATGACGCTATTGCACTGTTTCAAGATGGTAAACTCAAACCAGGCATACTTGTTTCGACGGTCACAGAGAAACTAACAACAGTAGATAACACAGCAAACTCATTAAAATCACTCAACGATGAATTCGTTAAATTCAATCAACCGCTACAAGAATTTCTTGGTGATCCACCAGTGTCCGCACCGAATATTGAAACGATAAAAACCGCAATCAACAATTTAGCAAAGCTACGAGCTGATTATGATGCTCATATAACTGCTTTTAACACACTACGAAGAGGAATAAGCAGAACCGGTGAAGCCATTGCTAAATTCAATCAACCGCTACAAGAATTTCTTGGTGATCCACCAGTGTCCGCACCGAATATTGAACGATAAAAACCGCAATCGATGATTTAGCAAAGCTACGATCTGATTATGATGTTCATACAAGTTTTTTTAACACAGTACGATTGATCACCCTCAGAAACACTGACATCGTTGATAAATTTTTTGGTAAACGAAATACTAGACCTGAAGATGTTAAAATAACTATAGATAACATCACTGAATATATCGCTACGATCAACAACAATCTCCCGCGACTTGAACAAATAAAAATTCCTCATCATAGCTTCAGCAATAACTTATACACACTTCAATCTGGAACATTTGAGTGGATATCGCCACATGCTATTTTACCCATCACAGCTACTATCAAGGGTATTTATCGATTAACGCTGGTAGCACCAATTCAATTTAATATATCATCGTCGAGTTCATCCGGGGTCAATAATGTGATATCAACGATCATCGACAAGGATACAACTGAACGGTTAACGATAAAAGCCGATGATAAAAGTTTGGCTAGGGCATTAGTAACATGGTATCTGGAATTCGTAGTAGATCTGAGCAAATAACTAAATTGAAATCGTAATTGAAAACGCTAGTGTTTTTAAAATAACAATGATTTCATCAACTCAATGTCGCTATGATCAGGTCAGAGAATTTCAAAATAGACTCAAAACCCTCACTGAGGAGTATCAAATAAAAATAAAAAAATACCGACGAAGAATCACCGCAATTGATGTTATTATATACTCGGTGTCAAGCGTTCTCACTGGCGCCGGAATAATACTTGCATCGGTTACAATGATTGCCCCGGTCGTAGTTCCAATTTGCATTTCTGCGGTGGCTACAATCGGGGGTATATCAACCGGGATAGCAAAAAAGATATCATCATGCAGCCAGAGTAAACTGCAGAATTACTTACTTCAATTTCATATTGCATCAACCGCATATTCGCAGTTATCCCTGATGATATCGTCGTCACTCGATAATACAATTATATCAGATAGTGAATTCTCAGCGATGGTCAGTATTTTTGATTCAGCGATATCAAAATTAGAGCAACAACATGAGTATAATAACAATGACAACACCGATGGAATCAGAAAACACGAACCCAAAAAACAAAATGATCTCAATAATATCAACATTACCAGATTGTGAGTTCTCAGTGATGGTCAGTATTTATGATTCCTCGATACCAAAATTAGAAATAAATCATGAGTATAAAAACAATGACAACACCGCAGGAATTACTTCAACGAATAGTGGAGAACACGAACCCAGTACAAACAAGCATGATATCAATAACATCAACGAATCCAGAATTCAGTGTGAATTTCCCCTCTCCGGTCCCAGTGAAGGAGATAGCGCTAGCAAAACTACGAATGTATCCCAGTTGGCTTAATATCAGATCAAAATCATTTGGTGGTCAACAACCGAATAATTCTTTAGTGTTTGCAAATAAGAATAAACCCGACGGAACTCCAGACTGGAACGTCGTTTCGATACCAACAGGGTCATACCAAATCGAACAAATCAATAATGAATTCGCGCGTAGAATAAAATCGATTACTGGAAAAGAATCAAAAATCGCTATAACAGTTCATGAGCCGACGCTATCATCCGCGATTGAGATAAGCACAGAAGGATACGTCGTAGATATCTATCAGAGTTCTATTAGAACCGTACTAGGATGGCCTGAATTACCACCAGGGGGAAAAACCGTTGATTTACCAGAACCACAAAAAAATGATTATGTCACCGACAGAATAAAATTTGATAATCCAATAAAGAGTTATGAAGATCACAGAATCACTATAGCTTTCTTTGGTCTCGGATACCGATCAACTGGAAACGAGAAGCCAGGGGAGGGAATAGAGGGATATCATTTTGTTGACAAACCTAAAATCGTTAAAAATTTCACAGCAATGAATAATGATTTTTCACTGTTGTTAATATCTCTTAAATCCGGCTCTCTCACCCGAGATGAATTTATCAGCGTCGTAGAAACATGCAATAAAATTATCGACGATATGGAAACATTTAACCTAAAAATTATTCAGGATATATTAGATGACGATAATCCCCTATCGAGAACAAGATTTGCATCAGACTATAATATCCCCGTTAAGGATATTCCAACATTTAAACTACCCGGATATAACGTACCAGAACTAAAAAAAACTTCTCAGTGACACCATCGATGTTGGTTTTAAAATAATTCATGATGCATGGAAAAAAACAGCATCATCGGAAATAAAAATCCTCAAACATAATAATGACCCAGACGGTGGCGGCAGGCATATCGCTCCGTTCAACGTGAATATATCCTCAGTGATTGCGCTCAATTTAGTATGTGATGTTATCGAAGGAAGCTATCAAATTAATCTCGAACGATCAAATCAAGCTCAGCAAGGATATATTCTTTATTCGTTTGCACCAACAGCTCCTCCAGGATTCCTAATTATTGAAAACCCAATTAATCCTGTCTACATGCGATGCCATAATAATTCATTAACCAGAATTAATTTCAAACTCACAGATCAGTCAAATAATCTGATTGATTTACAAGAAGAGGTGTTAGCGATTAGTCTGTTTGTGAGATCCTAAAGACTTGATCAAATCATTTATTATTTTTTGTTATCCCAGAACTGAAAACTTTAGCAGCAGAGAGGGTGGATGACCACATCGTTGCGAGCAAAATTGATTAAAAAATCGTAAAATCTCCGTTTTTGCAAAAATGGAGACTTTTTTTGGGTTAAATGAGATTTGTTGGAAACCTGATATTTTGTTCGAAAACGTTATCTATACGCCATATTTTGTTCGAAAACGTGATCTGGAAGCCTTATTTTTGCTTGAAATCGTGGTCTGTTCACCCTCTCTGCTGCTTAAACAATAAAAATCAAAGACTACTAAGGTGGAATTTAATGTTATGGGAATATAATCTTAACATCATTCACATCAAGAGAAAAGATAATTTATTAGCAGATGTGCTTTACGTTGTGTAGAAAAATGTATTATTTCATGTTGACTCTTTATAGTTCATAAGAATACATCTTATATTTCTCTTAAACCTCATGTATAATTGATATATGATAACAAGAAATCTTTATCATATAAATCTTTCCTTTTCTGTAAGGGGAGAAATGTTACGTGTATATGATTTGATATATATGTTTTAATTTAATATTGTTTTGCAATTTTCAATTTGTTTTTCATTACAGGTTATTGTAATGTAAATGTATTCACTAGAGATGATGTTTCTTTCAGAAAATCGGTTGGTCCGAATTATTCTTTGGTAAAGAAGTAATGTTGACCTAGATCTTGACCTTGATTCAAGGTTCGTGGCACCCACGAAAACAGGTTTCATTTTTATTTTCAAATGATTGGTTGTTGTCAAGATCAAGATAGCACTAGTGCAATACGAAGAAAACAACTTTTAATTCTTAAAGTACAAATGATTGGTTCTCATCAGGGTTATGTTAGGCTACGTGATATAAGCGATCACGTGACTCCTCCTCCCCCTTTTGTTGAATTTGGGTTATTTTGTTTCGAAACTGCGTTATATAATACAATATAATTTTTGTTTTAGATATAGATATAGATACATATATACAGAGATTTATATACATAAGTATATCTATATATACATATACACACACATAATATATATATATATATATATATATATATATATATATATATATATATATATATATATATATATATATATATATATATATATGTGTGTGTGTGTGTGTGTGTGTGTGTGTGTGTGCGTGTGTGTGTGCGTTTGCTCGCGTGTGTAGTATCTGTGTCTGTATGTCTATTTATGCAAAAAAAAGTCAATTTCTACAAGGTTTCTAGCTAAGGAAGACCTTCGTCGGAAGACGATGCATCTTACAAACAAGGAAACAAAAATATTACAAAAGGACTGAGAAAAATCCAAACAATAAAAGAATTAAGATCTTTATGTCAGCAGCGATTGTCGATCAGGATTCGGTTAGGCGGCTATCCTATGTCAAACGTGAAATTCACAACTACAGGCGGCTCTCGCTATGTATTTTGTTGACTAGTGTACTGTTAAGAAACCAGAATATGATTGCTAATACCCATGTCTGATTATAACAAATGAAATGCATCCATTTTACAAATAACTGAAGAGTCTACATTACCAAGCTATAACAGTCAAGAAAGATTGTCAGTTCAAGTTTGCCATATTAAGCAACTTCCAGTCAGTTTGGATATTGTAAATTAATAAGTTTTGAAACTGACTGTAGTAAAGACTGTCGCTGCTTTAGGTACGCCCAGTCGAAAGCGATAGTACATTTTTGGATCGGGAAGCACAAAAATATGAACCCTCCCACTAATCGACAGCGTTAAGTCCTTGAAACTGAAAAAGTCCTCGTAATAAGTTTGTTTTTGTTTGTTTTTTTAGGGTTTAACGCCATTTTCAGCACACGATAGGCTATACATGGCAGCTAGTATAATTGGTGGAGGAAGAACCCGGAGAAAAACCCGGAAAGCACCACCGACCCACGCGAAGCTACTGGCAAGCTTTCTCACATAACTACATTAGCCGAATCTTAGACTCGAACCCACGCAGACAGAGGTGAGACGGCAGTGATCCGTAACGGACAACGGTTTAGACCACTCGGTCAAATGGGGCTCCCGTAATAAGTTTGCAACAGGCAATAAGAAAAGTCGCTATATTCTTCTTCACCCTGTTGCATTGTCTAAAGTGGACACAATACTATGTTAACGCTACTTAGGTTTTCAATACCATCTTGGTAATACATACATTATAAATATTCTTCTTCTGACAATGAGTTCAAAAACATTGTAAAATAAACAAAAGAAGAATGGCGATAATTCATAGAAAATTATGCCTTATGTTCAATCGGCATCCTATTATCCATTAACCAATTAACCTATGGGCTATTCTTTAATTGATGAGACATTGTATACCTGGTACGGTTTCAGATTATATGACCGCAGACTGGATATTTTTTCCGTCATATATTCAGATTGTAAGTTAAACCGCAAACTGGGGTTTCTTACATTCAACTGTTTGTTTGCGTGAAAATCTTTCAGCACCTAGGAGATGGTAAAATTTATCGAATCCCAGCCATTTCTCGATCAACGTAATTTTAACATCGTTTCCAATCCATACCTAATATAAAATCGCTTTATTCTGATCTGTGACTGCCATGCATTTTCAATAATCAATTATCCTTTAGCAAATGACTTTAATCTCCCTAGGAGGCAGCGATAAAATACTGTTGATAGATTTAGGCCTTCATTGTGACTTCCAGCTTTAAATGTCAGATTTACAAGATCTTTATATAATGATATATTAACTGGAATATATTTTAAAATGCACACCCATGACGCATTTGGGCGTAACTTGGTGTCCAATACATGGAATTGTCGGAATATTAACATTTGTAAATGCGTACTACTTTATAGCATACGATTAGAACAGTGAAGCAATGAGGGATGTTGTGATGGAAATACATTTTAATATTAATAGTTTTATAACTGAACCTATTGCATGTTTGAAATAGAAAATCTCAAAATTAAGTTCAAGTTTTAATATAAAATTTCAGTTTAGTTTCTGGTTGATATTATGTGGATGAGACAAGATCATTAACTTAAGATCAGGTCTTCATTGAAAGATTTAATCTATACTAATACGTAGTTCGTAATAATATATTGTGACTAACTAAAAAGCCGCCTTATCTATGCAGCCACCTGTTCTAAGAGTACAAACGGGAAACTTCCTTTGGGACGCAGGGTTCCCATCTGTTGAAGGAGATGGCTCCTTCGAGCTGGATAATTATGAACCATAAAAAAATAGCCATATATTTCATGACTTGAAAACAACAAGATATTAGTTAAGCAGAACGCCTTTGGTGAACAGATGGCATTTGTCAAACGCAAAACTGTCAACTCAAACTGACCTTAGCTGAATACCACGTTGCACCGGCGAGCGTAATTATTGCTCACACCTGATTTAAATAACTGATAAGCACTAATGTTTTAAAAATAACACATGCATGTTTGTCGACTCGTACTACTAAAATACCGCTGCATTGAGATATTTCGTTTACTTTACTGTTCGATATTGACTGAAATTACATGAAGAGGCCGACCAAGTGATAGAAGGTTTCTCTCCTTGAAGAATGCTTATTATAACTAGATTCGGAAACAGATTATGACCTAGAAGATAAATGTCACAACATTATAATAGTGATGTGTCCATCAGCGGAGCAAAAGCGACGTTTAATCCGTAACGTTGAGTCCCCAGAATTTTTACGGTACTTCATTAGCCGAACCCTTCATATGTCTATGTGTAAGACAGGAAAATTCCACTCATGGCTCAGAACGTCACCTCAGAGACTAGAATTGTGCTGCAAAATTCTCATCCAGTGGTAGAAGAGTTGCATATATAAAGATTTATTGTTCTTCGCAATTCATAAACTAAACAGAAGCGTTGAATCGAAACAGTGTGTGTGTGTGTGTGTGTGTGTGTGAGAGAGAGAGAGAGAGAGAGAGAGAGAGAGAGAGAGAGAGAGAGAGAGAGAGAGAGAGAGAGAGAGAGAGAGAGAGTTTTTAACCCCGTTTTAACAATATTTTAGTCATATAGCTACGATGTCAGCACTGTGACAGTTTATAGTAATGTATAGCATTGGGGCATCATGCCGCAGCCATGTAACATAATAACATCACAAAAGCGTATATTTATAAATTCGGCATATATTTTTAACGATTTAAAAATTCATATAAGTGTTTAAAAAAACAACTTTGGACTGCCAGTGCAAAGCGTTTTTAAATCTGCGCAAGGAAAGAAATTCGTGAACAGTACACTTTGTACATTTTCTAACTTTTTATTCCGGTGAGGCTTCGAAAACTTAGACCAATAATCAACATTATGCTTTATGGTAATTCATGGTATTCTTACGCAGTGCAAGATTACCTTTTTAGCCCAACTTGTTTGGGCCTTTAAAATGAACTAGATTACCGGAAATTACAAAATATTATCTTGTACGGAATACTTTTCATGCCATCATAGTCTTCATCCGAATTTCAATATTCGGGAACACTTCAGAATCCAAACAGAAACGTACTGACTACTTGTATCTCAGCAATAGACCAGAACATGAAATATAATTTTAACTCGAAATTCTATATTAAAGCTAGATATATTCATGCCTAGAGAAACTTTAAAATCACTTTCGATATATGCATGACTGTTAAAGTTTAGAACGACGTGATTTTATATTTAGTATGGAAGAATAATTAAGTTGCAATAATGATGATTCCTGAAAAAAATTCATTATCTATCAGGGCCATGAAAATCTTCATACATAAAGCCTTGAATATACCCAAACAACAATGTGTTAGAATATTCCGAGAAAGCATCATGCGCAAAGACATTATGGAGGGTCCATCTTACGAAACTAATCCATGATACCATATCACCTGGTAAAACAAATACTTTACATTGGGACATCTGCTCCCAGTAATAGTGGACATACTCGGTTTAAGAAAGATCTTCCCAAGACTGATTCCCATAACATTAGTTAAAATGTATCAAAGCTATAAACGGATACGTAAGTACAAATGATGCACAGTCTGTATTCCATAGACAGCTCTCTCCATCTATATTTCCGTTCTATATTAAAATTCCTACATTAAATGAGCTCTACTCTGGCAAAATGAATACCAAAGCTAATAAATGAAATAAATAACAGATTATATTCACTGGATATTGTACATTATTTGTACTGTTCAAACGTACATTCATTACTTGAACACATTTGGAAAATATAATGTTAAAATGTGGATCATTGTAGACCATTTCCATGCTTAAAATATTAATAAGGGAATGATAATGTTAAATTTATAGATATTATGAAAATGATTTGGAGTAATATTTCTCTTCTACAAATCTGGATGACTCTAAAAATGGCGGTGTTTTGTTTGTTTTACTTCAGCCACCACTCTCCATTAATGACATCAACTTCAATGTTGCGCTTCACATTTAGCACGTCTCTTACTCCATAATTCTCCACCCGAAGGATCAATGGATACGGAAAGAAAAACCTGAAGATGGTTAGAATCCCTTTCTTAGGCCTCTATTGGTAGAATGAAGATTTTAAGTTTATGATGTTGTTGCTGTTACTGTTGCCACTGAAAAACAGGCTGCATTGTTCCTTACCTTTTTCTTCGTCTATCTCAGTTTTCTTGTTCTCCACTTTTTTATATCTTGGAACTAATATACTGCCTCTTTAGTATATGAAGGTTGTCCTGTTAGGATGCAGTGTCAAGATCAAGGATAAATAAAGTGGAATAGACGAACAGCTAAAACCTTTTTGATTTACTAGATCTTTCCAGTGTATTTAGTGACAATAAATGATGTTTTACCACAAAAACTCTTTATTTATAGACAATCTTAACACAAAAAATAAATGTGGTAAATAGCCGATGAAAATCGGCCTTAATGTCAATGGCTTGAATGTGACACTGTGTCGTTGTGTCGTTTGAAATTTTGCAACATCAAGAAGACATACAAGCTATAAAATGTACGAAAGTTGGGATTTCCAAGAGATAAGTACAACTGAGTAGGAAATTCTAGGATGCCAATCGGAAATACTGATTCTTCAATGGATAGCAGACGTCCAACTTGATGATAACCCTGTTTCAGATTCTTCAGTCAAATCACTATGCGGAATGTTCATCTGATATGAAGAGAAATAAATGAAACGACTTAAGAAAAGTATTATTATCGGCATTGATAGTGTGTCTCAATTACAAAGTTTATACTGGAAAATGACCACTGAAACACTGTGTTCTCTGCCAGTAGGCGGTAGTGTGTCAAGTGTGAAGACACACTAGAACGGCCAGTATTAAGTATAAAAGTATAACCATAATATGTTTTCATTAACTAACGTGTCGGTAGTAACTATCCTACCATGCTGTTATATTCGAAGTTCGTTCATGTTGGTTTTGATAAAGGGGTGTTAGTTTGCAGACGTCAACAATTCGCTTTATTCCCTTATCAGTTTGTTTGCAGACGTTATTATGTGATTATGTTTGCATGAAACAATAATCATAGTACACAATCAACTGCCACTGCCCCGTCACTGTGTGAATGTGTTTGTATGGAACAAAACTTATAGTTCTCATTCACATGCCACTGCCCCGTCACTGTGTGAATGTGTATGTATGGAACAAAACTTATAGTTCTCATTCACATGCCACTGCCCCGTCACTGTGTGAATGTGTTTGTATGAAACAATACTGATAGTTTTCATTCCCATATGACTGCCACGTCACTGTGTCAATGTGTTTGAATGAAACGATACTGATAGTTTTCATTCCCATGTTACTGCCCGTCACTGCGTGCATGTGTTTGTATGAAACAATACTGATAGTTTTCATTCCCATATCACTGCCACGTCAATGTGTCAATGTGTTTGTATGAAACAATACTTATAGTTCTCATTCCCATGCCACTGCCACGTCACTGTGTGAATGTCTTTGTATGAAACAATACTTATAGTTCTCCTTCTCATGTCAATGCCACGTCACTGTGTGATTGTATTTATATGAAACAATATTCATAGTTCACATTCCCATGTCTCTTCCCCGTCACTGTTTGTGATTGTGATTGTGACTGATTGTGTGTTTAAAAGAAGAAATATAAGCGGTATGAAAATTATTATGCTCCACCATGTTTTACATCTGTAATTGTGTAAGTATAAACCAAATATCATCCGCACCTCCTGTTGTGCGTATAATTGTGTTAGTATTAAACAAATATCATACCTTACCTACTTTGATATGTGTAAGTGTTATCGTATGAAATAAATATCATACCTCACCTCCTTTTCATAAGCTTTATTATCTTTCTGTATGAAAATATCATATCATAACCCAATTTGTACAAAAATGGCCCCTTTGTATGAGCAAATGTATGATTGTACGAAAATATATAATATGCTTGAAAATATCTTACATTACACCCATTTGTATAAAAGTTCCTGCCATATCGACCTTCAAACAATATATACATGTATATGATTGTAACTATGAATTATGTCATAGACTACCCGCATTTGTTGTTGCTGTTACGAGGTTTACTGTCACTTAAGGCTATACAAGACGGCCAATACAACTGGTAGAAGATGAACCCGGTAAAATTCCACAAGAAGAACCACCGACTACGAGGTGCTACTGGCAAGCTTTCACACGTACTCATATTAGCCGAGCCCGAGACTCGAACTCACGCAAACAGAGGTGAAATTAGAGTGATCTGAAACGGTGAGCGCATTAGACCACTTGGCCACTCGGAGCCCTTCCTCCATTTGAAGTATGATACATACAAACAATATTTTACACTTCTGCTTTTGTATTTATGACTAGGAGCATGAAAAAAAAATCATGCCTAACTCTCTTTGGTAGGAATAATTGTGTATTTTGATAAAATAAAAAACATACCAACCCCCATTTTATATGCGTGAGTGTTTTTCTCTATGAAAACAACTATACAGAACATGATTTTATCATTTTCATTAGTTCGTTGCTCTCTGTGGTAGTTTGCAAAGTTCTTTCCGTGGAAAGTGCGATTGAGCCTGAAGTGTTAGTGAACTTTCGTCTGGGCTTCGTCTTTCATTAGCTGAATTTGTCTAAATGTTTCATTCGTTAACTGTGTTACTGTTTTTAATTAGTTTACTGATTTATGTGCTTTGTTGTATACAATGTTTTTTCTCTGACAGGTAAGATTCTTTCATCCGTTTCCGTGTTAATATTATTATTTATTTTACTGCTTCATATCTTTCGTAGACAGAAGAAAATAGCGAATTAGTGATAGGATTGTATTGATTTAAAGAGTCACATGAGAATTTTCAAAAGAGAAACATAATCTTTTATGATTGTTCTTTTTCTCCTATTTCTCTCTTTCTATCTAGATACCAGTCATAATAGCTATCTCTAGAATCAGCTACACCTAGTTGAAGTTGTATTTTATCAAAACAATTTTAAGTCTAAGCAAGAATGGTAAATATCGCAGCAACATAAATGCATGGATTTTGATTTTGAAAAGTATACAAAACTCTGCACAAATCGCTTTGCAAAACAGTTATCAATACGGTAAGCGGTGGGATAATCACTCAGTAAATCAGTACATTGCATCTATGTTGACGACGATCTTACCCACTGCCCTACCAAACATATAAATACCATATGATGTAACATAGTCACTAAGTACATTAAAACAAGGTCGTTAGCTATCTGAACTTCTCTGTCTGTCTGTCTGTCTGTCTGTCTGTCTGTCTGTCTCTCTCTCTCTCTCTCTCTCTCTCTCTCTCTCTCTCTCTCTCTCTCTCCACCCACACTCCCCACATACATACATACATACATACATACATACATACATACATACATACATACATACATACATACATACATACACACATACATACACACATATCATATCATATCATATCATATCATATCATATCATATCATATCATATCATATATCATATCATATCATATCATATCATATCATATCATATCATATCATATCATATCATATCATATCACATCACATCACATCACATCACATCACATCACATCACATCATATCATATATGAGACCTTTGATTTCGACGTAGTTAAAACAATGTTTCAGCTCAGCTGAGTTCCTGGAATAAGGTCAACGTTAATATCAGTATATGTAAATACAATTCTACTTTCCACTCTACTTTTTATGTCAAAATGACACTTTCTATACCGAATCATGTCTCAGAGGTTTCACTGTGATTTCCACTTCTTAAAGGACGTGATAGTCTGTCATTTAACTGATTTTTTCCGTCTGTGTCACCATCCTTGTAAATTTCCCATAGAGGACAGCGACGTTCGGAATGTAATATTGAATTCACATGACCACCACAGTGACTTCCCGATTGTTAAATTCCAATTGATATCATGTTGTTGTTTCCTACACTAATTTCGAAATCATCTAGATGCCTTATTCATGTATAATCAGGGAAAATAAACTTTAAATATGTGATAATTCATATTGGAGCAAAATGACAAGATATTAATATGCAAATTCCACGGATAGTAGTCTCATACAAATCTCTCACATCGATTGTTTGGACAGGACCCTCAAAGCAACTTATTACAATTAGCAACATTATCTAATCTATTAGATTTGTACAAATCTGAAAGGAACAGGCATTTCACGCTTGGGGAACTTTTATTAATAAATAAAGACATTTATATAAATTGTGCAGTTCTATGAATGTACAAAACATTTGTTGTTATCAGAGTAAAGCAGACTGCATTGCAATTTCGAAGATACAAGGCGTCTTCAGAATTATAGAATTTCATTGGTAATTTCTTTGAAGGTGCAAAAGTATGATTTTTTTTAATTGCAATGTGTTTCTGTGATTGAATATTTTCATACGCCTTGTACTGTTTTGTTTCTTTGTATTACGTGCTAAAGAAATGCGATAAACATTCAGGTCAATATTGTGTTTACTTTTCTGTATAAATGTCAGTATGCATTGACTTACACGTAAGTTGTGATGAACGTGCTGGTCAACACTCAGTTGTCCTGCGTTCCTTGTCTTTCATGGTTAAGTCAGTATGCATTGACTTACACGTAAGCTGTGATGAACCTACATGTCAACGATGTGTTCGTTTGAGTTTCGAATCTTAGCTGCATAAGTAAGTATGCGTTATGTTGTCCTGGTCAATACATCGTAACTATTTTAGTCAGTCTAGATTATGTTGTCATGGATCGCGAATCATGCTTCAATCAGTCAGCATGCACTCTCATTTCTTGGGTTCAGAATCTTACCTGGATAAGTTAGTATGTGATGCGTTATCCTGATTTCGAACATTACCTTGACAGTACACATTTTGTTGTCCTGGGTTTCGAATCTTATCTTTTTACGTCATAATGCTTTGTGTTGTTCTGGATTTTAAATATTACCTACATAATTCAGTGTGCATTGACTTGCACGTAAGGTGATCGTGAAAACGTTTTCATATTTTATGTATCTTTCAAATAAATTGACAGGTATCCAAATCTTACCTGCACAATTCAGTGTGCAATGACTATGTACATGACTTTATTTCTATGTAATATTTCTATTTAATCTTGCTAATTATTACAATGCGCAATTTATGTTGAATCTTTGTATTTAATCTCGTTGACCATGTACAAAGCGTAATTTCCATTTAATCTATTTAATCCTGTACATAGCATAATATCTATTTAAAACTTTGTGACCATGAACAAAACATAATTTCTATTTGATCTTTATGAATATGTATGTGTATAGATTTGCATTCAATAATTAAGTTCCTTGTATTCATTTTTATATCGGATATGATGCATTACTCTTTCTCTCATTTTAAGATAAGTCACATGATATTGATATGAGAACATGTGATTTTAGTTTGACACAGTCATGAAGAGTTGATCTTATTTATCTTTTCTTTTGGCGCACTTGCATGCTTAGCGTAAATATTCGCTTGGGCATTTGCTATTGTAGTTTATTTGGAATATTTTATATGCTAATACATAGTATGGCAACTGTTGATATCAATATATTTTCATTTTAAAATTGTTTCACATTCGTCTATTTTGTATTCTTATCTTTATATTCTTGAGAATTTATTCATTGGAAAATAATTTGTCCATTTAAATGAGAAACTTCATGGTGGGAGAAAATGTTAGTACATTTTTATATCTTATTTCGTAGCTCTGTTAAGATGAGTCAGAAACAGGTATATGTCCTCTTTAACATCTTTGCCGTAATAATATCGTGGCATAAATATCAAACAGGTCTAAAAACTTCAAGTTTTAACCCTTATGCCATGTTTAGTAAATATTAAACCATTTTTGTTTACGCTGTGGGTGATATGGTCTGCACGCGCACTGTGATACAAACTCAGATCTTGTTTTTGTTTTCCAACAATACCATGATTTTTTTAGTAAAATATTGTTTCTATTATTTTGTTATTTTTGAAATGTGGAAATTAATTATATGAAATCATTGACTAATGTGGACCTCATTATTTTGCGAAGGTGTAACCAGATACCACCTTCAGCTGTAAATACAAACAAAAGGGAGAAATAATGAGTCTGCCTTGAAACATTCGAGAAATACAACGCTGAGAAGAAAGTTAAAGTGGATTGCATCAATATCATTGTCCTTTTATTTTAAAAAAATCCCAGCTAAATACATCTGTGACAGAAAAATAAATACGAATACCAATTACATGAAATAGAACTCGTTTCTTTCCAACTGAAGATGTTCCGCCAGATAGCAAGAAAAACCCAACCCAACCCCAAAACAATTTTCGGTGACAAGTCCACCATAGAAACATAATTGTTCGGTCAGAACGCCGTTGAAATTTATCATCTCCTAAAACGAAAACATAAGAGTACAGCAGTGAATTGGAATATTTATTTTACACTATAGTCTCTTATAGCCATACTAGGACATCAAAAATTGCTATTTTCGTTGTTGGAATTCAATCGATTGAGGCCAGGTCAGGGTCAAACGAAACTTTGAGCCGTGTTGAAGCTGTAATTGCGCTTATCAAGCAATATGACCTCCATGATTAATCTTGAATTGATCTCATTTTTTTAAATTCCCCTACCATATACACTCACACAATAAATTTGATTAAACTGCATAGAGCATAAACATGTTGCTGTCGTTGCAAAGTGCGCCGGCTGATCTGGGTTATCGGAATTTGTTAGAATTAGTAGATAAACACCCTTGAGTCTGATATGCCGGTGGATATTGCTCGCAGTCTGGTCTTTCGTACACGCGTGTATATAGGATATAACATCGAGGTACCATAACAAATTACAGGGGATTTCACGAGACATGATTGTTGTGAAAAGGTTATTAGAGATGCAGGAAAATAATCAGTCACAAGTGAAACAAAAGGACAAAACCGTCATCTCCATTTATATGTAGTTTAAGAGTAAACGAGCGTTCACAGACTGAATTTGCTTTATTATGTCGTTGTAAGATAGATTGTAAACAGCAAACACATTGCAACGACTTTCGATTTTCATTATGAATTAGCATTATGTTGTATGAAAACCACGAATGCATGTGTGTTGACGTCACATGAAATTCGTGTGTGACCTTTGAACATTTCGCTTGTGTTGGTAGCCATTGTCTTCTCCGCTCGTTCTCTCCTGACATCATATGTTTCGTTTTTTCGTCTGTTCTTGAGTTTGAAAAATGTTGTTCGCTATATCCCTGTAATTTTTGTGTTGGAGAGAAAGTTTTAAGAAGTTGTAAACCAGTTTTAATACCTTTTCGAAACCACTCTGTTGATAGCCTATCCCTTTTACGTGTGAGTTCTTTTACGAGAATAAAAGAGTGTTAATTATTATTTTGATCAGTTGGTTTACCTATTTTCTTACATTTAGATTCATTGATTCTCTCTTGCCTTGTTACTTTGCATGTCTTTTTTAAAACCAAAAATAAGAGACGTTTACCAAATGATATTTTCCTTGTTTTATCTATATTTTCTTAAAAATCCGTTTGCCTTCCGTGATGAAAATGAAACTATTTAGTTTAAATCCCAGCTGTTGTGAATATTTTTAAAAATTTTTTTAATTATTTAATCACGCTTTGAGAAATTGGGTCTAATGTTTCTATCATGCAATAGTAAAATAATGCTAATGATCCTGTGTGTACTATTTAACGCATATGTTTGGAATTTTAAATCACGAGTTCTTCATTTAATCACAAATTCATTGGTAGGGAGATTAAAATGCAAATCCACTCTACAATAAGATCTTAAGCTTTACACTGTTGAAAGTTTTATAGACAAGTGGGACATGACCATTAAAATTCTTGTTTAGTGGTGGCAGTAGCGTACTAACTGTAAATGGCGCCCGGGGCGACGATGATAGCCCAAAGGAGTTTCAGCGCCTCAAGACCTCTGGCGACCTTGTTTTGGCGCCTCAAGACCCTTGGTGCCTGGGGCAATCCTGACCACCCCATACCGTTAGGACACTACTCAAAGGTGGGGTAATTTAAACAGTAACATTTAGCATGTAGAAATAATAAACGATATAATCTTACTAAGGGAAAAGGTAATGTTAGAAATATCACGTTTTTCACAAAATAAAACCAAAGTTAAATTTTCCAGTATGATCTCCGAATGTTACACTGGGAATACAAGCATTTCATTGGTTGAGATTAGTTTATATCAAAATTTAAGTTCATTAGATTGTATCTACTTGAGTTGATGCTTCGTCTAAATACTATCTATAATTAGGGGTCATGCTGGCATCTTTTTAATTTTCTTTGCTTAAATATGTATATTGTATATTTTTACAGCAAAATGTCTGGAGTTATTTTTCTGTGAAATTTAGCTATTCAAATCATTAAACGTGTTGAAACTGAACAATAATTGAACACGAAATTTACCAATTACTCAATAAATATTACTAATCCAGTGCTTTTGCGGAAATAAAAATTTTAAATGGGCATTCCCTCTGTCGAGAATGTCAACAATTGTAAAACCTTGGTCTTATTGCTTAAAGGTCAAATATTTTCTCATGAGTTCCTTTTAATTGGGAAACCATCTGAGTGCGTGTTTATACACGGTAAACGTGAGTTAGAGATTTAATTAATTATATTGATTTATATTTAGGTTTTACAGTCTCACCTGTTTTAGCCCTGTCTGTATATTCTGAGGTTGGTATACAACCTGAAGGAGGGTATAGCAAGTGTATTATGAACAACATTGTGTTTAACAAAATTAGTATGACAAGGTCGGAACAGAAAGTAAACTTCGCCTGCGACGATGTTGAGAACACTTGCAAAACAAATGATATCCCAGTGGACATTTTATTCACCTATAATTGTGCTGATCCCATTGGGTAGAGCAATGGGAGATGGAGTTATATGTTAGAATTGAGGTAGCATACAGTTTTTTTTAAAATCTGGGATAGCATTTTGTTTAATAAACAAACAAAAAGTTACAGCTGATCAGCTTCCTCAGACTAATGTCATTGTAACTCCTGGAATCGGACCACCTTTCAACTCAGACCACTTCTCCTTTAGTCCAATTATTTTTCTTAATTGCAACTTTAACTGGGCAAGATATGTTTCCTGTTCGATGACACGGAAGCATATAAAATACATGAAATGGCTCAAACCTTGTTTCTTTGAAGCTGTATATAAACTTAGGATTTAGTAATAACTCGAACCTCCTGATAGTGTTTTCAGGAATTGAACGGAACCTTCTGATAGTGTTTTCCAGAATTGAACTGAACATCATAGCAGTATCCATTGACTATTATTCTTACTAGAAGAAGGTCTCATGCAAATAAAATTTGAAATGGAAGAATCGGATTTGCTTTTAGATTTTGTAAAATAACTAATGATCTCTGTGCTACGTTACACTGACGGACTCCAGTCCAACATACCTATTTGGCCTCACCCATATGTACACACCAGCAACATACTTACGCTCCTCTTCTGACAATCGTATACTCATTATTCCCACTATGAAAAGTATGTCATTTGGACATCTTTTGCATACCAGGCCCGAGTAACGTGGAATGAATTGCCCATTTAAATTAGACACCAAGACAAAGTGATCCCATTCAAAAGTGCTCTTAAAATTCACCTTTTCTCGACTGCAAGAACAAACTTAAAGACGTAATATTGTTTCCTGCATTAATAATTTTCAGTATTTTTTCTCATTACTAATTTCATGGTATTTGCTTTTGTTTTTTTTTGTTTTAGTAGTCATATCATTATAGATGTTGTAAAGCGCTTAGAGCTTCTAAAGATTAGGCGCTGTATAAAGTCCTCATTATTTTTATTATTATTATTATTAGTAGTAGTAGTAGTAGTAGTAGTAGTAGTAGTAGTAGTAGTAGTATGTGTGTAATAATAATTAACAACTGCCCATACTATTATTGAGCAGGTGCTTGAAGTTCCGATCCTTTGAAGCCCTAATGAAAGAGCAGTCTGCATCCAATAAAAATGCTGTCCAAAAGGTACATCGGATCTATTTCCTGCGGAAGTTTATAAGTGAACAATCGTTTATATTACGAGTAATTTGAATAAATGTGATTTCGCGATTAAAATATACTAAGTGCTGACATATAACCAGCAAATAGAACATGTACCCCATTCAGATTTCTGAAAATAAAACTGAGCAGAAATGCATTAATATATCAAACAAACCAAACAAACGTTGTTGATAGATGAAAGAAGGTTACATCATTGGGTTTTGCATTGATTTAATTTGCATTGTAGAAATTTATTGCCAATAAAACTTTAATGGGAATAACACTGTTTTTATCAAGGCGCGTTATCAGCTTCAGTCAAGGCCAAATTAATACTGAGAGAGCGTTCAGGACAAAGGCAGTAACCGATTAATATTAGTATCCTGCATTGCCCCATAATATAAACTTTTTCTTAGTAGTTTAGTTTATTCCACCAGCACACCAAATGAAGATATAACGTATATATTGGACTAATGTTATTTGTGGCCCAACAGATGTCCAGAACACACAATGTTTTTTTTTTAATTTTTACAGATCAGAACAACCTCGTTTTGAACTCTGATTTCATTTTTGGCAATTCGAATCCAATTTTTAGTGCAAGTAAGAAATTCTTGCTACAGCCAATTAAAATCGGTTCCAAGATAGCCAGATAGTAAAGAAGAAGCTTCAAAGCAAATTAAATCCAAAGTTTCTACCTTCTTTTCTTAGAAACATCAATACCATACTTTATTGATGTAACATGGAGACTACCGCTTGATTTCTTGATGAAATGTGCAAAATAATATTTTTTTTTTGTTTCATAACACTGCTAACTACAGTTAGTAAGCCATCATTTTTAAATACGATTAAATCGTGGACTGTATAAAGTTGCATGATTCGTCAAATATTGATTCCTGAGATTTCTTCCAATAATTCACTACGTGTCTAATTACCTAATACAAGAGTTTTTGCAAGTGATTATGACTTTGTCAGATGAAAGCTGCAGGTTTTATTTGAGAATCAACATTTTTTCAGAGAGAGAGAGAGAGAGAGAGAGAGAGAGAGAGAGAGAGAGATGTACTTTAAAATTATTCTGAGCTTATCAGATCTTACTAGATACAAAGCATGCAGCACGAGATACCACGACTGTCTATTTGAGAAAATGCTACTCACGCCTACTAATTGATTATGAGCAATGTACACCATTACCATGCCACAGCCTAAAATTAATATGATTGGTTGTTATTGTAGGGTTTAACGCCATTTTTCAGTACATGATAGGCTATACATGGCTGCCAGTATCAGTGGTGGAGGAAGAACCCGGGAAAGCCCCCGGAATGAACCACCGACCCACAAGAAGCTACTGGCAAGCTTTCTCATATACCCACATTGGTCGAATCCGAGACTCGAACCCACGCAGACAGAGGTGATCCATAACGGAAAGCGCTTTAGACCTCTCGGCCACTCGGGGCCCCAAATTAAGATGAAATTATGAATTAAGATGAAATAGAACCCGGTGGGTTAGCAACCAAAGATACTACTTAATTAGAACTTTGAAACTGAAATTTTAATATAAATTCTTTAAACTTTATTCAAAACAAATATACTCATTATTACTATACATACACTAAAACGCTTGTCTAAAGTAAAAAAATTATAATTTTAAAAAAACGTCAAATAAATTTGATCTATATAAGTCAAGTCCTAACAAATATTCAAAAGGTAAATGTACAATACAATATAGCAACACAGACTTAGCATTCGCTGGACATATCTATTAGCCATGGAACACTTATTTAATAACTACATGCCAGCCAGGGTTGAGCAGTAGCGGCACACTAGCAAGGAAGATGTAGAAATCCTAAATCAAATTTTATTAACAATGAAATTCTAATAACGTAAAAAAAAACATACTGAGGGAGAATACAAAACAGACATAAAATCCTTTAACGTGTTGGAATTAGTGGTTTCGTCAAATGATGTTAATTATCAGACGGACCACACCAGTTGTGTTAGCACTTATAAGATCTAGATGAAAACGTGTTGACAATCTTTTAAAATATTTAATTGGGGTGTGTCCATATTCACATAGCTAGTAAATTTGCTACACTACTTGTTTACTTAACAAGGGTCAACTCTAAATATAAAGTTGTCGTCACTGTGTACCTAATTATCCATGGTCAATCACGTGGCAATTTTGTTGCTCTACTTCAGTTCATGAATAAGAAAATATGTTAACAACCATGCAAACCATATCCACGATCTGCAAGTGTGTTCTACAAAAATGTATTTTTTTTTCCAGAACAATTCAAAGTGATGTTTGTGAAAATTATAGATCAAGTTGTGCTCGTCGACAATCGGAGTTAGACACGTCGACCGAAAGCAAGCATTGGCAAAAGATGAAACAAGGTGATGTCGTCCCAATTATTCCACACTTCTCATGGCAGGAGAACAATGGTTCTCAACTTTTATAGGCGGCGACCAAAATTAGGTTTGTAATGTTAGCTTCTCGAGCCACCGAATACTAAAAATGACTCGCTTGGGTAAGAAATGTCAAATTATTGAGGCTGATCTCGGCAACATACTCAAAACAGCATGGCGATCTAATTTTGGGTCGTTACCTATGGGTTAAGAACCACTGCATTCAAATATGCTTTATATATAAACAAAACTTAACATTTTCATCAGGGGAAACTCAATAGTGATTGAAATAACTAATTTAATAAGAGAATGCGTCTCCACCAAATGAACCTCATGGGATTGTTTAATATCAAGACAGACGCAAGAATAAATAAATAAATAAATAAATAAATAAATAAAACACAACATACAAAGTACGTCATATCTAGTAGTTTCGAGTGTCCTTAACAAATATATTGTGTAAAGGTGTGAGTATTTATGTTTTGCATTTGAGGTGTATTAAAAGAAACGAAACTTCTTTCATTTTGTTTGCTAACTTTTATTTAGACCTAATGATGAGTACACCTCATCATCCAAAGAGAGTAGAATGCTAAAGTTGGCAAAAGATGCTCTAAACGACTGGGATGATCATTGTGGACCTTCTTAAAATCACAGGGGCTCGTATCGTTGCTTACAATCGACCGGTCCTACATGTACTATATAATAACTACAAGGGAGGACACTTCTCTCCTTTCTCGCACGACCCATTTAAGAATAAACGCTGTTATTACAAGCCACATTTCGCCTAGAGTAATAAATTGGGTACCGATATTTAGCTCAGACATTTGACTATGTATCCCTGTCAGCAGTTTGACTAAATATCAAACCTTTAAGGAATGCCAAATCATTTTCCCACGGTACCGCTCGACACGTACCTGATCGCGCCCGCTTAATATTCAAGAACAACGCGCTGAATGGAATACTGCACTCTCATTGGCCAACCGAAAATTACGCATGTTGGCTTAGATTTTTAATCGTGATTTTTTGATTGGCTGAAATACATTGACATATGGCGGGTATTTTCACTGGGATCGTATAGTTGCTGATGCTGGCACGTGTTTGCATGATGGAGGATATCGTACACGCCGCAATGTCAGGTCACAATATCATGATATTAGGGCAGGCTGGCACTGGTAAAAGCTTCCTAGTTAACAATTTAAGCAAAAGACTGAAGGAAATAGGAAAAACAGTTTACTTAACAGCCAGTACAGGTATAGCTGCTTCTCAGTTGCACGGAATGACAATACACAAGTTTTCGGGTATTCAGAACGGTCGTTTCCCTGATGATATTTTGATATATAAGATTAAAAATAATGATGATATGATAGATATTAAAAGAAGGATTATGAATGTTGACACTCTTTTTATTGATGAAATTTCCATGCTATCTCTGAAATTATTTCTGCAAATAGAGAAGGTGCTCAGAACAGTAAAGGAAAGCAATTTCCAATTTGGTAGCATTCAGATCATTGTTTCTGGTGATTTCTTTCAACTTAAGCCTGTGCCAAATGATGTGTACCATGACAGAGGAGAACTCATTATCAGTTATGAGAAGATTCAAAGCCTGATTCCACATCATTATGTTTTGTCACAAGTACACAGACAAACAGAAGATAACTTTGAACATTATATTTTAATAACAGACCTCATGTGAAATAAAGAGGAAAAGATAAAACACAATTTAGAAAATCTTCCTTCTCTTTGAAATTCTTTTTTTCCTGTTCTTTTTATCATTTTCACCAATATTTGGATGTATATGTGTAAAAACTTCAACACACACACACACACACACCTAGTTCTCAGACGGTAATACATGTAGTCCTGAAATTCCTAAATTTGTAGCATTTTGCATCAATGAATAGCAATGATCACTCAGTTTTTCTTTGAGATAACCATATATAGGAATGATATTATCAGTTTATCACCAGTCCAGTGACAATATCATTTTTCTTTGAACACATTTTTAACAATAAACTATTACAAAAATTATATACACACTCCTGTTTAAGGATACTTGAAATAGACAACATATGTTTCAATCAGTAATTTCATCTTCATTTCATACCATATTTTTACTTTCTCTGATTTTCACACCTGGAATTCAGTGACTTACACCATGTTATCCACAACAACTTGGACTCAGTTCAAAAGAGAATTTGTACATGTGTGTGAGTGTGAGAGAGACAGAGAGATGGGATGGATGTAAATTAATATATATGCATAAACATTCACACATATTATGATTTATGTATAGTTGGTTTCAGATATGATCAAAATGGGTTAATACAGATTTGCATAAGAGGTGTTATATATAATGCTTATTATGCATACCTCATTATAACAATGAAGTCCACATCATATAACCATTTATATAAATAATGGCCATTTAGAGACAAATAAAATCATGCAGATGACTTGTCCACATAGGTCAGTGTCTGTACGCAAGGGTCATATTCCTTTTGTCAGAACTTATAAACTATTGAGATTCACACAATGACCTGCTCAAGAGGTAATAGGGTCAGACTTTGGGATGAAGGTCAGAGCGGGCAAGCATGGAAACACATGTATACAAACATAGTCGTTTCTAGATACATTTGCAGCAAATTTTTCAGATTGCTATTTTTACCCAGGTGACATCATTTAAATTTGCCTATGAAATTAATAAACAAACAAATTACAGAATTCACACACTTGTTTTCTAAACACCTTACAGGAGACTTAAAGCTGTACATGAACTAAGTGAGGGTGTACAGTTATCTAAAGACACAGTGTCTTATCAACTTTTCTCCACATAACAGATAATATAAAATTCTAAAACTTGTATACACCTTTCTGATGAACATCAGTCATATTTAATAATGTCATGCCATTATATTGTTAAAGGAGATTCTGTACATTTATTAATAGAATGATGGATTGTTAGAATGGTACATAGGCTGTGACAGTATCTATTCCCCGTGTGTAATGTTTCTAAAAAAAATACTATAATAAAATATTCTCTTCAAAATAGAGATTGCGTTGTGATCCAAGACCCTGATGAAATGACTCAATGACAACTAAACTTTGGTAATCTAGTGTACTAAGGGAATAACTTATAAAGATATTATCCTTAAAATCTTAAAGTTTAAAAATGCAGTTAGTTGGATAGCACTTCTAACACTTCCCAAGTCTAGATGGAATACCTATAGGAAATGTGAAAATTCTTAAACAGATTAACTACCCTTCATTTGGTACCAAATAATTACAATCTTAGAAATCTGTAAAATACATGTTGTAAATATAGTTAATTAATATTATACTGAAGCCCCACCCTGCAGTATGTGTTTCAGCATTTATGGATATTTTTGTTGCATTCTGCAAACAAATGCTGAAAAGATTAACATAATTTATATTGAAAATGATTATGACTAAATTGAAAATATAAGAGGAAAGGAAGGGTATTCTTGTGATGAATTTTCATATACAATGATACATGTAACAATGCATGCTTTAAATCTTAAATCTGAAATGGTGCTTTATGCAAGCTGCTGAGATTTTTCAGAAATGGAGAGGATCTATTTTATTTACATTTTCTATTATTGACATATATTAATGACAACAATCATATACCATTTTCAGGAGCAGCGCCGGATTAAGCACCGTGGAGGCCCATAGGCAGTCAAACTTTTGGGGCCCCAGACCCACGGTCACGGTCTCATGGGGGCCCCTGGGGGCCCCTGATGGGGCCCATAAAAGTCGCGGGGCCCATAGGCAGTTGCCTACTCTGCCTAATGGGTAATCCGGGACTGTTCAGGAGTATATATATTTGCAAACATTTGTGATGTTTATTGTTTTTTAAATTTAAAACAAAAGATGGTCTTCACATTTTGATCATTCTTACCATGAAACAATGTGTGATTCCGTCATATTTTATTCTTTTTTTCGTCTGCTTCATTTGGACAATCGAGCAATTTAAATTTCCCGGACTAACTTATAAATAGACGCGCACGTATTTTCAGTTGGCCAATGAGAGTGCAGTATTCCATTCAGCGCGTTGTTCTTGAGTATTAAGTGGGCGCGATCAGGTACGTGTCGAGCGGTACCGTGGGAAAATGATTTGGCATTCCTTAAAGGCATACAACCTAAGTAAAAACGAATGAAATTATATATTTATTTTTTCAGTTCACGATTACTTAATTAGATGAATAATTACGATTCAGGCTGTTTCTGAGGCCGAAATCAGGCTAGTATCGGAAATTTTGTGATAAAAAACGCGATTCTGAATTATTGTCTGCAGACAAAAATTCGCTGTTTGCCACGCCTATATTCATGTAACCTCTGTGTTGACCTCTCCCGAAGATTAAGAATTTTAGCCATGCGCAAACACGTGTTTACAAAAATAATGGCGTGTTCACAACTAGATCGAAAACCAAAACTTAGATTCTGAAAGGAGGGGGGAAAAAAGCTCTTTGGGCAAATTATGGCAGCACACGCATATGTATTGGTGACCAGTATGAACGATGGAATAAAAAGAAGTCCACTTTGAGCCTGGAAACTAATCCAGAGGTCGCCAAATTCTTGCTGGATACTGGTGTCATGGTGAGTCTCAATTTTGCAATGAACAGTCAAGTTTTTATACCGCTATTTTATATCTGTATTGTTAACTCTTTATCAAAACTCTTAAAATAACATATTTTATATAAACTGGCATTATTCCATTTAGCTTGAAATAAAATGTCACAGCCCTGCAACAATATCGCTGAAAACCGCATGTACGTACACCACTGCTGCTAGTTTTGAGGCCATCAAGGGGTATTAATGATCATAATTTTCGCTCGCAAGCATAAGACTTTATTTAGAGGCAAGCAGTCACTTCTGTTTTTTTTTTTTGTTTATTTTTTTTTGTTTTTTAATAAAAAAAATTATATATAATGTAAATGGTGATGGTTATAAATGAAAGTAATGCAATACAGTTAAGTATATATTACGCATACTATTATTTGTAAAGTATATAATATTATTGTGTCTAATAAAATATTTATTTTCCCTTGCTATATTAGGTAATGAATTGAATGGCAGTGCAAGGAAAACATCAGAAAAATGTCACAGAAGACATGGCCACAACTTCTACACCTGGGCCAACAATTCATAGGATACAAATTCCTGCTGTGTCTGATATAACCACATCATAATCAGATATGGCGTCTGTGTAAGTATTGCTACATTTGTAAAAAATTTTATGTATATTTACTTGTTTACAAATATTTTGGTAGATGCTCATCTAAGGATTTACCTGGAAATGTATCATTCTATATTAGTTTAATAGTTTGCAGTTGGTAAAGATTGTACATTTTGTTAAAATCTGGTTTGTTTTATTTAGAATAATATTTTTGTTGTAAATTGTTTGTTGGCATATGTCTATTTTTTGTTATTGATATGTTCCTCATCATGCTGTATGTATTTTAGTTAAAGGGCCTCAAGGGAGAATAGTCTTTGACTAAATTAGTCACCTCTTTAAATAAGTTATTATTATTATTTCTTGAATCATTATCATTCAGGTCTTAATAACCAAGATAAATGATAATTTCTTTTGATACAAAACTAAAGATTCCCAAGTTCAACATTAGTATTTATACATTTCAAAATTTTATTTTAAGGGATTCAGTCTTGTCTGAAGTTGATGGAAAAGTCTAAAAGTTTTATCAACCCATTTGAGAAAGTATACTAACAAAAAAATTTGTGATACATACATAAAAGGGAATATTTGAGTTAAGTATCCTAAAAAAACAACCATTATGATACATGCATGATATATGTAACTAAACTAAAAGTAATGTATAGTATTTTATTGGTATTTGTGGATGGTATTTGTGCATGAAACAGAAAGTTGCTCCCACAAAAGCTTTCTTTTCTGTTTATTATCAAAAAAGTAAAAATTGTGTATTTACAATTTATCTTAAATATAGTATTAATGCATAATTGAAATAATGAAGATATACTGGTTATCACAGAAAGAAAATGAATACATTGTATTATAAATACAAACTACACTGAAGCCATAGTTATGGTTTGTCCATTTAATACACATGGAGAGGGCAAGGGGGGTTTACCCAAATGCATATGCTTGTGTATGGGGGTGGGTGGTCTACAGATAATATACGTACAAATATACCTCGATAGCAATTTGTCTAATAAGTAACCTGCTTGACTGGGTTCAGTTGGTGTTTGAGTTTTAGTGGACAATGACAAACTTTTTAAAGTTATGCTGCTTATTTCTTTGATGCAGCCAGACATTCATCATTGGTGGACTATATGTTACATTAAATACATATTATTGTTAATCCTTGATCTTTTCTGTGTGGATTAAATATTGGCTGTTCTACAGAATGGTGAGGGCAATCGCATGTATGCAGATGGTGTGTGTGTAAATAAAAAGTATGCATGTGTACAGGGAGGGAGGGGTCAAGCTTTGCCCGATTTTTGCACACATGTCCATAGTTGGAATCAGATTTTGTTTCTGGACTTTTTACGTTTTTGCTTGCAATCTAATTCACACCGGTCTGAGCTATATACATACAGGTGAACAATTGCAAAAGTAGGATAAATTGGGGATGGAAGTAAAAAGTGGCCAGGAGGAAAATGATGGGTCAGAAGAAGGAAAAACTCCCACTTTTACCCTCATGCCGAATGATGTTTCTAGCACACCTAGGTGTATATCTAATCAAATCTCTTGGAAACAGATTTATTTCAATATATTCAAAATTAGCCCACAAATGCGCTCCCTACCCCCAGGTGACAAGGGAAAAAAAAATAGTATGGGTGGAATGAGTTGATTATTCTCTGCCTGTATAATGCTACTGTACATTGGCATTTTCATAGAAACAGATTAATGGGGATTATAAATGTTAATAGTTCTCTGCATCTGAATCAATTTATTTATTTAGTCATTTTACTTTGTTTCAGAAGTACAGCAGAACTGGAGAATTTCCAGAAGTTTGATTTTATTGTATGCCTCCAAAAGACATTCATATAAGCCATCAGCTTTCAGAGCTAGGAATCTGTTGGCAGCTCTTGATTATAACAATCATATTGACAGAGATGTGATTGTAAACACAGATGGAACAATAAGGTAATAAACTTTATTCTTGTTAACGTAATAATTCATCTTTGTTAAAATATCAATGCTTTACCTGAAAGTTGATAAACCATCTGTTTGTGGTACAGTTTTATCTTTTACAAAAGACATTTTTTAAAATAAATTTCAAAAACCAATTTTGGTTAGAATTAGTCTAATGTAATTAGAAAATTCTGTAAAGAATCTAAACATTTTTATGATATATGGGTAAGATACAGATTTGCTATTTTGACATTTTCATCTGTAGCAAAATGATTTGTTACATGTAATTGTATGCAGTTTTTATTTGGACTTTTGAGAATTAAAAAAATATAAAATGACATTGTCAGTGAAATGTTTGCATTTTCTTGTCAGATACCAAAGGTCATTCAACAAAAAAGTGAGAGATGGTCTGCATACCCAAAGAAAGCTGATCAACAGTACCTGTATATTCCAGAAATAATTATGAAAATATTGAAATGCGGTTAGATGATAGAGTTGGCATGAACCAGCCAGTTGTTTTGGACATAAATGATCCTAGGTGAATATCTGATGTACTTGCTCCAATACCACCACCACCTACAGAAGAGATTGTTACAAAGCAGAAATCTCATTTTAAGTTTAAATGATTTAGGTCTTTTAGTCAGGTAATACCTGTTGATATCAAATTGTTATGGAGAGACTATTCTAGTGATTGTATGGTAAGAAATGTTCCCTACCATGGACCCATATAGACTTTGACTTAAGTCCTTTTTGAAGTGCCTACCATGAGCTGAAGTCCAGCATCTGTTTGATTTCCAAGTAGCAGTATATCTTCAGACCACTGTTGATTATGTTCTTAAAGCTTTTAAAAAAAACATGCATTTTAACAAGAAGATGTAAGACCTTTTCTAACTTTTCATACCCATTACATTTATACTTGTCTTATATGTATGTTTAGATTGAGGTAAATACAGTGTATTTTGGCCATATGATGTATAAAAAAGCACAGCAGAGGCTATACATTGTAAATCATTTAATCTTATAGAAGTAACAAGATTAAAATCATGTAATTACAAGTCTGTATTATTGCATAATAAAGTACTTTTTAATAATTTTATTTTCTATTTTGTGTAAAATTGCAATCAGAAAGATTTCTAGTATACTTGGAAAAAGAAAAAAATGTACATTGGAGCAAATGACTTCAATCCATACTCTTCATCTTGATTTAATTGCTCCCGCTAAACATGCCATTAAAGGTTCACATACAGTTTTAAACTGATTTTATATAAAGAATAATAATTTAATAAAATAAGATTTTATATAAAGAAAATAATGCTGTTAACTTCTGTCTTTTTTTAATTAAAAAAATAAATAAATTAGAAATGATATTCACGGACTATATTTGTTAACAAATTACTATTTACATACTGGTGTTGACCGTTCCAGTGGCCTAGTGTTAAGAGCATCCACCTCATATGCAAGAGGTTGGGGTCCTTGATCCCTGGCCAAGTCATACCAAACACATAAAAATGGTATTAACAGCTGCCTCATTTGGTGTTCAGCATTAAGAGGTTAGTGTATGGACTGGTCGTCCTACTGTCAGGATAATGTAACTGGGTGGGATGTCATGCTACATGTCTGCGGCATGATGCCTTAGTACTAGACATCACTATAAACTGCCACACTTCAAACATCATAGCAATATGACTCAAAAATTGTTCAAGGTATGTTAAAAATCCAAATCACACACACTGTTACAATTTTGAAACAGAATTTGGCATATTTCCATCACTGTATAGTAGGCCCAATTTCATGAACTTGAGCAGTGATATATTGTTGCAAACAGGGTCAATGGTCAGTTAGCAATTAAAACACCCCTGTGAATGTGTAAGAGTTTGTTTGTCTGTGTAGGCTAATTAGTATCAACACTGGTAGCATGACCCCTGCATTCCTGAATTTGATATGTATATCTGAGCCAGTTTTGCATTGTACTTCGTACATTATATATACTAATCAGTGTGTGTGTGCCTAGCTACCCTAATTTTAAAAGAAATGCAATAGGAAACATACATGGGGGTGAGGGCATGGGCTTAATTTCAATATTTGTTTCTCTGCAGTAGTTTGGTTAGGTGATGTACTAAAGTTTGGCATTGAGTAAATGGTAATCACTTTTGTCAGAAGTATAAAAAACAAGCACAAGATACTAAAACATCAATGTAATTTCTATAGAACTGTCTAGTATTTTGGAATGGGATGTCTGTAATCAATCTGTTATAGTAATGGTACACTAGTTTCTCATATAAAATGTCTCTGAGAGACAAAGAGGAAGGAAGAACGGAGGCAGACATTAGACGGACTGGAGGCAATTGGACTACCAGTCCAGAGAAAGATCATACAGATGAGTAGGAACACAGGACAGGAGGAAAATCAATTACAGTCAGATGATAAAATAGGCCATAACTTGGTCGAGTTAAAGACGAGTGATAGGGTTTTAATTTGAGTTTCATTTGAGAGATGACTGTTATTTAATGATATTAAATTGTTGTCTATTTGACTTTCACATTTTGTGTATTCATTAATTTAACTGTCGGCAGCACTGACTGGGAGCTCTGAGCATTGCGTCTCTCTATCACTACTTCAATTCCTCATAAAAACAATTTGAGGTCTTTTGTAATAATTTAAATAATATTGGGAGCACCCCTCCCAACCTAAATAACACGGAAAATCTCTATATATTATATGCCATAATTATTCTTAGATGATATCCTTTATTTTTATGCCTGACTGTACTCTTGAATTAAAGTTATGTCTCTACATGCACATTTGTACATATATAAGTTTAGTACATTACATAATATATAACAGTTTTACAGTGTATGCAGCTGTGTACATTCATCTGGGTATTTATATAAAGGGTATAATTATTTCAATGGTAAATGAACACATTTAAAAAACTGAAAATTTGATGCATTTAATTGGTGTCAAGTATATTTGATTTAGTTGTAATAAGACGGCTGATGATGCACATATTATGTGATATAATTATTCAATGTTGCTTTTGATGAACTAGTATTTAAGTCTTAAAAACCTTATTCTGTTTCCAGAGCCAATTTTTTTCACATGTAATTGAAATTAATGAGCAGTATCTGGATAGAATAGTATCCTAGTGTTTGTAGTTCTGTTGATATTTACAAGCCAATCTTTATTCATGAAACACTGCAACAAGTTTTGCTTTCTCAACTCATGCCTATGCGTTATTTATCATTTAACTTAATGTGTTACTGTATATGCACAATTAAAATCATGTTCACCAGTGCACTTTTGTTGTTTACATCCTTTGCATCCCATGACAATGCTAGTCAACTTCAATTCATGTTTTTAATAAGCAGTCTCCTCACAGTTGCTTTCAAAACATAGCCATACATATAATGATTCTTTAGTGGGTAGGTAGCTAAAATAATTTTTAACAAAACTTGTTCATGCAAAAAAAAAATTGCATACTACATTGGATAGATCACCCATGTCTTCCTTGAGTAAATCCAAAATGGTACTGGCCAAAATTATGTATCCATTATACGCCATACACAACAGCTTGGAATGACATGTCTGTTGCCAGTACTTGGGTATCCATTAAGTCCATAAAATAAATTGCCTATTAGCAGTATGCCATTTCCCCCGGTGGTATTATTTTCTTCTGCTGCCTTTCAATAGTGGTTCTGATTACAATGATACAAATTATCACATTTTTAGTTGGTTTATCTTACAACGTATCACAATCTCACAAACACGACAAGTAAACACTGTCAAGAATCGCCCCTTAAAGGAACCTCTTATTGTCAGGATTTTCCATCGTATTGACTTTTTTGCCTACTTCTTGTAATTTATCATATATAATGAGAAATCTATAAGCAATACATATATTGTGGGTGACTATAATGAACTAAGGAGAAGGACAGACGAAGAATAGGGCAATAATTACTCAAAAGCGAAACATATGCTTACCTCGACTTCATGTGACACTACGACTACGAGAAGATCGGTAAATTCCGTTTCTGCATAATTAATTAGCAATCCGTACAGAAAATCGTTATATTTTTATTGATTAAACTTACAGATGTACATTTTTTGAAACTGAATGACCTGTAATTACTCATTATTTCTACTATACTTTTCATAATATCATGCATTTGCAAGAACAAAAAAGTCGAAAAACTTAGGTTGTATGCCTTTAAAGGTATAATATTTAGTCAAACTGCTGACAGGGACACATAGTCAAATGTCTGAGCTAAATATCGGTACCCAATTTATTACTCTAGGCGAAATGTGGCTTGAAATAACAGCGTTTATTCTTAAATGGGTCGTGCGAGAAAGGAGAGAAGTGTAGTTATTATATAGTACATGTAGGACCGGTCGATTGTAAGCAACGATACGAGCCCCTGTGCTTAAAATGAGCTTACCAATGAAAGAGTGAGACAGCTGCCACAATGAAGAAATACAGCATGGGTCATAAGTTGACCGATATCATCAAACTGTACGCCAATGCTACCAGAGCAGTAATTGCTCAATGTTATGTGGGGAGGGGGACTGATTCAAGACAACAGTTGGAGTACGTCCAGGCTTTCTCCGGTCACCCACGCCTTTCAACAAATACATAGAGCGGCATCATGAGCGAAGCCCTGGAAAACCAATGTGGGACAGTCAGCACTGGAGACCGTAACATCGCCAACCTCCGCTTTGCAGATGACAACGATGGGCTGGCAGGCAGTGAAGACGAATTTGCCACCTTAGTGAAAAACCTGGATGAAACATCTTCCAGATTTGACATGGAGATAAGCATGGAGAAGACAAAGCTGATGACAAATAGTGGCAAACAGATCTCAGCCAAGATTAAAGTCAGAGGACAGGAACTGGAAGCTGTTGGCCCCTTTAAATATCTTGGTTCCATAATCACCGAAGAGGGATCAAAAGCATCAATGTTGTCACGTGCAGCACAACAACGGCAGCTATGTCAAAGCTAAGACCCATCTGGAGAGACAAGAATATCTATCTGTAATCTAAAATCAGACCATTGAGAGCACTAGTCATCTCAATCTTTCTTTTATTCATGTGAGGCCTGGAACCTGACAGCTGAATTACAACGAAGAATGCAGGCACTTAAAATGAGATGCAACAGAACCGTCCTTGGCATCTCTGACATGGACCACATCACAGATGAAGACATGCATGACACCATCAGGCACAAAGTAGGTTATTATAAGACCTCCTCACCACTCTCAAAAAAAGAAATCTAAAATGTTATGGCCGTGTCACAGTCTATCCACAACAGTCCTGCAGGGCCGTGTCTAGGGTGACAGAGGGAAACATGTGGACTGACAACATCGTAGAATGGACCAGGAAACAGTTTGCGGAGACACATGCATTGGCACATGATCGAGACGATTGGAGGGAATTGGTCTGATGTCAACAGTTTCGTACAGTATGCTGATTCCCAAAATATACTCGATTGCAGGAATCGACCATGGAAGAAACACTTAAACATGTCTTTCAAGAAATTATAGAACACAAGTTAATTTTGGAAGGTCCTCATAACTACTTGACGGAAAATTCACTGGGCGTCAACATTGTGACTTTAAACCCTGCTCTCAATTTATGACACTATGTATAATCGCATTACTGGTCAACTCCTTGACTCGATAAGTCGCTATGTACTGTTCTATAAAAGGGGACCCCGAGTGGTCTAAAACGCTCTCCGTTATGGATCACTGCCATCTCAGCTCTGTCTGCGTGGGTTCGAGTCGAAGATTCGGCTGATGTAGTTATGTAAAAAAGCTTGCCAGTAGCTTCTCGTGGGTCGGTGGTTCTTTCCGGGGGGTTTCCCGGATTCTTCCTCCACCAATAATACTGTCCGCCAAGTATAGCCAGCCTATCATTTGCTGAAAAATGGCGTTAAATCCTACAACAACTGTTATATAAAAAGATACATGGGTTTTACTGTCAATTAAGTAACGAGCAAGCATTATCTTCTGTACGTGATGTATGTACGTGCTTGGCGTTCTGATCCGTGTTTTTTGTCAAAAACGTGGTCTGACCGTGTAATCGCCTTATCATGACATCAGTATTGTAAACGCATTAACAATAATAGCAGATTTGAGAATACACGGTCGAAACCATTTCAAAATTACTCTTACTCGATCTGCACTCTTAATCCTTAGGACATGTAATTCCAACTCCCTTGCTTCGTTTAAAGCCTCATTAAGAAATTTATTTTGCCCAGAAATAAGATGTGCGTGTGTTATTCTATGTAGGTATACATGTATACGACTTCTGACATACTTTAATCGGTATACATGTGCATAGTATATATATATATATATATATATATATATATATATATATATATATATATATATATATATATATATATATATATATATATATATATATATTTGTGAAAAAGATAAAGTTTGCGTAAGGAAGGATAATATGCAATTATTTGCCTTACGCCGAGGTGAAGAATTAATACTGCACACGTCATTATAATACCAGAGAGTAATTTGTCATATGTCATGAATTACTCATCTATGGGGCAAATCACCTTTATAAGGGTGTCGAAAATCAATGCAAATAGATGAGTTACTTGGGATGAAATGGAAATAAACTTTCAATTTTATCAAAAGCTGGGGACAGTCTTTGCTGACAGGGATTGTATACCTCTGGGGATGCAAAATTCGTCTACAATATCGAAATAAATCGGTGCCCTTTAGAACAGAGCTGTGCTTTATGCGTAATTTATATATATATATATATATATATATATATATATATATATATATATATATATATATATACTGCTTGCATTAACTGGAATCATACAGTTTGATCTATGATAAGTATTATCGTATCGATTACCAATATTTTGTAAAACGTCAACCCATTTGTATTTTTCATTTTGAGTTAAATAATTCCATTTCCTGATCTTACGTTTTTTTTAATAAAAAATTTAAACATCAGCTACTTTTATCTGAGTAAATTCAAAATGTTTCAGTATGTTAATTATCTGGCAGTTCCTTCTTTAACTTTCCTGTTGCGAATGCCTTTTCCTTCATCAAAATGTATCTATTTAGGCTTTCTGCATTTGAAGATTTATTATTTAATAGCATCGTGAATGTCGTCCCCTGTTGCTATTTTAACTTTTTGAGTCCTAGAATCTTTTGAGAAGACAACGGTCTTCTCAACGGTCTAACTGTGGAAATGCAAAATCGATTCAAAAATATTAGTCTGAATTTCATTACAATTATCGATAAATAATATCCTATTTAGCTGACGAATACATGACACACAACCAAAATGTTGGTGTCTTTGCAATATGTAACTGTACCTCAAAAGCCCCTTGTAAGTTAAATTTTGTGTCTGGCAGATGTAAGTGGCTGTCTATTATTATTGAACAGTAGCAGCAGAGAGGGTGAACAGACCACGTTTTCAAGCAAAAATAAGGCTTCCAGATCACGTTTTCGAACAAAATATGGCCTATAGATAACGTTTTCGAACAAAATATCAGGTTTCCAACAAATCTCATTTAACCCAAAAAAAAAGTCTCCATTTTTGCAAAAACGGAGATTTTACGATTTTGCTCGCAACGATGTGGTCATCCACCCTCTCTGCTGCTAAAGTTTTCAGTTCTGGGTTAATAATTCTTTTACGATTTCAACCGAATATTTGATCAAGTCTTTAGGACGAAAATCATTTATGATTTCACAAACAGACTAATCGCTAACACCTCTTCTTGTAAATCAATCAGATTATTTGACTGGTCGGTGAGTTTGAAATTAATTCTGGTTAATGAATTATTATGGCATCGCATGTAGACAGGATTAATTGGGTTTTCAATAATTAGGAATCCTGGAGGAGCTGTTGGTGCAAACGAATAAAGAATATATCCTTGCTGAGCTTGATTTGATCGATCGAGATTAATTTGATAGCTTCCTTCGATAACATCGCATACTAAATTAAGCGCAATCACCGATGAAATATTCACGTTGAACGGAGCGATATGCCTACCGCTACCATCTGGGTCATTATTGTGTTTGAGGAGGACAGTTGAATCTGATTTTTGTAGCGCTTTGATATCGGTTTTAACAATTCTTGCTAATTCATCAGCGTTGTATTTCGGAAACTTGAAATTACGCAGATTGTCTTCTGTGATATTGTAATCGGTTAGGAATCGTTGTTTATTGTCGCTGTTGTCATTAATTATTGTTTGAATAATTAGTTCATAGATATATTCCATGTCCGATATAAGTTGATTTATTATTTCAACGTGTTTTTGCGATCTTGTTTTCCGTAGTTGTTCTAGTTGTGTGTCATATAATTGTTTAATCTCATTAAAATAACCACGGACGTCAGTTAGCGTAAATGAAATAGTAACAGATGAGTCGGTTGTTCTTTTAATGATAAAATCCCATTGCAATGTGTCTTTGTTGGTGAATATAAATCTATCGGCGATTTTTCCTTTTCTTATATCAGATAAATCATCTCGATAACTGGGATTGATTTCATGATATGATTGTACATCCGTGGTTAAGTCGGTGGTGGATTTTTCCGGTGGTAATTCAGGCCATCCTAGTACGGTTCTAATAGAACTTTGATAGATATCTACGACGTATCCTTCTGTGCTTATCTCAATTGCGGATGATAGTGTTGGTTCATGAACTGTTATAGCGATTTTTGATTCTTTTCCAGTAATCGATTTTATTCTACGCGCGAATTCATTATTGATTTGTTCGATTTGGTATGACCCTGTTGGTATCGAAACGACGTTCCAGTCTGGTGTTCCGTCGGGTTTATTCTTATTTGCAAACACCAGTGAACTATTCGGTTGTTGACCACCAAATGATTTTGATCTGATATTAGGCCAACTGTGATACATTCGTAGTTTTGCTAGCGCTATCTCCTTCACTGGGACCGGAGAGGGGAAATTCACACTGAATTCTGGATTCGTTGATGTTATTGATATCATGCTTGTTTGTACTGGGTTCGTGTTCTCCACTATTTGTTGAAGTAATTCCTGCGGTGTTGTCATTGTTATTATACTCATGTTGTATTTCTAATTTTGGTATCGAGGAATCATAAATACTGACCATCACTGAGAACTCACAATCTGGTAATGTTGATATTATTGAGATCATTTTGTTTTTTGGGTTCGTGTTTTCTGATTCCATCGGTGTTGTCATTGTTATTATACTCATGTTGTCGCTCTAATTTCGATATCGCGGAATCAAAAATACTGACCATCGCTGAGAATTCACTATCTGATATAATCGTATTATCGAGTGACGACGATATCATCAATGATAATTGCGAATATGCGGTTGATGCAATATGAAATTGAAGTAAGTAATTCTGCAGTTTACTCTGGCTGCATGATGATATCTTTTTTGCTATCCCGGTTGATATACCCCCGATTGTAGCCACCGCAGAAATGCAAATTGGAACTACGACCGGGGCAATCATTGTAACCGATGCAAGTATTATTCCGGCGCCAGCGAGAACGCTTGACACCGAGTACATAATAACATCAATTGCGGTGATTCTTCGTCGGTATTTTTTTATTTTTATTTGATACTCCTCAGTGAGGGTTTTGAGTCTATTCTGAAATTCTCTGACCTGATCATAGCGACATTGAGTTGATGAAATCATTGTTATTTTAAAAATACTAGCGTTTTCAATTGTGAAATCCTTTCAATTTAGTTATTTACTTCGCATATGAATTCTAAACACCAGGATATTTTTGATCTAATCGTACTATCAACCGCGACAATCTCAAATTCTTCTTCACCCCGGATAATTACTGTTGCGGTGCCACCAAAATAGGTTTTACCGCTTACGATGATATCAAATTGCTTGTCAGAGATTAACGTCATCCTGTAGATACCATGAGGCCACTTCTCGATATTGACTTTCAATTTAGCATTAGATTCTTTTACCCAATCAAAGGTCCCATGCTTTACCCTTTCAGAGGTTTCTTTTAGTTTAAGAATATCGTCGTAAACGTCGAGATAGGTTTTTTTGATTTCGGTATTTTTCATTATCGTTCCATCGCGGCGTTGAAAAAATGTAAATAAAAGGATGTTAAATGCCATAGTTGTTCGGGTTTGATAATCAGTAACGAGGTCAAAATATGTCGTCGTGATATTGCTATCGTTATAGATTCCAAAGAAATTTTTAACCATTTTGTTGGTGGATTTTTGTTCGTCAATAGCGCTTTTAATTTCAGCGAGGGTCGGGCCTGTCAACGATGTGGTTTCAGAAACAGGTGTTCTCCCTAGAAATCTATCAACGATGGTATTAAGTGTTGTTTGTCTCACCATAAACATATTAATATCTTTGAGAGTCATCGTAGATGTAGCCGGGACACCAAAGAAATTATTAGCGACGTAGACATTGTGAGTATGCCTGATAATAAACTCACTGATTTCAGCGAGAGTCGAGTCTGCCACAGGTGGGGATCCAAAAAACCTAACAATGACGTCGTTAGTGGGTTTTTGTACCCGCTCAACATTTTCTTCTATTTTAGAAATATCATTGTAAATATCGAGATAATTTGCCTTGATTTCATTTTCATTCATCATCCTTCCCGCGTCCTTGTTAAAAAAGAATAGCGATAGATAGTTTTTGATTTCAGCGAGAGTCATGCCAACCACAAGCGGTGTTCCAAAGAATTTATGTATGACATTTTTGCGAAAACTATTATAACCTCGTATAAGATCATTCAGCTCACGTTCGTTGGTAGCAATCGCGTCGGTGATCGTAGACACAAGTGCGCCTGATTTAAGTCGTCCGTCGTTGGAATACAGCGCAATAGAGTTTTCAGCGGCGTCGCGCTGCCGTATCAAAATGTCATTCAATGACACATCACTGGATTTCAATTTACCCTGTTTGTCTTGAAATACAACTGTTTCATTAGGATCAACATTTGTTAAGTTCAACGTCTCAGTGATTTCATCTTCAATTATTTTTTTTATATCCTTGACAGAATCAGGTGGTGCAGTGCCATCGGGTTTGGGTTTCAAAGATCTCCCCCAAATATCAATCATGTTATTGTAAAACTCTTTCTCTCTCTAAAATCGTTTTTGACGACTTCGTTGAAAAATCTTCGATTTTCTCCAGCGATTACTAGTGTATTCATTAACGACAACATGTGGTGGTTTTCCGCTTGGGTTACTCAAGGAGTTAGAAATAGCGTTAAGGACATTTAATACTTCGCTGCCGCATATTGGTGGGTCAATCATCGTTTGTGTTGGTAGCGTAGAATACCAAGTCTTCATTGGAAGGGTTTTTATATACCGCATAAACTCTTTTGGTGGGGCTAATCCATATGAATCAAAATAGACAATCCCACGTGGATCAATAGCGTATGCAACCCAGTGAGTACCAGGTCCGGTGCTGTTATCTAAATTAATGATTCCGGTTTCAACGCTGTTTGGTTGATGTGGTAATTGATCTTTCATAAAGACACCTCTGAAGTTTTTAATCGCTAGTTTTTTAGCAGCATCCATTAAATCAAAATTGGACATAGGAATCTTCGATTCCTGAATTAATAAATCGTTCCTGGTAGTCTTAGACCCTTTCCGCTGTACCACGAATACGGGGTTCCTGGTAGTCTTAGACCCTTTCCACTGTACCACGAATACGGGGTTCCTGGTAGTCTTAGACCCTTTCCCTTTTTTTCATATCCTTTCCCAGCTGCTTTCTTTAGTGCCATTCCTGCTGCAGTACCAACGGCTCCTAACGCAGCCGCTTTAGCCACCGCTGGGGCTGCTGCTGCAATCAATGCTGGAATCGCAGCTAACAACGGAAATATACCGCCTGTTTTAATCATATTTTTGATAGCAGCCGCAGAAAGAGTAATCTGAACACCTTTTTTGGCTGCAAGTGCATCATTGAAATGTTTCACCTGACGAGTTGTCAGCGATAGTTTATTTGCACCACCAGTCATTTGGTTGGGTTTCAACGTGATTGTGGTTCCACATTTTTTAGCTGATTCCGATTGCAATTTTTTTAATTGACCGGGAGTTAACGCAACACTAATAACACTATATGACATTATACATAATTGATTGATTCTAAATCGTTTACAATTTCAATTACATGTTTTCCACTGGTGCATCTACCACTCTCATTCTTCCACCAACACCTTCAAGTAGCATTGATTTATCACTGAGAATGACAGCAACCGCTCTATAATCAGCAATAGCACCACGAGTCACATTAGCTCTAAAGTGTATATCAACGACAGACTGTCTTGTTAAATCGAGATGTTCCAGTGAAAAGTAATAGATCGGATATAGATTCTTAAAATCTAATTGTGATATTTGCAAACCAGTATCGACATTTTGGTCGCGTGCCATAAATGACAACAGACGATGATAAACTCGTGCAATATGATTTTCGGTGTAATTAAGTTGTATATCCTCGGATGGTTCCTGCTGGCCGTTTATTCTCAGTGAGACGTCTTTCACACCTAATTGATTAAATATCATATGACTGGAGAGTTGATTGCCAACTCGTGTGTTATCCTGTGACGCAATAAATATATGACGTGGCGCAGAAACGCCTTGTTTTGATGCTAGGTTCCAAGTGAATAGCCCGTTGATATTTGATTGTTTAACATCTGTACTCACGGTTAGCCAACTCAACAACGACTTTCCTCCTTGGTCCATAAATGATAGTAATCGTTCTTCTGCGGTAATTGCTGGAGTCAACATTGGCATCCACAATGATATTTTTGTTAAATTGACTTTACCGGCATCAGCATTGGGATTTGCAGCATCTGCTGGAATCCTCCAGATTGCGTCGTTATCATCACTTTTTCGTACAAGCGATACTGTATGCTTCGCCCCGTAGATAACTTTTCTGACGTTTCTACAGAATCCAAATATGTGATGCAGTGGAATCACGCATGAAAATGATTTACGCGCTCCTTGCAACATTGAGTTTCGTGTTGCAGCTCCTAGATTAAAATTAGCATCGTTGTTTATAATCATATTCTCGACATCAGCATCACTATTATCACGTTTTTTTGGTCGTCTTACAACAAATTGATTTCCTCCAGCGTTATTTGTAACATCTTTTGCAAACATCATAGAGGGTCCTGCTGATCTTGTATAATCATCGGAATATCTCGCTAACCCGATTATTGTTGTAGCCACATCAACATCGCGATCTATCGACTCGATTTCTTTTCCATCAATGAGATATCTAGCACTCTCAAATAGCGCCATGATACCATTATTGACAAACCCGACTTGAGTACCATCTGGATACGGTGCTGGTACAGCAGGAGTATCATCAGCTGTTACAAGTTCTCCTTCTACTTCAATAAACGCTTCACAGGGCAAAAAGTACTTACTGGTATCATGGACTTGAAGTTCAATTCTTGCTCGACTATTTGAGTCTATGGCATGATAGGCGTAATATTGATAATCGCGAACAGAATCATCCTTGCCAACTGGGGCGTCTATATCAAATGCTGGATCACGTGACTGTTTGAACATTTTATTCTATTTATCAGAGTCTAAATAGTGAAATCGTAAACGATTTTTCCATTTTCATCGTCGTAGTTTTTTAAAGCCACTTCCTGCTATCATATTTGCAATATTGCTTTGGTCGGGGGTTAAAGCCATCGACGCTAATTTTTCGTCTACTGCGTTATTTATAATTCTACTAACACTTGCAGGCATTTCCGCTGTAGATGGTAACGGTTTCTTTTTTCGTCTCACTAATGATGTTAATTTATTCTTCGCAGTTGAAAATGCTTTTCCAGCAAGATCTCCAACAGCACCAATACCCTTATCACGAATAACTTCAATTGCTTTCATTCCTAGTTGTTTAGCCAACGGCATCACTTTTGGAGCCATTCTCGCAAATAACCCTGCAATGGTATTGCCTAAACCATCTCCGTAGTATGCTCTATAAACTGGAAACCGTGAATTAACTACGTAGACGGGGGTTGGTTTATCATGATTGTAGTGTATGATCATTATTTGAAATCAGAAACCATTTTTCAATTGGAAACGCTAGCGTTTTTATTCAGTCCCGGTGATTAATCACTGTGATAATCCTCCACTAACTCGCCAATGAAATCTCGATATGTGCTGATATCCATGATACCGCCTTGAAATAAACGTCTACAGATATCAGCTGCTTCATTAATTATTTCCGGTGAGTTATTTCCGGCTCGGAACCCTCCTACAAGAACCTCTAATCGTGATATATCATTGATAACACTACCAGGACATGTCGTGGTAGAGTCAAAGACATCCTTTGGATTTCCAATCGAATATCCTTTTCCGCTTGTTTCCTCAGTTGTACCAGTTGCACCCTCACTATCATCAAGTAATTGCCTTTGTCGGCCTCGACTTTGTTGTTTTTGTATACCATAGCTATCAACTCCTGCTTTAAAAGTTCTGTACTCAATTGTATCCTTTTTCAAATTACCAGTAATCTCCTTGTTTATTTTATGTAACCAATCTACCCAGTCGTCTCGTTTAATTCTACTGTTTTTATACTCGTCTTTTAAAAACTTTTCCCTTGAATAATATTTTTGGATAGCTAAAACGCCGAAATCCGCATAATCGTTGGGTTTTATTAATTGATATTCTTTGATTTCTGTTATAGCTCCTTCGGTGAATTTGTCTATAAAGGGGATACCTTTTGGGGTGACGACATCAACAGGTTGTGGTTCAGGCGCAGAATCATCAATATCAGCTAATTGTTCATACTCGCGCTGAGTTTTTATATCACTTGATAACTGTTGTATCCCTGCGCGTGTTTGTCCGGTCTCTGCTGCTATCTTTTCAAGCGTATCAAGCAGCGGCGCCTTCTTTACTCGTTCTCGCTCAGGAATATCTCCGTATATCGCTGCTTCAGTTAATTTTTTCACATCTTTGGTCGCACTTGTTATCGGAGTAAACAATTGTTCACTTGACACAGAAAAGTCAGTCTGCGCTTGTTGTCGTTGTTGCAGTTTATTCCGTACAGAGTCACGAATTGGTACAAATCTCTTAATTGCATCCAGTCGTTCACGAGCCAATCGGGTTGTTAATGCTTCATTGACCATTATTTAAAATCAGAAACAATTTTTCAATTGCAAAACAATTTTTCAATCCGACCTAACACCATCGTGGAAGTGTTATTTCATCGTGATACACCTTCGTTCATCGATGGGGAAAGTGTCCAAATTGTATATAAAATAATAATAATGTCACTTTCCCCACTTTTCCATTGATCACTGATTTTGACATTTTTAATCAAAAAATGCTAAAAAAAAAATTAAAATCTCTATGAGGGACGGTCACAATCAAATAATGATAAATGGTTGGTCAATCAAAATTGTTCATTTTCTTGAATTAACGCCCGTAGGTTTGTAACTTTAGAATTAACCTTTCCTTTTTCAATTCGTATTCGTACCCCAATTCTTTTCGTATTCGTTCTACGATGGTATACAACGGAGCGAACACACTTACGTCACTGGAAAATGCGAGAGAGTCCTTAATAGAATTCTGAATTCTTTTGATGAGCGCATACTTCTTTGGTAGCATATATTTATTGTTGTTAACTCCGTATTCTATATCCTGAAAATCAGACATGATTTGATCAGGATTTAACCCATCTGATAGTTCAATATCCCAACTTTTCAATTTTGAAATCTCGGATAAAATGCTATTCATGTTTTCAGAATTCATTTTTCTATAACAATTATATATTTCTAAATGAAAAATATGACGCATCAGACATAACTAAATTGAACTTTTTGTCCCGTCCTTTTTGAAATAGCCGATCGATAAATCCCCTCTGCAACTTTTCGTACTGAGGGTGGACAAATATCGAAGTGCCTACCGGCGCTGGTTATTGATTGAAATATTTTTTCTTCGTTAGTTATCGTATTCAAAGATTTCACAGGTCTCTTCCCAACCGTTTTGCATTTTCCAGTCTTTCCTCGTTTGGTATTCTCACTTTGTGTGATAGCCTGCAGATTTGATAAGGAATTGTTCATTGGATTAGAATCAATATGATCAATGACAGAATCATCCTCGATCAATCCATGGAAACATTCGTACACGAAACGATGATTGAGATAAGTTTTCTTTCCATTAACAGTGAACACCAAATACCCCATACCATTGTCAGCACCAACTGGGTTCTTCAGTCTACGGTTTCTGACAGTATCATCACTGGATGCTTCATAATTTGTAATCAGAGGGTGTAGTCTGAATTCTTGGTTCATTCGTATACATAATACTATTGTTTGTCTAATTCATTGTTTGGTCTAATGATTACATCTTTGGAAAATCTTTCGATGTAGTCTTGAGGAGTTCTTATGATTTTATCCTTGATACTGACTTTGTCAGCGTCAAGAATACTGACTTTGTCAGCGTCAGGGTCATAATTTCTGATTGATTGTCCATTTTTTATTCTTTTATCATAATATCGCTTCAATTCCCTGTATCGCTTACCACCGCAATTTAGACACAACTGAGATTTTCCCCTGACCCCAACTCCACATAGAATACAAGGTAACGGACCAAGGCTTCCACGACGATAGCTTTGCATATGATACCCACAAAACTCATTTCTGCATGATTTGTTACACGGGGTTACTGATCCAATCATAAGCCACTTGCAGTGATTCATTATATAAAAATCTTTCATTTAAATGCTTGTTTTAATTATAGCATGAGGGAATTAGGGAGAACGCCTTCGAAAAATGCTGATAAAGAGTTTAAGAGATTATTAAAAATCAATCCTAGATTTAATCTCGATAGACCCAAAAAACGTCCAATAGACGGAAACATGAAAGAGTTTAAGAGATTATTGAAAATCAATCCTAGATTTAATCTCGATAAACCCAAAAAACGTCCAAGAGACGGAAACATGAAAGAGTTTAAGAGATTATTAAAAATTAGTCCTAGATTTAATCTCGATAAACCAAAAAAACGTCCAAGAGACGGAAACATGAAAGAGTTTAAGAGATTATTAAAAATCAATCCTAGATTTAATCTCGATAGACCCAAAAAACGTAACAAAATCAATCCTAGATTTAATCTCGATAAACCCAAAAAACGTCCAATAGACGGAAACATGAAAGAGTTTAAGAGATTATTAAAAATCAATCCTAGATTTAATCTCGATAAACCAAAAACAAACGTCCAAGAGAGATTACCCCTGGAAAGATGCTCAATTCAATCTCGATATAGTTTCTAATACACCAAAGAATACAATTCTTGATAAAGCCATGATTAGTAAAATCAGAGACTGTTTTAATGAATTCAAGCGTGATGGAGCATCTTATTGTTGGTCAACATTTCGAATTGATGGTGTTGTTGATGCTACCATCAATGATGAAAAAGCAGCAGTGATAATTTCACGTGTTGGGGAAAAAAGACATTTTTTCCGAATCAAATTCATTATCGAAGTCGATGGTAAATGGATTATTAGGGATAAATTTGAACCAATCCTCAAGAATAAAAAAGCTGTCATTGTGAGTAGAGATTCCAAACCAGGAATTCTAACCGGAATCGATAAGCCATACTACGAAAGATCTTATCCCGTAACAGCAATGGTTTATGGGATATATCCGTTAAATGATAAACCCGATATCGCAAAACTAGCTCCTATGAAATATTCTAGTTCACTGAATTGTGTAGCAGAACGAATAATAGAACACTTCACAAATGCATCCCGAGGAAATAAACTAACTGATCTAAGACGAAAAAAAATAACCGAGTGGGAATTAACGGTAAAACAGCACGGTGCAAAGATTTCTGATATAGCTAAATTAGAAGCATCATTAAAATTCCCAATATCAGTAACGACAATAACCGGAGAAGTATTATACGAACCGAAATATCAATCGCGAGGAGCTCCAATACAGATTATTGATCATAACAAACACGCGTGGACACCTGCGGTAACAATATTTCCACGAGATAGAACCGTGAAATATATCCCTAAGGAGTTCGTCGGGGATGTTTTCTATGAAGAGAGATTATTCGATGCTATTCATGCGTTGTGTAAGGATGATCCTGTGTCAGTGTGGTTACTTAGAAGTGATGAAGAATTCGATCAATTTGTAAAACCAAATGGTGAATTATATCGCATTGAAGAATTAGATAACAGAATGAGAAAAATCGCTAGTGATTTTTCACCGGAGAATTCCCATGAAAAACTACTCACGGATAGTTTTACTATTCCATCAGTGGTAGCTCACTTCGCAAGAGAAAAAAACTCATGGCGTCCAACACGAAGTGATTTTCTCGAGGATGTTAAATTGAGTTGCGTCGAATTTGGTCATGGAGGACTGTGGAATACGAAATACTCACGTGATGGTATGATTTCAATTGATATATCCGCGTGTTATCCCGGAAGTTTTCTCGGATATGGGGAATGCGCTGAGTACTTCAAACGATTTGGACACCCCAAGCATGAAATGACTCGTGTTGCGATTAATGGACCATTGCCTGATTTTGATTTAACCGGATTCGCTCGTGTGATATCATTTGAATTAGCGTCAGGATTACATCCGTGTAGTTATGTTTGGCTCGGTAGACACCTATCTGAAAAAAACTGGATGCCAATAGTGCTATTGAGATATATGATTGATTGTGGTATGCTAATATCGTTGATTGTTTCCGAGGCTATTATATGCTATCGAGCTCAGAAAGAAGTTTGGCTACCACAACCCGATCTAGATAGAATAATCAACGAACTACGAAAACAGTTTCCAAATTTCAGTGAAGAAGAAATCATAAATTGGTCTAAGAAGTTATTTGAAATTAAAAAAGAACAAGCAAAAGATCTCGGAAGAAGAATAATCGGTAAATTTACCCAGGGTGGACGATACGATAACGCAAAATACTCTTCGCGGTTGATCATAGATGTCGCTGAATACGATTTTATTGTAGCGGATTTAATGAAACAAGGAAAACTTGTATCCCGTAAGGATGCTTTTCTATCCAATGGTGAGAAATTAGGTACGGTTGTTACCTACTGTGATGGATATAATTCCCAGTACACACATTTGAGAAGTTCAATGCTAGCCTATGCTTCTATTAATCTATTTTCGATGATAAATAGATTTCCTAATACCGCGGTTAGAAAGGCCACTGATTCGATGTATATACATAATAAGTACAAATCAGCTGTAGCGGCATTCACAGATTCCGAAGAAAATTGGGGGCGTTGGCGATTTAAAAAGGAGATGCTACATGAGTATTGTGAATTCGCAGACGTTGCCATGGATGATAAATATCCTTGTTGTAACCGTATTGAAATTCAATCAGAACTTTCTAATGCACCACCGGTATCTGATCCAGTATGTAGATATAAGACAGTTTATTTAAACGGTTGTGGTGGGTCAGGAAAGACAACTCGTGCAATTGAATTATTTCGTCGTGGAAACGCTAGCGTTTCTAACATGATTGTGCTAACACCGACTCACAGACTCGCCAGAGAGATGATACAGCGAGGGGTAAATGCCTGTACTTATCACAGCTTCTTTCGATGGAAAGGTGACAAATGGACTCCTGAGCGTATGGGTGATAAATTCATTCCTGAAATCATAATTTGGGATGAAATATGCACAGTGTCATTAGATGTATTACAAACATTTCTTGAGTGGTTGTTAAACAAAAACACAAAAGTCGTCATGTGCGGGGATCACGGCCAACCACCACCATTTGTCGGTGGATCCCCACATGAATGGCTAAAGGGTTTTGTAGACTACTATGAAGAAATCACCACTGATTATAGATCACTTGATGAACGATTACGCGAGTTCAAAGCGCTAATTAGATTACAACCGGATAGAATCCAATGCGAAATAGCGCGTGAAGTGATTTCAGAAACCCCAATGAATGATTTCTGGGAAGCGTGGAGACCAAACGATTTGATCATTGCAAGTAGAAAAATAGTCAGGGATACACTTCAGATGAAGTTGTTTGAATTGCATAAAGAAAAATTTGCAACGCTTCCAGTACCCCTTTGTTATAGGCCATCGGATACACGAAAACAGAACATCGAAGTTGATATTCCAGGACAGAGTGAAAAGCAGATTCTCGTATTAAATGATATTGTGCTGGTTGATATCAATGTTGTTGAAGATGCATTGCGTGCTAATAAATCCCCATGGACGCTAGGATACGCAGCGACGATACATTCTTCACAGGGATTGACTATATCGAATACAATTGTTTGGATGGTGGATAATCACATCGAATGGTCAAATTTAGTCTATCTCGCAGTATCCAGAGTACGAAACATAAATCAACTTCGAAGAGTTGTTTTCGATGATAATGACACAACAATAAGTGATATTGATGTTAGCATCATTAATAAAAAAACTCTCCGGTTACAAACAACAAGACAAAAAAAAACAACGAGAATTTGATATTAATGCTGAACTAATAATCACTTTGAAGAAACAGCAGAATAATCACTGCGCGAGTTGCAATTGTATAATGCGTTGGCAGTATTCGGATAAGGATCCTCGCCAATTTACCGTAGACAGAAAAAATAACAATCTCGGTCATGTCAGAAATAATGTGATGTTGACTTGTCTTGAGTGCAATAGACGCAACGGCGCTAGTTAAGACCATGCGGTGGCAATTGAGTATCCTCGGGAATCACTTGTAGTTGTTGTCGAGTAAATCCTCGTTGAGGGGCAGTTGAATCCAGTTTATAGACTGGAGGTCTACCCGTAGATCGTGTTATACTAGATATCTTATGCGTAGTGACGCTCCAAATAGGATCAGTAGCCCTTTTTCTACCCCCTTCAAGCTCTCCTGGTTCGTATAAGTACCTCACAATGACACTACTACCAAGAATTGGTTCTTTGAAATCTTTTTGTGGTTGTACGGGTATTGACTTCTTTTTAATCGCGTTGATAGGTTTCATGTTGATTGCTCTAGTAATCTCGTTATTCAGTGCAGTAATCACAGATGGTAATCTTTTAACCCATTCACGGGATCGCTTTTCTTGAATGAATTCTTTTGCGTATTGATATCCAAATAACCGCTCAGCAATCGTCCGATTAAATCGTTCTACAATGGCCTGATCGCGATGTAGCGCAGTATGCCCTCGTCGTATGGTGACATTATGATGTTTCATTGTAGATAACACTGCACCCTGAAATTCCTTGCCAGGATCAACTTGTAACAGATTTGGCCAACGCAGAGGACCTCGTCGATAAATCCTTTCAAATGCAGAAGCGACTTCAGTGGCTGATTTTGTTTTTAAAGGTTCTGCTTCTTTTTATCGACTTGCAATATCAACTACGGTTAAAGCGTATTTGTAACCACGATCATGTGGCAGAAATAATATATCAGCCTGATGAACTTCATTAGGAGCGGTCACATCAAAATGCGAGAATTGAATTTGTTTAGGCGGTGGTAGATAAATTTGCCATAGTGCCTGTTTGGATAACCAGTTAGCCGCAGTGGGTTTTTTCACTTTTGCAGCACTAGCGAGTTTATGGACTGCTGATTTACCCCTCCAGTATCCTCTTGGGGAATAATAAATTGATTCCATATTATTAATTACCGGCACCTAACATCAATTTACTTTTCATAGCCGATTTTATCAAAAATGAAGCCAATTTTTCTTTGAAGGATTTATCAGGAATAGCATTTAACGCATGAATTAATTTCACATCCGCGAGATGCCTGTTTTGCAGATTGCTGCTTTTATAAGCAACATCATGAAGGTGACAGGCCTTATCAATGGCGTTTATTGGTTCTTCACCGGGGTTGGGTTGATTTTGATTATTGAGTCTGATATCAAGTCTGGTTCCTGGTCCACAGTAGCTATATCCTGGGAGGTGCTTTTCTCCGGGGTACTTTGCCCATGGGGTTCCAGGGAGCTTTGCCAATTTGGCAGCGATATCACCTCCTCGTTTTTTTTTAAATCAGATCTCATAGACACAAATCTAAATTTCTTTGTACCACATTGCACGCATTTACCAGAAAGCGCTGATCTGTTATTTTTAGTTGTAACCGTCGTCACATCATTTGTGCTAGTACGCGTTTTACACTTCACACAATATAGATCCATAATTTATGTATAGAGATATGGATATAATTGATTTTTCGGCGACTAAAACAAGAGAACCAATTAAGCATCATGCAGCGCTACCAAACTCTATCCGGATGATTATAATCGGGCCATCTGGATCCGGTAAAACGCAATTATTACTCAATTTAATAATGAGATGGATGAAGTGGGAAAAGTTGTATTTAATTGCCCCTAGCGTAGATGATCAACGATGTTATGAAGTGCTAAAAGATTTTAACGAGAATGCATCAGAAATTAAGGGTGAGAACGCCATTGATTTTATAACCGATATCGATGAAGCACCGAGCATTGATGATATTGATGGAGATATTAACAGTTTAGTCGTATACGACGATATAATGTTGGATAAACAAAAAAATCCTGCTAGAATATTTTCCCGTGGGCGTCACAAAAACACTGACGTGATATATGTCACTCAACGCTACACTCAGGTTCCAAAAGTGATCAGAGATAACTGCAATTTATTGTCTGTATTCAACGGAGTTGATACTCATACTCTTAGAAATATTTGGCAGACATGGTGTTCTGATATGGACTTCAATCAATTTCGAGATTTCTTTAGTCATGCTCAGTCGACTCCGCACGGATTCGCAACAATAAATTTGCATGATCCTCGGACACGATATCGTATCGGACTTGATCAAATATTCGGTTGAAATCGTAAAAGAATTATTAACCCAGAACTGAAAACTTTAGCAGCAGAGAGTGTGGATGACCACATCGTTGCGAGCAAAATCGTAAAATCTCCGTTTTTGCAAAAATGGAGACTTTTTTTTTTGGTTAAATGAGATTTGTTGGAAACCTGATATTTTGTTCGAAAACGTTATCTATAGGCCATATTTTGTTCGAAAACGTGATCTGGAAGCCTTATTTTTGCTTGAAAACGTGGTCTGTTCACCCTCTCTGCTGCTACAGTAGATCCTATACTGCATTAATCTTTGAGGAAACTGAATAATCTCATTCTGTCAGACTCTCGCGTGACATCAAGAGATTTACAGCGGCCGAAAGTCTGGTCAGTGTCTTCAGTTGATATTAGGTCACACTGGATAGTTTCGTATTTTGACACCTAATATTTAAAGTAGAAGGCATGAACCTAATTTATCACCATCCTAGCATTTTTTAGACCCAGACCAACCCGTACTCGCTGACATTCCGGAAGCAGAGGAGGACCTTGACATCAACTGCGACGACATCACTATTGAGAAGGTCAAGCAGGCCATTCACAAGCTGAAGAATTGGAAGGCACATGGCTATGATGGAGTGTGTCCCGAGATGCTGAAGGCAGAAGACACAGAGGCGCCGCAGCTTCTTTGCCAGATTCTCCAAAAGATATGGGATAGAGAGAAAGCACCAAATGACTGGAAAACCGGAATCATAGTCAAACTTCCCAAGAAAGGAGATAGCAAGCTCGAAGTCTTCCATTCCAAGTGCTTGCGACGGATCATGAGGATCTTTTGGCCAAACATGATCTCGAACGAGGAACTCCGGCACAGAGCAGGTGCAAGCACCATATCTGAGATCATTGCAACTCGTCGATGAAGATGGCTCGGCCACGTCTGCAGAATGCCCCCTGACTCACTACCAAGGGTGGCACTGAGATGGACCCCACAGGCGAAAGGGAACCGTGGCAGACCCAAAGAGACCTGGTGATGGACCGTGGAGCGAGACCTTAAGACCAGAGGCCTCACCCTTCAGACCGCTGACAGCCCGAAATAGTGCTCTCTTGCTGTCGCCTCAAGCACCAGACGGCGCAGAGAGGATAGATGAGCATTTTTCAGTTCGCACATAAGCTAAATCTATAATGTGGTTTAGATTTACTTTGAGTTAGGCTTTGAAACTGGTTGACTTGTTGGTGAGTTAGACTAGCACAGGAGATCAAATGCGTAACTTGGGCTTCGAATGAGCCGTGGAATTGGCTGGTGTATTTAACATGTGTCTGCTACAGAGGTAAATATCTAAAAATCTAGTTGGTTGAGAGGTGATGAAAAGTATGCTAATTTGTTACAGTACTAGTGAATTTTATTCATGTATAAGGCACATACTGATTCATTTAGCTGTCTTGTCACAGGAAAATATTCAAAATACCCCCTTTCTGTAAAAAAAATGAATGTAAAAAAGACGGGTTGGGGGCAGTGTTGATTCAGTATAAAAGCCACTAGTTGCATAAGGAATTACCTTTAATTCCTCGGTCAGAATCTTACCAGCATCATTTTTTTAAAAAAAATCATTATTAATTTTTATTTGTGTCTTTAATGTAATATTATTATCACTTTTCTACAATAGGTCATTGTCAGACAAAAATTTGCCAAAAAACAGTCCAGTGAGACCTTACTGTATGGTGTCTGTGAGATTTTTCTCTTTCATTTTCTTTTGTCCAAAACGTTTGCATTTATACCGTAAACTCTACCAATACAATTTTTGATGAACCAAAATGTAAACATGTTTGTAATGTTCTTTACAGGCGGTAGAATGTATTGGTTCTGGTAGACTGGTCATTTTATGTACTCGGTGAGTTCGTGTCTCAGTCTAATGATCTGCAAGATTTTCATGCAAAAACAAGAGCCTGTAGAACTATTTCCGTCAGTGCCAGATTAAACCCTGTGGAGAACCTTAGGCAGTCGAAATCTTGGTGCCCCCCCCTCCCCCAGCAGCAAACAAATTATCTCCTATCAATATTGTAACACCCCGTGTGTTATTTCGAAAAGACCAAGGGTTCAGGAATAAAAATGCTTTTTATAAATAATAAGGGTGAGATATGACATGCTTTTCAATATCGCAAATAGACTTTACATAAACACAGTGTCCGTTACAACACTATCAACTTGTGAGAATATATAGCAGACTTGGTTATCTAAATGTCGAAAGAACGTTATAATATACAATAGTTAGGTTAAATTAATGGTATCCTTAATTCATGTGTATATTAATAGCCTAATATATTAGACTGGCTGTAATACGTCCTGACATAGTAGCGTGATCTCAATAAAAATAATGATTTTAGTACTAGTGTACTTGAGCAGTGTGGTGGGAGATAGCAGCGGCTTTGTATAATAGTACACTATATATTTATAAAGCATTTACGTTCGATAGCAATCATGTAATAAATCTACTCAATATTTCTTATAACAATTTGATTCAGGTTTTGGATTTTAAAGTACCAAAGTTAATATCGGTTATGAAAATTACGTAAGTGATAATTTTAGAATACAAGGCCGAAATTCTTTTCTACTTAGATGTTCATACTTTGCCGCTCTGATAGCTATCTGCCAGTGCTGTCTGCACTCTTATTTATAGACTCCTATTCATGTCACATGACCTTAGTTAGCCAATCAATGTTTGTCCTTCTCAGGGCAAGCCTTGTCGGTAACCAAGTCAACTGTTCAAACCGTAAGAAAAATCCCTGTGAACATGCAGTTTAGACGGACTTAAGTTGTCCTCACAATGTCTGTGATGTGCGTTTTTACTGTTGATCTTATAAATATATTCATACCTATGATTCCGTATAACTGAAAGAAACGGACAAGTAAATTTCAATGCGAATCGAGTGAAAGTACAGTGTACTGATGATGATGATCCAATGAGTCGCAATACGGTTAGAAATAGTCCCTATCAACTGCATACTACATGCATTTTGCACACTAAGTAACACAACAATTTCTACATAACCAAGAACTTTCAATAATGACCAGTAACATTAGTTCTTACTTATTGTCCAACAGAAGTGTGACAAGAAAAATGTGATTCTTCGGCTGGGCACATTGATTCCGTCAATATCCTGCATCTCTGCTGTTCTAGTAATAAAACTCCACCGGATGGCTGAATTCAATAGTTTATGGGCTAACATCATTTTTCTCGCTTTGATATTCCAAAAATCATGGAAGGTAAGATAATTTATTTCCTTAACTATTCATGTCGATTTCCAGCACGATACACCTATGGTTCAACATTAAATGAATATAGCACAATAACTGCGAGCATGCGAACTTCTTTCTACTTAATATTGGTGTCCCAGTTTGTAGAACTGTTGACGTCTTTAGATGACTTCCTTGACGAATTCGTTAATACTCATGATAACAGCATGACACTTCGGACCAGGGCAAGGTTTTACACTCACATTTAGTATAAGACGCAGGATACACATTTATAAAAGATGCAGACGGTGATCTAAACGATGGTGGGTGGGTGGCGTACATTCAGGAACGGAAGAAGTAATTCACACACGATAAACGTTTTCAGTGACAGATAAAAATGACATGATCAAATAAGTCAAAGTCTCATAGTTCATCATCATCTCACATCTCAACGTTGAACATCAGATAATCTTGACACATTAATATTAACTGGACAATGTGCATGCAAAACTCCATTAACAGTACCAATATGGTATTACAATATTATTTTGATGCGTTGTGGCGGTGCTTGTAAACGGCGCGGGACAAATAGGCCAGTGATTACACTGCCTATTTAATCCTCCGGCATTGATTTCCATATGTACGTGGTCGGTACAAACGTAAACAAAAAGATGAAAATTCTGCATTTATGTGATCCAAGATTTTGCTGTGATCCTGGCTTGAAAATATGTTGAGCAATTACTAGGCTGCATTCATACATTTCGAGCCAGATATCCACGTCTACAGTGATAGTTATTACTCGACATGCTGGGTACGTTTTAATAACGGAGGTAGCCTCAGTTAAAAATATATCCTTTAATCTGTATGCCAATTCCACTTTGATGAGTTTGGTCATTGGCACAATTCTTAAGATTGTAAACTACATACAATTATGTTTCATGCGGACATACTGGCAGCACTGTTTGACCTTTGACCCATCAGTTTATGACTATAATGTCTCGAGCTAATAAACATTAAGCTAGAGACCCATGTATGCATGCAATTTGATTTGTTGAAACTGAAAAAGACATGTTCCTAACAGAACTATGTTTATTAAGCGCAGAACATCAAAGGAACTATTTTTTTTTCATGCCAAGTCAAACAATTTGCAACCCGCTGCCTTATTCCGTGAAGTGCAAGCATTCCCCCCAGGAGTGTGATAACATATCAAGTGAGTGCATATAGTGGCAGAATGAGTTGAAAGGACATTTATAGCACGATTATTTGTTTTAACCTCCCAATATATTCACATCTAACAGTATTGTCTGCGGTAGGTATAGAGCCGATGTCGTAGGTACCGCGAACGATGTTGAATTTTAACTAATTAGTTTGTGCAGGTCAGAAAGTAAACACTTTATATGCCGATGTTGAATATTTTTGCATAGCAAATACTATTCAAGCCGGCACTTTCAGACATTCAAGTTTCATCTCTCCCGCCAAACAGATTTATGGGTATTTAAATACGAATGTCAATATAATTAAGACTAACTGAGATTATAATTAAGAGGAAAGAAAACATAATTTAAATGAATTACATAAAGACTAATTGAGATATATGTTAATGGACACGTGTCACTCCGGTTGCTTATCAAAGAAAAAATGAAATCATACACATACACAACTAAAAAAATAAAAACGGTTCGATTATAGTAACGTGCATTTATGTACACATAACGGGAGTTAATTATTGGGTTGTCATTTTCATGAATACATACATGTTTAATGTTGATGTGCTGCGCCCAAGAACCAGAAACAGAAAAAGGGGTCGGTGTATTTTCAAGAGACGGTATTGTATATTTGTCCTAGATAAATATTTCATGTAATGCAAGAAACATACAACTTTTTCATAATCCAGATATGCTTTTTTACGCACAACAATGTAGAAGAAAAATAAATGTAAAACAAAATAAATCATTAAATAAATAAATAAATAATAAATAAATAAATAAATAAATAAATAAATAAATATAGAGGAATTCCGATATCTAAGTATATTCTATTATCACTATAAATATAACTCGTTTCCATTGGTCGTTTTACATCTTAACAGGTTTTGTTTCAAATTTGTGCGAATTCGTATGCAATGTTCGGTCGCATAATTCTACTTTATTGGTTGTAAATGTTAATTATAGACGTTTATAATAGTACTCATATGCTCCTGTTCAAAGACTGATAGGTAATTTTGTTTTTACATCAGATCCTTGTTACAGATGCAGATACATATATTCCAAACTGAAGATGAATGAAGAAAAGGAGCAAAGCCATTACATCTCTTATTTAGATATTGGTAGATTGACAAATAGCGAGGCATCTTGAAGTAGTTACTAATTAACTATTTAAAGAACTCCCGCTAGTTTCTAATCTCCCGTTCACATAAAAAAATAATCTTAGAAATAGTTGTTATAACCCAACTTGAATCTCATCTGAATTCAAACAGTTTTTTTTTTAGAAATGCACAGTCTGAGTATCGCCCTCGCCACAGTACTGAAACTACTCTTTTGAAAGTATTTTATGACATTCTTTCTTCTTTGAATAGCAGAAAGATTACAATCCTCATCCTCCTTAATTTGTCTGCATCATTTGATACAAAAGACCATGATATATTATTTCACCGTCCCCATCATGTATTTGACATTCACAATACAAATTTAAGGTGGGTCAAGTCCTACGTAGTCAACAGAACAGGACACAAATTTTATCTGCAAATGGAATACACTCCAGCCCATTTGATCTATGTTGTGGTGTTCCACAGAGGTCTGTTCTTGGATATGTTCTCTTGATTATATACACTCAGTTGCTCTCAAGTGTCATAGATCATCATCAAGTGTCTCACCAACTGTACGCTGATGACACCCAAATATACAAATCTAGCCACCCAACTGAAGTTGATGTTCCCATCGAAGGAGTAGATAGGCGCATATTTGAAAGCATGGAAGCTGCATATAAATGATGATAAAACTGATGCCATTCTGATTACATCAAAAAGACTTTCTTGTTCACATCCTTTACCTCAAATAATAAATATCAGCAACACCAACATTAAATTCACTTAGTCAGTAGGAGACCTAGATGTTACTCTAGACAGTTCTTTCACATTGCTCCAACATGTCATGAACAAACGCAAGGCTGTATATCTTGAGCTGAGACTCATCAGCTCCATTCGCAAATATCTTTCAGTTAATGCTACTAAATCACTTGTTTGTTTATTAGTATTTTCAAGACTGGACTATTGTAACTCAAGTTTGCCTGGTTCGTCTCAATATCTACTCCAGAAACTTAAGAAAGCTCAAGACACAGCTGCTCGGATCATTCTTTGAATATCACGATCAGAGCACACATCGCCACTGCTCTGTACCCTACACTTTCCATCCATTCGATCCAGAATCAAACAAAAAATTATTTATCTGTGCTACCTTTCACTGATGGACTCCAGTCCAACATACTTATATGGCCTCACCCATGCGTACACACTAGTAAGATAATTACGTTCCTCTTCTGACAACCGTATACTCATCATATAAAAACGAAGCCATATGGACAATGTTCATTGCATAACAGAGCATCCAAACGTGGAATGAATTGCCCGTTGAAATTAGACAGAAGGACACGGTGATCTCTTTCAAGATTGTTTTTAAACTGAACCTTTTTCGACTGCAATAACAAACTTAAAAATAATAATGGTTTCTACGTAAATACTTTCAGCATTTTTGTTTTCTAAATTCATGGTGTTTTTTTTAAATTTGTTTTGTTGTGTGTTCATCTCATTGTAGATGTTGTGAAGCGCTTAGAGGTTCTTAAGATTAGGCGCAATACAAAGTCCTTATTATTGTTAGTATATGCCTTTTCATAGAATATTTTCAATACGTAGAATTCATATGTATTTATTACCAAGTGCAAGGGCATACTTTTTATGTTTGTTAACAAATACAACAAGTTTTGTTTTGAAAAGTTCAATTTTGGGAAAGAGTGGTGACTTCGGAATTCGTTAGTTTGAATGCACTCACCACTGATCTGTCAGTCATTCAACATTTATAAGTATTTACGTCAGCATTGAGTGTATACTGGACTTCTTGCATTCTTCTAGAAGCATAATAAAGAGAACTGAGTAATTGTTTTGGAAGGAAACCCGATTGCTAATTATAAACAGGATCATTATCATGATAGTAATTGAATGCATGCTTGAAATGACCTTTTCTATGACTTTTTCTCCAAAGTTAAATGAATAAATGGGTCTGTAATTTGTGGGCTTTTTTTTGTTTTCTGTATTGTGTTTTGGTAACACTATCACGTTTTTTTATCCAAAGAACGGGGAAATTTTCTCATTAAGTTTTTTTTTGAATAAAATACACTGAGGATTTATAATTGCTTATTCTGCACTTTTTAGAATATTGTAACTTACTCTATCAGAGTCACATACGTTTTTTTAGAGGAATTGTTCGAAGAACATCTAGAATTTCCTGTTCACTTTTTACAATTCTTTTCAATTTGTTAATTGTGCAAGTCAGTAATTTTGGCAAAACTACGTTGGTATTGTTGATTGTAGAAACAGACGCCGAAAACTAATCTAAAGACTCAGCTCCTTTAAGTAGAAGAGGGATATGATAATGTACCATCAAATTGTGTGACTAATAGTGTTAATGTAGTATAGAGATATCATAACGTACCATCAAATTGTGTGACTAAAAGTGTTAATGTAGTATAGAGATATGATAATGTACCATCAAATTGTGTGACTAATAGTGTTAATGTAGTATAGAGATATGATAATGTACCATCAAATTGTGTGACTAATAGTGTTAATACAGTAGACGGACATGATAATGTACCATCAAATTGCATGACTAATAGTGTTAATGTAGTAGAGAGATATCATAACGTATTTTCATAATGCGTGAATAATAGTGTTAAAACTGTAGAGGGATATGATAACATATCATCATATTGCGTGACCAATAGCGTCAATATAGTAGAGGGATATGATAACGTACCATCAAATTGCGTGACTAATAGTGTTAATGTAGTAGAGGGATATGGTAACGTACCATCTAATTGTGTGACCAATAGAGTTAATAACGTAGAGGGATATGATAACGTACCAACATACTGCGTGACTAATAGTGTTAATAGTGTTAATGTAGTAGAAGGTTATGATAACGTACCATCATTTTGCGTGACTAATAGTGTTAATAACGTAGAGGGATATGATAACGCACCAACATACTGCGTCCAATCCATGTTAAATCAATGTTAACAATTTTGGTTTCCCACATGCGGAGGATCATCTTGACTGACTTTGCCATAGCTAGTAAATCAAAACTGGTTGATGGCGATGCCTTTTCTGAGTCTTATCTGGTAGTCGGAAACATCTGCCTGATGATACTTTACGAATTGTCCCAGGTAGTCAATAACCTTTTTATATGCTATGCTGCCTCGCACCGCCTTTCAGAGCCATTTGTATGGAGTTCTAACTGTTCCTAACATAGTTGCTTTTGTAACTTCCGCAGCTAAAAGTGCGGCAATAAAAGCATGAAATGAAAATATTTCATCAGTTTTGTTTGTTTTTGTTTTGTATTTGTGCCATATTGACTTGGATACAATTTAATATCCCCGAAGTGTTCTTTTGTTTTGGGTCATTTTAAGCTGACCAGGCTGCTTTTGGAGTAGCCATGCAAAGATAATTCCAGTCAGCTATGTGAAAAAAAAGCTTTAATGGGACCTGACAATCGTCTTGCATTGCGTTGGTGTTTTGGAGCTAAGGCCAACTTAACTTTGTGATATAACATTACTATTTGAAAACAGGTTCAATTACTATGTTACGAGTTTTACACAGGTGCATCAACGACCCTTATTCGGTCACCTGTGCCCTCCAACAACATTCACTTATCATAGAGGATTACAGCACAGTAACAAGTGTTTGAACATACATGTCAAACATGTCAAACACTGTGTAAACAACTCCTGGTGTTTCTTTTGAAAAATAATAAATCTGCACAACGTACTGAAGTCGTGCTAGGACATCTGCAGAACCGTGTAGATGTTTCGATGCGGTCCAGAAACGCTCGTGATATACGTGATTGTCTATAAAAATAATCAACATTTCTTCAGTGGGTTCCTAGTGACCGTTTAACCATAGAGAAACTTCAGACACTTCTATACTGTCAAACAGTATGGCACTTCTGGTTACCTGAGATTTTATATTGGAACTCCACGACACGTGTTTTGGTACGCTGCATGTTGGGTACTTATTTGCCACGTAAACTGTCCCTGAATAGAAATGCTTTGCTTCGATTCTCTGGTGACTACGCAAACTGGCAGCGTTAATGCAGTTCCAGGCATTATAAACGACAACTAACACGATTATGTGATTAGTGAAGCTATTAGTGCAGGTGTCCACGACGTTAATGTTGACAATTCAACTTTAATATCAGTAACACCTCTATGACTCTAAATTGCATTATTGTCGGTGCCATTACGGGTTAATATGAATGCGTGTTTTGCATTTCCATGAATTGAATTTGTAATCGACTCTATATAAGTCCAGATTAAAATTGATGACGGCGCCAGTGACGTTTTCTTGTATATCTATATATGGGGTATTTGAACAATTTAGAGTTCGTCTGTCTGATCTGCCTGATCGTAAGAGGCATTGTAAATAACTATAGACGACCAGCAGACATAGCATAATGTTCGTTGCAACTGGCGAGTCCGGTAATCGTCATGGAAATGTCAACGTTGTCTAGAATTGCTTCAGTATCATATCCATCTGGAATTACGCGCGCTGTCAAACAACCCCATGATGCCATTGTTAAAAACTCCAACTTGACATCATTGGTGATATTATTGCTAACACGTATTAGTGTTCCCCCCATTTCTAAAGCCTCGCTTGAAAGTAAAAAAAGAGACATGTCCTGCACTCGTGATTCGATTTTTTAAAATCCGTAGCCGGAAAGGGAAAATATTGAAAATCTTTGGTGCTGTGATACATCATGTCCCAAGCGGGATCCGGTGTATCTTCGAATTGAACCACTGGTTATGCTGATACATTATTGATTTTGTCAAACACATTTTAATCCATTGCGATTAGCAATGTAACTTGATTAGCGCCTGTAAAACAACCTGACAACACAGCCGATACCCTATCTGCATAAAGTCATTCAAACGGGTTTTCTCGCGTTAACAACAAACTCGGGTATTACACGTCCACGTTCAGTTGTCTTTATATATAAATATCAGATCGATCTCTAATATACAGTTGTACTGTCGTAGATTTCCTGAAGATATATAACATATGCCCGTCCTGAACTACATGATTACAACGATTATGTGTTAACTACATGATTACAACGATTATGTGTTAACCGGCCATTGTGACATGGAAGATGCACAGAAGTAATCAACAGCAGGTCAGCCAGTTCCATGGCTGGGGAAAAATCCAACGTATGTAACCGTGGCATCACAGGCTAAATTGATTTTAATGGTCGAGGTAGTCCTGACAATATAATGCAATAAATTGTATCCAGCGCATAAGATTTGTTTGTCCACGTAAAGTTCATTGATATCTGAGAATTGCTCTAAGTGATAACTGTCCAATGTCAATTAAATACAGTAATGTGGAGTTTCGATCGAGATGTCAGGGATAAGTGTGAGATTGTGTTCACGTAAGAATGTTTAAGAGTCTTTACCAGCCTCCAAAGAACGTCTTGGTCGATTCTCTTCATTGATTGATTCAATGTCGTTGGCGCCCTTGAGAAGTTCAATAGTTTTCCAGGTGGCGTCACGGTCAGTCGGAAACGCAAGTCATTAGCGAGAAGGCTCTCAGACGCATATGGAATCACACCACAATTAATACTTCCAGTTCAGTACCGAATGTAGTTCCAGTCTATTTTTAGAACATTTTTTCCTCTCTCATTTTGGTGGTGATAGAAGAGTTATATTGATGCATATTTGGTAGGGATTTAAAGGTAATTGTTTATTCTTGAGAATAGGAGCAGAGAGAGTGGTTGTCAGTGTGTAATTTGGCGACAGTGCACATGGAGTAATAAGGCGTTGGTGATGATCCGGAAGTGAAATATGTGTTCTGTTTACATGCTGCTCTGTTTACAGTGCAGCAGCTCAAAAAAATGCCGATCAACCCTTGACAAGAATTTCACCGTGAAATCATCTTTGGAGGTATTTTAGATTAACATATGATTTGTATTGATTGTCACACTGTGGAAAGGTCAGTACTGAGAAATATATGTAGAGAACATATAGTAAAATTAATTGTGGTCTATGTCCTGTACAGGCAGTATTGATGAAACTTTAATATGCTATAAAATTTTTATTATTAATGATAAGCACATGAAATTTGAAGGTGTTATATATATTAACATTTAGAATAGGAAAATGACATTAGAATTTAAAAATTGATTTAATTTTTTAAAATTTTAATAATTTTTTTTTAAAAAATTAAAAAATTAAAATTTGACCCTTAAAATGCACATAGATAATATTTTTGGAAATTATATCAAATGATATCAGCATCTTTATACTCCTACACCATATACAAGCTACAATGATGGATATTTGTCAAATTTTGTCAGAGAAAATATCTTTGTAAGTCAAAATGAGACATACATTTAAAATGTATGAAAGACAGATTCTATTTTGTATTGATCATTCAAACTATTTATTAGGGGTCCAATCAGTTAATTTATGTGTTTATGATGGGGTGACTTCCTGAGTAACACATATCTGCTTATATAGCCTTTAGTAATTGTTAACAAATATAGTTACAGGGTGTTTAGTGAGAGGACAGTGATGAAAACTTTATACTAGAACCTACTCAAGTTCTCTACTAAATCAGTTTAAACTTTCTGAGAATGAAATGCAGGCTGAAGGGATAAAATATACTTCCCAGATGTATATTTACCCTTGGATGTAAGAAAACAGCAAAATGATGTAAGTTGAACACAAAATGCGTTCAATTTTATTGTTCAATTTGGTTATGATATTGATTAGTGAAGTGCGGCATTGTGGCCTGTATGATGTTATGTGAATTCTAATGATCCATCTTAATTTATGCATTGTTAATTACTAATAATATTTGTTAACTGACACTCTAAAGATTGCATAAGATATATTCAAACAGATATTTTGAGTTTAACTGTGTACAACTGATCTTAGCATGGTTACATATCCCACATGAACAAATATTCACATATTTTAGACTGTTTGGGATCCAAAGTTCACATTCAATATATCATATAGGCTGACATTGTACCTACAGTGAATCTATAAGACACTTTTCTGGCTGTGTGCACTAAATGTATCCCAAAATGTTATTTTCTTCATTAATATGCCCATGTATGGTAACATATTTCAATTCAGTACTTGGATAGAGTGCGGTATTGTAATATCAGCTGATATCTGATTCTATTGAACCATTGAGGTTAATAATTGGTATCAAACACCCTTAAAAATACACTTTAAATGTTCAAACAGATCATTGCCATTATTTCTGCACATTTGATCATAACAATTACATTGTATATGTCCCACATATGCAAATTTCCATTCTTGTTTACAAGTTTTGATGATCAGAATTTCACATTTAGTTTATGATATAGGATGTATTGGTACCTGTAGTTGATATGTGTGGCCACATTTGGCTGTATTCTCTTGCAATATCCAGAATTATTATTTCCCTCATGAATAAGATTGCTTATAGTAATATATTCTTTTTTACTACATTGTCGCTCGACTTCCTGTATACTGGCATGTACTAATGTTACCACCAATGATCAAACCTCACCGTCCCCACATTTCCTTAAAGTTTGTGATGCATAGTCTACCTGATTAGCTATTTAACCTGTAAATGACCAGATATGCTTATATAAACTTCATATACTTTTAGGATGAATTTATTACTTTAATACATGACTATTACTTCACATTTCTTAGTGTCACTCTGTCAAGTTTAATATTTATTTCCTATGCTTGCAGCCTGAATGTTATTTGTAAATCACTATATCTAACACATTTTAACTTTATTTGCATACATCTTACTGTTTCTAGATGTAAGTGAAACATTTTATATCTTTTCAGGTCTAGGCTGGTATCTGGAACAAAGTGTTTAGTGGTGGGTGGATCAGCTTGGAAGCTCTCCAGTTGTTTGGTGGTGATAGCAAGGTTTCATAAGGACATATGCAGTGTACTGCCATAAGTGATCATGATATCATCACACTAATATAAATCACCTCAAGGACATGGCTTAGATCTTCATGAGAGAGATTAGCACCATTGTTCAGTAAGGTAAAGCCTGCCTAAAAACTGTATTTTCCTATCTTATTGTCGCTTTTTGTAGTTATCGACACTAAAATGTAATGCAATTTTCCTATAAAACATGGAAGTGGTCCCATCAGATGTTTAAATCTGAGTGCACTATTAATTATACAAATAACTGCCTAAATACCTGACACAATAAATATGGAACATAGCACCTGTTGTTGCTTCTTTAGTGTGTACACCTATATGCACCTTGACAGGCATATTGCGGTTTGTTGCCAAAATCACTATGAGTCATGCTACTTCACTACCCCTGGGAAAAATGTTCTCAGTTACACAGACCCAAACCACCATTTATTTTAAAGACCATTGATTGATCAACTTTTCTGCCTAAACTTTGACAAAATCTGTTTTCAAACTTTTATGAAAATTTAATTTTTCAATAAAATTTAGTTTATAAATTTAAATGTTTATTTAAATTTCCATTAAAATTTGAATTGATCAAAATGTATAAACTTTAAACATAGTTTCAGACAGGCCTTATCTTGTAGTACAATTAGGTTTTTACAGCATTGAAAAAGTCCTATAATTAAGGAAGATATAGCAAATTTAGTTTTGGTTTCTCAAAAGCACATGAATCAACACTTGCACCCTGTGGAACACCTGCACTACACACTTTCCAGCAGGTGTCACATGTCTTGTATGCAAGGAAATTCAAAAAGACTTCATGTATAAAGTTCAAATAGGTGTGGCATTCAAATATAAAAGTTTTACTAAAATTTGCCCCAAAAAGTTGGGCCTGTCAGGAATCACACCACAATTAATACTTCCAGTTCAGTACCCACGAATGTAGTTCCAGTCTATTTTTAGAACATTTTTTCCTCTCTCATTTTGGTGGTGATAGAAGAGTTATATTGATGCATATTTGGTAGGGATTTAAAGGTAATTGTTTATTCTTGAGAATAGGAGCAGAGAGAGTGGTTGTCAGTGTGTAATTTGGCGACAGTGCACATGGAGTAATAAGGCGTTGGTGATGATCCGGAAGTGAAATATGTGTTCTGTTTACATGCTGCTCTGTTTACAGTGCAGCAGCTCAAAAAAATGCCGATCAACCCTTGACAAGAATTTCACCGTGAAGTCATCTTTGGAGGTATTTTAGATTAACATATGATTTGTATTGATTGTCACACTGTGGAAAGGTCAGTACTGAGAAATATATGTAGAGAACATATAGTAAAATTAATTGTGGTCTATGTCCATATGAACGGATATTAGGCCAACTGTAATACATGCACAATGAGCATTAGTTGCATCATCGCCCAGTCATACAAGTCGGTGCCATTACAAAACATGATGTAAATGTTTGTTAGGGCGGAATTATTTTCGTCCAGAAGCGGATTATTGGTTCTTGCGTAGCGGTGGCTCGCAATTGAAATCGGGCCACGGAGAGCACAAAAATAGTGCGGAGAATCGAGCTTGTACACAATCTTGACTTCGTCTCGAAACGTCTTGAAGACATCCGTGAGCAGAGGCACATTCAGTCTTAAGTACAGATCATGAAGTTTTACAGTCAAGGGCGAAAAAGACAATAGTCGGATGCGTGTAGTCGTTGGCTGAATACCTTCGGGAGAGAATGACGAATAAATTGCCTCAATGGATGGTAACTGAGGTTCTGTAACTTTTTGCAGTCACTCATGTACTCCAACTGACAGATTCCTTCAGAGATTGTGAAACGATTGTTACCATTTGCCGCTAACGTACTGAATGATCTATGTGCTTGTGCTATTTAACACACCATCATTGTCACGGTTGACGGCATAATCAAATCGCCCTGGCCATTATTTCATTTTCATTGTATCTTTGCCTCTATGGTGTTGATGTAGTGGGGAAGTTTTGTTAACAATATGTGGTATATTTATTAATTTGATTACTCTTTGCCATCTTTGCTAGCCAATATTCTGATAACCCTATATACACCTTGGCATATCGAGCAGGTATTTCTGATCTTCGGGTCTGAGCAAGCCACCGCGTCCAATCTAAATTCAGTTTTTAAAATTTGAACACTGTTCCTAGGGATCGTGACAAGGGGAGCAAACTACTTAAATGGAATGATAAAATAAGCACTTTTCCAGTGTCGGTCCCTGTTGGCACAAATACCTTTCCCTCAAATAGATCTGTATTGGTCTCCCTTGGTATATAGTCATACAATCGATGCTAAACTTAAAAAGTATCCTTTTTAGGTCAATTGTCACAACCATTTTTGGCCGATGTATAATATGCACAACGCTATCGGTTAGTGGGCATTACATAATAAAGGAGGAAACACATGAAATCCAATGATTACATAATAAAGGAGGAAACACATGAAATCCAATGTAGGTCGCTAGGACAAAGCAACGATATAGCTGTTCGATCCGTCAAGGAATAGATAAGATTATCGGATCCTTGGCTAGCAAAAGATGATTTTTTGCCGGAGTGTGATAATACTTGCTTGTGATGTGAGGGCTTGTAATGTTGGTGAAAGGTTTTACATAATTAATGAAACTGGGATGTTTCATTAAGACACATACTCAATTATTGTGTTTTTATTTATTGATTTGTTTTATCTGTACGATGTGTTGTGCGTGAAGATAAGGTTTTGACGAAAACGGCATTGCTTAGGATCATATATACGTGCTTTATAACAATAACTATTTTCTTACAGATGCTAAAATGTAAACGTTTACATAATATGCAGTCACTTTTATTTGATAAAATTTATTCTACTTGTATATAGTTCATGAAGTTTTCAGTGATCTAATAATGTCCATTGTGAACAATGTAATTATTTATTTTTTATTTATTTTTCAATGCTTTCTATAAAAACGAACTTTTCGGAAGGTCGTCGGGTTTATAATTGCCTACTACATAGGTAAATCCATTAATATATAAAGAAACTGTGGATGACAATAAGTTATTAAAAGAGGAAAACAGAATTACAGCAAAAGGTCTTAATAGAAAATATAATGCTCGCTTTTACGATAAATGTGCATACTCGAGCAATGAGTACATAAAACCACAAGTACACATAACCAGTAATGTACACGGCTGTAATGTACATATATAATCGGCCTATACAGAAATTAAAACATTGCATGGCCTATACATTTATATGACTACCGTATGCATACATTGACACATTTTAAGGCTTTTACAGTAATTAAAACACTGCATGGCCTATACATTTATATGACTACCGTATGCATACATTGACACATTTTAAGGCTTTTACAGTAATTAAAACACTGCATGGCCTATACATTTATATGACTACCGTATGCATACATTGAAACATTTTAAGGTCTTTACAGTAATTAAACATTGCATGGCATATACATTTATATGACTACCGTATGCATACATTGAAACAGTTTAAGGCTTTTACAGTAATTAAAACACTGCATAACCTATAAAGAAACAGAAACAATTTATGACCTATAGAGAAATTACAAATAGTATAACCTATATAGAAGTTAAAACACTGTCTGGTCTGTACAGAAATAAAAGGCATTGAATGACTACAGAAATTAAAACATTATATTGATACAAGGGCGCATTCAATGTGTGCTTTTGAACCTTTATTATAGATGCTGTCTTTCGTTTTAGCATTACTTAGTGATTGGTATTCCGATCACTTTGGGTTACAGCATGGCACTTCAAGAGGTTTCGGATTTGTTTCGCTAAGTCGCGAGCTAATATATGATATAAAAACGAAACAAAGATCTTGCTTGATATTGCGTTAGATGGCAAATCAAACATGTGTATTTAAAGGTTCTGGAAATTTCACTTACGCTAAAGTTTCAGTAATTTAATTCCATGTCACTGACACTAACATTTTCAGTAATTTCGTTTAAATGCAACTATTTCTTTATAAATCAAACTAGATCTATGATAACCTAATGAAATGATGCACCCAGTTGAGTGCCAAATACAAGTATTATAGTCCTGGTACATCAATATTTGTAACTAATGCAGTGGATCTCATCAGAACTTTGGGGGAAATGAAGGAATTCAATAATAACTTAATTAGTGTAGCAATACAATTATAAAGCCAGTTTTAACCAATAAACACCCTACAAAAGGAAACAGTGTCTCTGACTCCCCTCCACACACACGATAAGTTCACAGAGTTCACATGTAGTACTAGTGCATTCATGCAACGCGTCCTAAAAGACCTTCAATGCAAACAGGAAAAAAAAAAAAACAACGCATAGCGACACGTACCCTACAGCACTTAGAAATAAAACTTATGAGAAATATATTCATTTATCAACTGAAGATCTAACAGACATTTACGTTTATGACTGATGAAAGAAAATTACATTAATGTGCGACACGCAATTGTTACATAAATCAGTTTGTCAATACAGACTTTGATCACTATGGGAAACATCATTGGAGATCTTATGTCTTTCGATCCCAGTTCGTATCACAGGTGTTATGCTGCAGGCATTACAATAGATAACAAGGTACACCCACAAGCAGACACACACTGTCTTAAAACATGATAAATCAATACATACATTTTCAAATGCAAGCGTATAGTTCCTCCTGTTTGGAGTTACAGAACTGCAAAGTGCGTGTAGGAGGGATGTCTTAATCTGTCCAGTGCGTAGGAGAGTTATATCAATTTAAAGTTGTGTTTCTTTACCTGGTCTTATATCGGTAGGGCGAAAGATTACAAAATAGTATGTCCATCTATATTTCTCCATTCTATATCTCCTTAATATCTTCGTATTAAGTTCAAATAGGTAAAGCGGATGGCTAAGTAGTCTAAGGTGCTTGCTTTTACAGATCACTGACATTTCACCCATGTGTGCGTGCGTGTGTGTGTGTGTGTGTTTGCGCGCGCGCGTGTGTGTGTGTGTGTGTGTAAAATAACCGTAGACAATTTATTTATTCTAATAAGTTTCAGTTTGCTTTTACTTTCGTTCCTGCATATTATTTAGATGTTTTTTAACCTACAAATTAGCTATTCTTTTAAACAATAATGTTATAAACTGTATGCGACCACCTCATGCACATACGTTTGGCCATTATCCTTCCTTGCGATGTGTCGTTAGCCTCCCTTCCTGTCATCATTATCCTCCCTTCCAATTACTGGCATCATCATCCCTTCCGAATACTCGTTTCCAGACGTTTCCTAGCAGACGACAATAATCAGGAAGCGTGCTATTTAAACCGTTTAGTTTACTTCCTGTATTTTAACCATTGACTGGCTACAACATTCGATTTCTTTCAAAAGTTTTCTTTCCAAAAGCTTCTGAGCTCAGTTGTTTGTTTTCCTTGTACAAACTCATGGACACTTTTTCCTGTCAGAAGTTTAGAAAGGTATAGTTCAAAGTTGTACATAATAAAGTTTCAGTTCAAATTAAAGTACTTTGGAGAAATAGGTGTTGTTCATTAAGTTTAACAGTATCAGGTGAACATAACCAATTGTTTAATATCACTCTTCAGCATTGACGCTAAATATGTTCTTCCTGTTCTCTGCCGATTCACTATAATTGTGCACGATATCCGTTTGCCGTTTTCTTCGTTAAGCGTTAAATAAAAAAAGTTCTAAACGCTCTACAACTTTACTTTGTTCGTCGTGATGACATGCTAAAGGTAAATCTCATGCATGTCTTGATTGTAATTTAAACTAAGCAGAATTACTCATAAAGTCAGAAAAACATAAAATTTCCCTTCCTCACTGGATCACTGGTGTTTTCAGATCTTCGGTTTCGATGGTGATCAGTTCTTGTACCTTTGTCATACTTATCGGTTTCTGACTTAAAGTAATTTCTACGTGTAGTCTGCAATCCCATAATGCCTACATGGATGTGATCGGTATTAAAGAAACACTGAAACTTATAATATTTGGGGTTAATCAGTTATGACTTTCATGAGACAGGTATGCTCTCATCTATTGCAACTGTTCATCTACAGTCAGCCTGTTTAGCAGGGTAAGCACGGCTTTTTTCATGCATGGAGAAACAGATTTTATATATGCATGGAATAATATGAACATGCATGCAAAAATAGGGGTGGGGGGCAGAGGGGGACCGATGTTCTCGGTCGCCAGACTAGTGGGGGTGCCAAAATGTGCTTTGAAATAGGTTGTATGTGGAATTTTTGCTGCAAAACATTTTGCATATATGATAGAAGAATCATACAGATCGCTAGCACTAGCAGTGAAACAGTCGCATTGGGTGATGGTGATTTTATTGACGAAAAGAATTGTTTTCAGAGTTGAAGGAGTGGGGGGCGTAAAAATGAATCTTGTCCTAGTGCTCAAAACACTCTAGTTACACCTCTGCAGCATGTAAAAACGTGATATATGCATGTAAAAATGTTGTGATATATGCATGTATTAAGACTGTGCTATCTGTGTGTAAAACGTTGTTATATCGGCATGTGAAAACGTTATGATATTTGCTTGTGTAAATGTTATGTTAAATGAATTTAAAAACAATGTGATATATACACGCAACAATTATGATACCCTGGAAAAAAAACCATTTAACTTGCAATCTAAAATGGCAATATACATATGCCATAATTCACTGACATCTCACTTATGTCCGCGTAGTTTCCAGTCTCAGTAGTTTGGCTTACACAGGTATGTAGAAAGATTGCCAGTAACTTGCCGTGTGTCGGTGGTTATTCTTGGGGTCTTCCCGGTTTCTTCCTCCATCAAACATACTGGCCGCCATGTAAACTAAAACACATGATTTCGTTAGCCGTGCTGTGGTGATGTGTACATTGTTTTTCCTTAACACATTTGTTCGCATGTACCGTACAGGTATTATTTACGTCAGAATTCACACTCGCTGTCCGTATTTTTTTAGAAGACCGTGCTTTTAATGCACGTAATGAAGAATCAGTCTACAAGAACAATATTATCAATCATTTACGGAGAGAGAGAGAGAGAGAGAGAGAGAGAGAGAGAGAGAGAGAGAGAGAGAGAGAGAGAGAGAGAGAGAGAGAGAGAGAGAGATGCTGATTTAATTGTACAAAAAGGAAAATGTTATATTTATGTCGCACACCTGCAGTATTTGTCCTTTTTGCTATGTTTGATCCCAAAACAATCTATTAAAGTAATAAAATGTTCACAGTTGCTCAACTGTCGTTTTTGATATGTGAATTAAACAAAACAACATAGGTCTAACGTTCCGAGTCGCCGCAATAAACGAGTTTAATATGGCCGAGGTATACATCAAGACTGTTAGGCAGATAAAAACATATACGCCATATCGAGCAATTTCTTTCCCTAAATTCAGAACAAAACACGAAATGGTGGTTCTGCATACATTAGATATCTTTCTCTCTTTTACTGTTTCTTAATAGTTTTAGCTCTAAATTTTGACAGATATTAAAATTCGTTTAGGTTAATGTAAAAATACTGACGCGACGGTATCAGTAAAAATACCAAAATATCCCCAGTGTGGGTTTGTAATACTGACATGGAGAATGATAATCTTTATCGAAACGTCAGTTCAACATGTAAGATTAAAAAATTAGTATATAATAGATTGTTGAAACACCTGGTCTAAAAAGAAAGTTACGCGAGCTCATGGGTTTAGACTGTATGTTTTCGAGTGTTCAGATACTTCGGAACACGTTCAATTGAACACGTGGATAACATTCATGAGCATCTCGTCATGTGCAAACTACGTATGGTAGGTTTGAGTACGTTAAATTTTATCGTAGCTATTGTGAAAGACTAATAAACCCGAGAGAACGTATGAAGATAGATAGAATGCATATTACCAATAACCAATTTCAACCTTTTTAAGATAATGCGCATTACAAGCATGTTTTCGTGTCACCGCCACGATGACATATACATGTTTATAATTTTTAAATTCATCCAGGCACGATACTGGACATATTAAATTGTAACAATTTAAAAAAAAAAAAACACCGTTATCAAGTAAACTTTCTCATTTGTATTCCTCGCAAGCATATAAATTTTAAAAACCAAAATTATATTTTAGGGAATTTTTGCTAACAAGTTAGCTAAGAAAATGACATTTGCCTTTAAACATTTTAACAGCCTCATGTTCCTTAGTGCCATAAATGATCTGTCTCGAAATTTCATCTGTTGACTGGATGTTATGATCTGCCATGGGCTAATCCACGAATGGCGGCCAACTGAATGAGCATGCCATGCATGGGATCCATTTTTTAAAAATACTGAACTCAATTAACATGAACGGGCGGGGTTTTATAAAGGACCTTTATTCTATGTCGGCATGAAGATAAGCTTTTTGAGTTAAATGTAACATGCTCAACTGTTTGATGCATATGTAAAAAAAAATATACATGGAACGAATAATTTTTAACAAAAATATTTCTCTAGATCATCAGTGTTCGTGATACCAGATGTGTAATTGCGTTACCACCGTCAACCTCTTACTTAAAGTTGAATACACATCAGAATAAGTACATTTTACACTTAGACCGGTACAGAGATCACGACTAACAATTTTCGTCCGGATGAACATCCAGCTGGAGTCTCTTGGTCTAAGGCGGGGGCCATTGTCCGAATCTCAGTACTGTTGGGGTCATACTTTACATTGGGCTCATTGTACGGTTTGCTTTGAATATACGTTTACTGGAATACATATAACGAGTTTGATCATGATGTTCTAAACGTCTTTCTAATTTCCTACTTGTTTGCACTCAAGAAACTATACATGACCGTTGTTTTTCATTCTTATATAACGTGCATATGCCGAAAAATGTGTATTCAATCAGCAATTGCAATTTCGATGTTTGAGTAAGTCGTTATATAATTGGTCGGCCTGGTGTCAGGATAAAGTCTGAAGTACTTCGTATGCGTGTGACATAGGATGCCGAGATCCATACACTGTTACGTAATTAAAGTGTAACAGAATTGTTACAGAGTGGATGGTGGATTAAATGAACAACACAAACACAATATGTGAAAGATTGATGTAAATTTATGAAATAAATTATTAATGAAAAATAATGACGTATCAACACAACTCGTGCATTCAACCCACAATCTCGCTTCACAACTATTCACAATTCAACAATTAAATATTAATACAAAATAAACACAGATCCAAGGAATCTCCTGGACTAAACACAGATCCAAGGAATTTCCTGGACTACACAAATGTTTCACATAAAATGGAACCTTTACAAAAGTTGTATTAACGCAAGTATAAATTAGATAACAAATACAAACATCAAACTAGACTATCGCACGTATGGATTGCGACAACTAGCACAAACATCTACATATATTTAATCAAGTTGCTAACTGTTATTGAGATTCATGTAATCCATTGAAATACCTCTGTGATTCAAAGTAACTATGTAAATATAACAATGTATTCAATTGTTAACTACAATTGAAACACTTATGCGTCTCGACCCTGTACAACCGTACGATTCACCAACTGTTGAATCGCTGCCCAGCTTCTCCGAATACCTAGGGTTGACTCAATACATTTATCGGTCACTTGCCCTTCACGGATCCACCAGTTATACGTACAGACAGCATACAGCATCTACTAGAACCATCGGTCCCAAATATCTAGATGCCACCCCGGATGTTTACACCTCTAGACAGCTCCGACACTCGGACATTTAGACTTCTAGATTTCCGGATATTTACACATCACGACAGATGTAGACGGACAGACAATCCGATAAAAACAGACAGTCAGATACTTCAATTTGATTGCACAATTAAACAGCATAATCACGGCACAATCAATCACATTCAGCTACAATTCAGAGACATTCAGAGACGTTCAGCTACAATTCAGAGACGTTCCGCTACAAATCAGTTACAATAAAGAAACCAAACTAATAATAGTTGTTTCTAAAACAATCTAAAACTTAGATTGCGCTATTGTATTTAAAGTCTAATAGTGACTAGTAACTCCAAATATTCAACGTTTTAAATCTGCATTGTATTAAAGGCATCATTACATGAAAAGATAAACTGAATAGAATTCACAATAAAACGAAATATAAATTTAACACTCACCCCTTTGGCTGGAGACAGAATTACGAGCTATCTCTCCTTTGATAAGATAATTTTGGACTCGTAATGTTATCAGAAATATTCTGCCTTATATATCCCAAATAGGTGAGCAGAATTCACGGCAAAATTCCCGTTCACCCCGTGATTCTAATGTTCCTGACTTCAAGTGATTCGTAGTCAGGCACATGCAAATCGTTAAACGTCGCTTACCTTGAAAAAACCACTTATTCACCCCAGGTAACTCATGTACGACGAAACAAAAAAAATGGTGAAATTAGTTTGTAATTCAAAGAAGAAATAAATTCAATTTTCGCCTAATTCTGTGACATAAAGAATCATCTGTCTTTTCAATGAATAAGAATCCGAGGCAGCCATTTTTATTTTCAGTCGTCATGAATAAACCTACACACAAAATTATGTATTGATTTATTGTTATAAAAATCGAAAACTTCTTTCAGTGAAAAATACATTTCTTTGACTGGATGTTATATATATATATATATATATATATATATATATATATATATATATATATATATATATATATATATATATATATATAAACTCTGTTATCTTGAGAACTAAACGAACTGAGTCGTTAAACCATCTTGCGGGAATTAACAGGGAAGATAAGCTACTCCGACGTCATTCGAAATCGGAGGGAAACTTGTCATTCTGGGAATTACAAGGAGCATCTGTACAGTTTAGTGACTATTTGCTAATATATACATATTGTTGTAATATATAACGGCAAAGTAATTGTACGTGCATTATTGCAGTATGTATACTTTAGTACGTAGAATTACCTGGTGTCGGGTTTGATTCATTCGTAGTGTTTGATCTACATGCATATTTTGAGATATGATCAATGTTTATGTAAGGAATTGATATTGTAATTCGCTATTTGGTTAATTCTAGTAACCTCGTGCATTTATTTATTTGATAGTATAGATTTGCAAATGTTGAATTGAATTGTAACTTTGTATAATGGTTGCAGTGTGTAACATTAGTTAATAGTGATTTGACTATGTGTGTATACTTTGTAGGAGTATCGTGTGTAAGGATGTATCAGCACATGGATTTATGGATATATGTGTACACTTTGTAGAAGTGTAATGTACAGAAATGCGTCTGATTATGTTATATTGTTCTGTATAATAAGATTGAATATATGAATATATATATATATATATATATATATATATATATATATATATATATATATATATATATATATATATATATATATATATATATATGTATATATAAATATATATATATACAAGCGATGCAGCTGTTAGTACCATTTTTGTAAGTCTTTGATATAACTCGACCGGGTTTCGAACCGATGACGTCCAGCTTCCGTGGCGAAAGTTCTAACCACTAGGCCACCGGAGCGGTTATAACTTCATCAGGCACAGCAGGAGACAAGAAGAGTAAAAAAAAAATTAAAATTCGTTCACAGCGCTTAGACACCATGACCGAGACAGCCGGGCACAGACAACCAGGGTCAGATAAAAAAAAAAAAAATAGGTTATCAAATGCGGGAGATGTCTCTGTTGCATGGGTGAGAAAAATGTGGATCACTTATTCGGTCCGAGCAAGTTAAGTATTTTCGTTTCATTAATACTGCAAATGTCATGATGTAACTGTCAGTAGTAAAGCTTATATGATTTACTTCCAACTTTCTATATTAATTTTCTTAACACTATCCTAAATTAAAACCCTTGAAAATATATCAGGATTAGTTTGCTTTTATTGTTAGGGTGTGATACTGATTTAATAATTTGAAGAGATGAAAATAATGACCATCTTTTTCATTTGAGTTATTTAATTACGGGTGTTTCCATATCACAAAGTACATGTCCAATAATGTCTGCTTTTTCACCTTGCAAGATTCGTCTCTCATCATGCATGTTTCGTCCCCTTTTCCCGGCTATGTATTTCTAAGTCCCGTTGAAATAGACATTTTACAATCTTATAAAAGTTGCATTATGTTTTAGACATTATCCAGACGTGGCTTGGACTTTGTTTGATTAAATAAATAATAGAACCTTGTAAAAACAGTGCAAAAGTAATCAAATACACACAAAACCGTAATCTTTAAAATAGCTTATGTCTGCATGACAATGGGAAGTGATGTGTCAGTTTACTCACGCCAAGTGTCAACAGTTCTTTTAAACAATGCCATTTTGTTCAAACCGTCTTGTACAATATGCCAAAGTTGAAACATGTTGCTGTGAAACGTACTACATTGAAGAGTCATTATTTTCTCACCAACATTTAACGTAATTATTTGTTATGAATTAAAAACACACATCCTTATCATTATTTTCTCACCAGCATTTTACGTGACTATTTGTTATGAAAACAACTTGGCTGTAGTCTTCACGTTATGATTTGAGCACGAATATTTAGCAGATGGAGTACAATGGATTGTCGCATACAAATAGATGAGAAGAAATTTACGTCATTTTCTCTACTGGCGCTGTCCCCAAAAGACATGCATTAAAGAATACACTATGGGATGGTGACCTTGTCAGAGAGGTAGTGCTACTTTTTTCTATTCTTAAACAAAAAGACTTTACGGTTTTCTTACTGAACTTTGAATATTGCCAAATTGTGGATATAAATTCAGACTTTTTTTTATTATTAGAATTTAGATAGATAAGCTGTTAGAAGAGTGCAATCCAAACACAGATGTTAATATATTCACAAAATCGGTTTGTCCAACATTATTGTTTTTAGGAGCGAACCTTTCCTTACAAGAGGCGATGAATGTGTTATTTTGATTGCTGCTTTTGTTGTTACTGCTTATGATGTTATTGTTTTTATTTATAATTTTATTATTATTATTATTATTATTATTATTATTATTATTATTATTATTATTATTATTTATTTATTTATTTATTTATTTATTTATTTATCTAAGAAGGTAAAAATTATTATACGAATGATCGATGTTATAAATAAAGAACTTTAAAACCAATCTCTTTACTTGGTTGCTTTTACATATTTTCTATATGGGCGTGGGGTTGATCTAATAACCTCAAACTCACTATTTCTTGAATTTTAATTTGGGTGTGCCTATATAAAAAATAAATTGTAAATATCTGTCAACCGCATGCTTTGGTTGCTTTTAATCGTATACGAAGCATCTGTGAATATAATTTTTGTTAACAGTGTGCCAAATATGAATGTTAAGTCACGTTAGAGGGACTTTTTGTTTCGCTAAAGAACGCCTACTTATGTTATAAACGTGACATCTTCCCTAATGTTTTTGCACATTGTTTTTGTTTCAGAGATCAGAGATGATAGAGCATGTTAACAACCGTGTCAGTCCGTCCAATTCAAAATGTTACTTAATAATTATCAGTGTAGGAGATGTCGCGAGTGTGGGTGAGCGACTGTTGCAAAAATGTTTGCAATAAGATAAATATATTTCCTTAAAAAACTCGGCTTTTCTAAGCAAGAAAAAAACTTGAAAAGCGTTTCAATATAAACACCTATCTTTTCTGATGTTTCATGCTGCACTTATGCATGTCACAATGAGCGGAAAAGTGGCGATAAATAAAGCTAGATTGAGAATAAAACAAAAAGGAATTAAAATATCGATATTTAGTGTTTTTACACTCAACAATATCTTGACCAGCTGTATTTCATGCTGAAAAGAAACAATCAAACAAAACTGTCCTTGATCGCGATGATTATGACATCAACGTTTTCTCCTTAGTATTTGCGTCAGTATAACATACAAACGAAGGGCTAATCGTCGACCTTCTGGAATGTATTCGCATTCAGACAAAAAGGGAGGAAGTATAGATAGTAACCGTCCCAGTCCGTGTCTGTTATGTACTTGGGCTTGCAGAGAGATCACACACTCTTTTACATTAGTAGTAAAATGGGACTTTGTGATTTAATTTACAGAAGATTTGTCACGAGCGCTTGCATCTGTGTGGAAACCTAACATGTCAAGCTCGCGCCAGGGGTTGGGAAGCCTTTATCTGTAAGCGTGTGTGTTATCATACACGTCCATTATGTCGCTACTAACTTCGACCTATTTGGCTTAAGCGATAGGTTGACTCGATTTATTATGCCTAGTAATCGTTTTAGTTTCAAAAGACACCAATTAGAGCTTAACAACTGTACTACTTTAATCCGCTGCAAGTGTAGAAAATTCTGAATAGACGCGTCTTCGCCAAAGTAACCAGTGGAATTCGTTTTGTAGCTCCATCCGTGATACGAGTTACGTTCGATATGGGACAAGCCAACACATAACATCCACGACATATGTCTTTTATAATAAAACGGTTCTCTCGGCGATGTATTCTCGTCGTTGTTGTTCTGTTTCTATTATTTATCACGCCTATAACTTTGAGGGTATAACACAGCTCTTTTATTAAAAATATGATCACGTTTAATTGCTCAATACGTTGGTCTTGGCCAGATTCAACATGCACACGCACTCCTAACCAATTACCTTTCTTACTGGTACAGTCTTCATGCAATCATGGGAAATATCTATCTGAAGAATATTTAAGTACTCAGTGATTGTGCACGTTAGGATCGTGGCATGACGTTGCTCGCGCAGCACGTGCGAGTTAATGTATTATTGCATTATTGCGCACATTTGTATATATATATATATATATATATATATATATATATATATATATATATATATATATATATATATATATATGCATATGCAATAAACTGACAAGCAACAGTGCAAAAACTAGGATCACTCTAGCCTGAGCGCTTTCGACTCTCAATGAGTCTTTATCAAAGGTAAATACAGAACATAGACAAGACAGACAAATAAAATACAAAAACCGTGTTTACAGAACTTTACATGCCTGTTTCTACAGGAATTAAGCCTTGAAATTTATTATGTTACAACAAGTTGCGGATGCTGTAAAATGTGAAATTGATGAGCCAAAGCGACACATATGTTTTTGTATGTAAATTTATGTACGCGCAAATTATATCCCGGATATTTTATATTAGTAGTTAGAGGCTATTAAGCAAATTATATATATATATATATATATATATATATATATATATATATATATATATATATATATATATATATATATATATATATATATATATATATATATTGGAGTGACCCCTTTTAATCTTAAACCGTGTAGATACTGAAGTTTTTGGTTATGGAGTGACACCTTTGTATTCTTCAACCGTGTAGATACTGAAGCCATTAACGATAAAATTGACAAAACGTTTGTAACTATTCTCGAAAATGCATGTTGACTCGGCCTGCTCTCCGGTACGGTCACTCTACCCTCCGAACTTCCCCAAGTCATCATACAAATTAAACTACATCGTCCTTGCCCCAAGTCATCATACAAATTAAACTACATCGTCCTTTCTCAAAGTCATCATACAAATTAAACTACATCGTCCTTGCCCCAAGTCATCATACAAATTAAATTACATCGTCCTTGCCCCAAGTCATCATACAAATTAAACCTTGCCCCAGGTCATCATACAAATTTAACTACATCTTCATTGCCCCAAGTCGTCATACAAATTAAACTACATCGTCCTTGCCCCAAGTCATCATACAAATTAAACTACATCTTCCTTTCCCCAAGTCATCATACAAATTAAACTACATCGTCTTGCCCCAAGTCATCATACAAATTAAACTACATCGTCCTTTCTCAAAGTCATCATACAAATTAAACTACATCGTCCTTGCCCCAAGTCATCATACAAATTAAACTACATCGTCCTTTCCCCAAGTCATCAAACAAATTAAACTACATCGTCCTTGCCCCAAGTCATCATACAAATTAAACCTTGCCCCAGGTCATCATACAAATTTAACTACATCTTCATTGCCCCAAGTCGTCATACAAATTAAACTACATCGTCCTTGCCCCAAGTCATCATACAAATTAAACTACATCTTCCTTTCCCCAAGTCATCATACAAATTAAACTACATCGTCCTTGCCCCAGGTCATCATACAAATTTAACTACATCGTCATTGCCCCAAGTCGTCATACAAATTAAACTACATCGTCCTTGCCCCAAGTCATCATACAAATTAAACTACATCGTCCTTTCCCCAAGTCATCAAACAAATTAAACTACATCGTCCTTGCCCCAAGTCATCATACAAATTAAACCTTGTCCCAGGTCATCATACAAATTTAACTACATCTTCATTGCCCCAAGTCGTCATACAAATTAAACTACATCGTCCTTGCCCCAAGTCATCATACAAATTAAACTACATCTTCCTTTCCCCAAGTCATCATACAAATTAAACTACATCGTCCTTGCCCCAGGTCATCATACAAATTTAACTACATCGTCATTGCCCCAAGTCGTCATACAAATTAAACTACATCGTCCTTGCCCCAAGTCATCATACAAATTAAACTACATCTTCCTTTCCCCAAGTCATCATACAAATTAAACTACATCGTCCTTGCCCCAGGTCATCATACAAATTTAACTACATCGTCATTGCCCTAAGTCGTCATACAAATTAAACTACATCGTCCTTGCCCCAAGTCGTCATACAAATTAAACTATATCGTCCTTGCCCCAAATCATCATACAAATTAAACTACATCGTCTTCGCCCCAAGTCATAATCCAACTTAAATTACATCTTGTTTGCTCTTAGTCATCATCCACCCTAAAATCGATTTTGTTTACCCCATGTCATCATACGTCCTTAAATACATCTTGTTTTCCCATAGTCATTATCCACCCCAAATATCCATTTTGTTTGCCCCTAGTCATCATCCGCCTTAAAATCCATTTTGTTTGCCCATATACATCGACAGCCCTGAAATACATTTTGTTTGCCCATAGTGATCATGCACCCTAAAATCCATTTTGTTTGCCCTTAGTCATCATCCGCCCTAAACTTCATCTTGTTTGTACCTGGATATCATCCACCATAAAATCCATCTTGTTTGTCCAGTGGGTTTGATTCGTCCTAATTAAGTTACTTTAGTCCCACCAAGATATAATTAGTTGAGACTTTACCATGCTAGTGAAATTGGTCAATGACTCCCTGGAATATAAAGATTGGAAGGTTCCTTCCCATCGCGTTTTAGATATGCTACTGGATAATAGGCTAATAACTGTTTTAATATATATAGGGGTCTAACACGTTTTTAATTTGCTGCTTTATATTGCTTTCCAAAGTGCTATCCAAATGGATAAGGGCTTATAAGAGCCCTCCATATCTGATGTGGTATTTTTATGGTTACCTCCGGAACATTTTTTACTGTTACTCATATCAAGTTTTACCGTCTTTGATTTAGAGGCATATATACTGGACGAACAAAACTTTCATTATTCACAAGACAATGCGGCAGATTGTCATTTGAATCTTAAAAAAACAACAATGATTCATTTCAATGATAATAAATCATTCCAAAGTTCATTATACTCCTGAACAGCAGTCATTCAATACATTTAAAAACACTAGGCGGTTCTTGATAGTTTGAATTTAAGTTAAAACGCGGAAACAAAAACAAAATCAGAGGCTATCAGATTAATATTGCTTTTGAAAGAATAAAAGGTAATATTTCCTACTGAATCACTCCTGTGCAGTCTCTCATCTTTTGATTAGGACATTAAGCCATTGAAATAAAACTCAAGTGACTCATTTAAAATGTACTTGAGAAAAATGCATGTAACATAAGCACCCTTTATTTAAATTTCTGTATTTCCTTCTTGTTTACGCTTTCATTGTTGAACACGAACTGGTTTACTTAATAAGCCTATAAAATTAAACCAGACGTGACTCGTTTAAGATGTGCATTTTAAATATTCATGTAAATTATTCATTCTTTATTTCAACTACGTGAATCCCCTCTTTGAAAGAGATTTTGCGTATTTCTGTGCGGCCGCCTTTGAAGACATTTTAAAAACTTAGTGATCAATCCTTCTTACGATTTTAAATTTCCTTCTTCTTTTCGTTTTTGTTTTTGTTATTGGAAAAGAATTCTTCTAAATAAATTGCTTAGATTTGTGACTTTTGCTCAAGTTTCATTTATTTTCTTTGTCCTTTTCTATTTTCTTCCTATTCTTTTTGTCATATATCACTAGAATTTCAACGTGCAGGTATTTCGAGACCAAAGTCATCATATTTTTCTTTTGTCATACGATTGCTGATTGTTTGTCCTTCAAACATTTTAAGCTCTTTGTGGTCGGAAATTCATCATTTATGATTGGGATAAAACATTTTATGAAAGAACCGCCTTTATTAAGAACATATAACAGCAGCATTCAAACTTGATAATTATTCATGGAATGGATACAAATTTTGAATATAATGCTTTATATTGATGACGTAAGATAGCTATAAGCACGTCATTTACAACCACGCGATAAACGTTTTCAAAACCGCTATCATCTTTACCTTATACTTTCTGCCCTATTCTAATATGTTCTAACACACTGAATCGACAAGTTTGGCATCCACATAAATAATTCGATTTTTTTGGTTGAAAACATAAAGTTATGCAATCTTTCAATTAGCTTATCTTGAAAGAAGTTTCGGTACCTTTAGACGAAAAAAAATACACAAATAACGTGTGAAGTATCGAATTTTGAATAAGCAGTGAACTTTAAAGTTGAATGCACTTAGCATTTCGACCTTTATTCCTAATTTATTGCATATCAGTGTTAAAACTTCAAATCAGCCAGTGTTGAAAAATTGACTCGATATCTTAACACGGTTTTGAGAAAGCAACAGCCGAACGTCTGATCCGTGTCAAATAGTCATTCTTAAAAGGGAAAAGTTACATTACGTACTTCAGAGATTCTGACTGATAAAACAAATTATTGTTCTAGGAAAAAGTTTTAAAAGCTATTACTTTTGACTGGCCGAGTGAAATTAAGACGTACACCTTGGAAGTATTGTGAATGTTAATTGACAACCTTGATCGAAATGCTTTAGTCCGAATTTTTTTTTTTTTTTTTTTTTTTTTTTTTGGAGAGAGAGAGAGAGAGAGAGAGAGAGAGAGAGAGAGAGAGAGAGAGAGAGAGAGAGAGAGAGAGAGAGAGAGAGAGAGAAGTTTAACTCCGATGAAGCCTTGGGAAAAAATACTCTTCCTCGTTAAACAAGAAATGACCAGGTGTCTGTCTTGTGAGAAAATTTAGCTCTAATGTTAACAACCTTAAGGTACCTAATTTTAATTTCACGCAATATTCTATTTTTTTTGATTGTTTGTTGTATGCAAACTGGTTTTATATGACTAGGTTCTATATTATGTAACATTTAATTCATTTTCAGGTATATGTGTTGATCCTAGAGTTGTTATGCAATTTATCTTATTACATTTCATGGAAATGTGTTCATGCTAGAGTTGCTATGTAATTTATCCTTTAATTTTACAGTTTTTAGTTCATTAGCAGAATTGATTGCATGCGATCAAAATGTTCAGATGTGCAGGACTTCATAAGGTTATATTAAATAAATATGAAATAATTTCCTTTGCCTGTTAAGACGATACTGATTATCGGGAGTTAACGATAATTAGCTATTATATTTCTCTTGTAATGTTTAGTAAATCTGTAAATAAGGATATGTGGATTTTATGCAATAATAATCGAACATGTAGTAGGATACGGTAAATTTGCGATAGAGAGGTCACGTGGTAATTTATGGAAAAGTAGGCTTTACCCAGTGTCTAAATAGCTATTGTGTTCTGAGTTACTTAATTGAAGGAATTTTATGCACATCTAGAAAGTGGTACATATAGCGATTTGGGGATAATGTTGTCATTTTAGGAAACAGTTTTCCGAGGGAGAGGGAGGCTCGACCGTCCGAAAACGGAGTCCTAAATAATAAAGAAATAAGTGACGTCCGGAAAAGGGAGAAGTGACGAGTGAAGTTAGAAAGGGGAAAGTGACGAGTACAGAGTTCTAGGAAGTCCAAGATGGATGAAACAGTCGAAATAGGAAGAATCGAGGAAATAAGAAACGTTGGAACACAGTCGAGAGGAAGGTGATGCAATCAGTCGTGGACATTGCGAACTTTTCACCACTTGTGATGATGATGGAATAAATCCAAATCAGACACTGTTAATAAATCCTGTTGATATCATTTAAGTTATATTGAAATTACCATTATTAATTTGCTTGATTAAATTAGTTATCTTTCTTGTCAAAAAGGAGGATCGTATTGTATTATTTCTTCCCAATAATCTTGCCCAGTTCTATGGTGATATTCTATCTTTCATTCACACCGGGTCATAATATCGAGGGAGGTCATAATATCGAGGGAGGTCATTCCCTAGATCTAATAATCTTACTAAGAGGGAGACGTATATATATATATATATATATATATATATATATATATATATATATATATATATATATATATATATATATATATATATATATATAATTTCAACAAATATGATAACCTTTAGAATAATATGCGTGATAACTCATGATCTTGCAAATGTCAATATGTATGTAATAAGCAAGAAACATGGCAGCTCATTACATCTGAAGAAAGCACATGCCCATGTGCATCCAATTAAAGTTGGGGTCTGTTTTTTAAAGGTCACAGTATTCATTCTCGGAGTAAATTTATTTATCGTCGCAAATTCTTAATAAATGTTGAATGTCTACTTGCTCCATATCTATGTAGGTATATTATTACACTAGAGTGCTATTGTGTTTTGGAACCTGCCAATAGTTTAGGTTGTATACTCTCAGATATTCAATTATAGTAACACCTTATATGCAATATTTTAAAAAGTGATTAGTCTCCGCTTTTTGGTTATTCGCACAACATTTGTTATGAAGAGAGAAGAAACCCGTTTACGGGTGCTTACCTAAGGTTCCGGCACCTTCTTCACGGAAAACAAAATGAGCTTGAAACAACCGGAACGGTTTCTCCAGTATTTTTTTCTTTAAAGCTAGATGGTTAAAATGATGCCTTAGAAACATTTAAGCCTCCGCAGGTTTCCAGGGTTTGAATCCTAGAACGCACAAAGGGTTCCGTCCGATAGATCCGACGCCAATTTGTTTGCTCTGCCCCTTAACGATAATAAGCCTTATTTCTGGATCCACCCATGGTTACGCACAGAGATGAACTGAGGACTACTGATTAGTTAGCAAGCACGTTCCATCCGTCAATCAGTCAATCGTGCATTAATTAGCCTACGATCAATTTAGACTGCTACTCGTTGGGGACAAACAATCAAAGCTGCTTTTGATAGCGTAAATAGATCATGTACAAAGGGTTAAAACATCTCGTATGTTTCGTTTGGATGGCACGTTTAGAAGAAGTTGAAATATACCCTCATTTTGTTGTTGTTGCTAAAAGCGTCATGATTGCGTTGATAGCACATCGGATCTTTTGATGAAGTGTCATGGTCAGAAGTCAATAAAATGCAAATTCAATTTAAAAGTGAGACTTTCAAACAACACGACACTCTTACAGCGGAATTGTTATTAGATTTCCACTGGATCTTTAATGAACCAAGAAGAGTAGGTTATTGGCAAGTCAAAATAATGATGTAAAATCACTTGTTTATCTGTCTGTCGGCATTCGAGCGACTCTGATTAGGGTCCATCTCATCTCTGTCAGCGTGGGTTCGAGTCTAAGGTTTGGCTAATGTAGTTATGTGAGAAAGCTAGCTAGTAGCTTCTCGTGGGTTGGTGGTTCTTTCCGGGGGGTTTCCTGGGTTCTTCCTCCACCAATGATACTGGCCGCCATGTATAGCCTATCGTGTGCTGAAAAATGGCGTTAAATCATACAACAACAACAACTAATTAGGGTCACTTGGTTTACACTGTAAGATACAATCTGCTGATTATGCCCCTGAAAAATATTCCTGGTGGTTTTTTGAGGAGTATGTATCGATCCATTCAAGTTTTGATAATTCATCAATGTGTATCATTCAAACGAAAATCGATCTCACGCTTAAGGATAAAAATAGAGGCCAACGATCAAGAGCAAGACCATATTCAATTTTAATATACGATTGTTGTTCAAATGAGTTAACGTCGAATGCGTATACAAGTTCGGTAAACCGTTAAAATTACCCTTACATATCCAGCAAACCAAAAGCAGAAAGTAGAATGACTGGAACAATCAAAGACCCTGACAATCAAAGCTATAAATGTTAAAATGAGATCCTGAAAATAAGGGCTGATAATCTCTAATCCGAATTTTGACATCACCCTTCAAGCTGCAATGTCAATCCAGGCTCTCTGGTCAAGTGTTCTCAGGAGCAGCCTGTCATAATGTATGATAGATACTACGAGCTGGGTACGACAAAAATGTTCGTACCGCAGTATCTGAACTTACTGCTGAAGTACAACGGTATACGGTAATTACATTAGGGATCGACAAATCATTATTCTGGGGCAGGAGCCTGACACTTTTTTTCTTCTTTTCTTATTACAATTTACGTCTGTCAGTAGCTGGAAATGTATCGTGCTCCGCTTATTAGAGAGATAACTCTATCTTATCTTCATCATACAAGTTAGAGGGAAAAAATTATCTGGAGAGAAAATAAAAGAAAATGTGTCATCTCAAAAATAATGACAGCTCCCCATTTATTGATCAACACCTTATATTACGATGCATTTGCTATATGTATGCTAATTGTTATGTAAGATGTAATCTGAACGCAGTAACTAAAGTTACAATATATAGCTGATAGTACACAGTAATGGCATTAGAGAGACTATTGATATAAGCAAGTGTTGATGCTAAAGCCTACACGTTTCTAAGCACAGTTTGATAGAGAAGGGAGTGAAACCTTGAGTGAGATATCAGAGAGGGCCAGAAACAGAAAAACACGTACTCAACAAGCGAGAACATATTTAGATGACTTGAGAAGTTACATAAGGTTTAACAGAAAAGAAGTGCGCTTCTGAATATCGTACGATAATTCGCAGTCTTACAAATGAATACATATAATTAACAGATTCACATACCCTAGTAAATAAAAAACATGACACATGGCTTTCTTCGTTTGCCATTTTTAAAAAGAAAAAAAACTCCGAAAGTTGGATTTGGCTTGATTATGTTTCACAACATCCCATTTGGCAACCGCGTTGGCATAAACGACACAGGTCAAATATGAGATTAAAGGATGATAAATAATTATAATAGTAACATTCACCATTAATTTCCGACAGATACAATCGTTTTGTAAAAATAAAAACAACATATAACTGTTAAAACAATTTTGTCATGAATACTGAAAACATGCTGTTAATGTCATTTCGGCCTAGTTTCAGGATAATGTGACTGGCTGGGAGATAGTGCTACATGCCTGCGGCATGATGCCCCAGTGCTAGGCATGACAATAAAACTGCCGCACTGCTGACATCGTAGCGATATGACTAAAATTGTTCAAGTTGCGTTAAAAAATCCTAACCAAACAATATACTTCTGTTATTGCAAGGTATCCCAAGATCAAGTAAGTTAAATGTTATGAGAAAAAATTCACTGCAGTGGTCAAAAGTACTCATTAAAACAACGTGTTTGATCAGAAACTGTTAAAATATTAAATGTTTAATATTTTCATGGACATAGTGTGTATAATTATGCTATGTTTACTTTCAAATTTTGGAACAGGTTCAGTAAATCAGTAGTGTTACGTCTATTGGATTTAAATTATTTATTTTTAATTGTTCGATCCAAATTTGTCAATTTGGGTTTAAAATTCATTAATTGGGAGATTATTCTAGAAAAATCTCTATGACCATACTTTATCTGTAAACATGTTTTTGACCTTGGCTTGTTGACCTAATTTCTGACCCTGCTTCAGACAGTGTCAACAAGCTTCTAAAACAATTTGCTGATTTCAAAATTATGGTTGAATTTCTGATAATTCTCATGGGGGAAGTACGTGATTTGGTGAAGGTAGCCTCTTTCTATGACCTTCTATGAACTTCCATAAAATCAAGTGATCACTTGTTTACGTAAAAAAACAGGTATTTAAATTATTGTTTGGGATAGAACAATTCAGTAGATGTTGGGCTTTATTATCATTAAGTTGTGTCTTCTGTTTGAGTTATAATTTTAATTACCTTGTACTGGAAATTGTGTCATTTCGTTGTAGCAAGAGGAATTATTCCATTTATCTGGAAAAGGACATGTGTTCATGATTTTCATTTGGATTTTTTTTAAAAAACAAGAATTGCATCACGTGACATTGTCAGCATTTTGGATTACATCGTCAAGATTCGAACCTGGAACTATTAGAACATTTATTTAACAGAACTCTTGCAATTCCATTAGTGGATTATTTTTGTGAATTCTATATTGGATTAATGTTGGATTTGATTCTCTAAAACCGTTAAGTTTATTTATTTTATGAAAATAATTGTACTTAATAAATTCATTGTTAAAGTTTTACAAGCTTGTTAGTTTTCACTATTTCTGTGTTGCTGCTTATTCGAGCCTAAGCACGTAACAGTAGATAACATTTTAATACCGGCATCTGAATCGGTTGGAGTGGTTTTGTACTGTATGTGTGTGTGTGTGTGTGTGCGTGCGTGCGTGTGTGTGTGTGCGTGTATGTGCGTGCGTGTGTGTATGATTTTGATTTTAACGTAGCTTTAAAAAAAAAGCCATATCACTACGATGTGTGCAGTGTGGCAGTTGATTGTGATGTTTAGTACTGGGACATCATGCGCAGACATGTGGCATGATGTCGCAACCAGTCATATTATCCTGACACCAAGCAGACCAATTATAACATTAACCTCTTAATTAATGCTGAGCGCCTATGTTGAGTCATACGTAATTCACGCAATTTGAGGTTTTTTTTTATAATAATGACAAAACAACAAGCGCTATGCAATTACCATATATACTTGTTTATAGATCGAACCAAACTGTAAAAACCACGATCCTGATCTTCCATATCATAATGTGGTTGCACATAAGCTTCTACTGATTATTCCTAGCAAATTGCGTGTTATGCGACGGCAGATCCGGGTCTAATCGTTTTGCAGTTGGAATCAACTTATAGGTAAGTACATACAGTAAATTTCGTACTTCTGCGCGTATTGATTCTACATTGCCCAAATAGATGACTTCTTCAAAAGTTTTTATTTTTATTTTCTCTGATTTGGAATGTCAATGTTTAAATAGAGAGTCGGTCTTCAACATTCATCCATTCATCTCATTATGTTTTGAGGAATTATTTGACACCATGCCACCTTGCAAATTCGTGACTCTTCGCATACTTATCTCGAACTTGTTGAGAGACTCACGTCCCTAAAATTACCCAAGGCTCAAATAATAGAATCATTCCTGTCAGCAGATATGATGACCTTCTAATCAAATATGAATCTTTATGACCCCTTTATGACCCCTTAAGGATCAACCTACATATTTAACAAATCTAATCACGGTTCATATCCTGGGAAACGGTTCTATGTTTATCAGTAACCAATCACAAATGGGTTCTTATTTTGAACTGTCAACACATGTGACTGAAGGTCAGAAGGTATATCCGCTTTCGTTTACGACAATATGCAAGCAGACTGTTAGCTCCGCTGTGCAATATCAACGTTAACACCACTGAAGAAACCTGCGTATCATATTGATCCTTTTTCGTACGGTGCAATACTTAAAAAGTGTCTTTCTTTTATTTATGCATTTGCTTCTTACCGCAAACTAGGCAAGATCATTTGTGTGACATGAAACAGTAGACCTGAATTGACAACTGACCACAGTTGTTACGGTTTCAGATGAACCTAAATGCGATAGTATACGGTGCTAAATTACAATGGAGAGAATCGCTGCATCCTAGCACCTGGACCGATGAAGCGTTTATTGAGTTTGTGTTTATTGGCATGGCGCCACAGCTTTGCAATGCTTACATAACGTTAAACACGATAATATAGCCACGAAAGCTTCACTAAAACAAACCCATATAGTTCGGTGATTAGCAGAGGCGTAGCTATGGGGGGGGGGGGGCAGGGGGTACATATGTCCCCGGGCGCCAAGGTACGGGGGCGCCAAAATGAGGCTTACAACGTTACATTATAATAAGTAAACAAGGGTAATAAATCGGACACAAGATCGCTGGGACGCCAATTTTATAGTTCGTCCACGGGCGCAAAATATCATCGCTACGCCTCTGGTGATTAGGAACCATTACGTTTAATTGGTATAAACCGTGCATCTTTAAAGCCCGCTGAGAAATGGAGAATTTACAATAACAAATCAGTCACAATAATGTTACAATTAAAAATCGCCGTATGCAAAAGGCATTGCGACCAATGCAAAATTATTATTCATTAGTATGCTTGTAAATTACATCCTTTTAACAAACATACTTTACTTTCAAGAAGGCCGATGTATGACGCATGAACCATCTTTATTTAGATCATTAAAACCGACATCCCGATAGAGTGGTGTTGGCACGATATTGTCCCATGAGTGTTTCTACAATGAATAAAAACCGATGGACGTCAATTTAAGTTGAGATAGATTTCACGTATAAAAACGCTATGATAAAAAAGAACTTCTTGATACAATCTGTTTTTTCACTAAGACATTTCTTTACGATAGGCAACCTCTGTAAAAACAAACATCCCAGACGAAATCACTGTTATAAAGCTTTCCACATTTGAATTATGATGTGATCAGTGTTGTTGAAATAAAATTATTACGTATTGTTGTGCTGCGTGGCTTACTAGACGAGCCGAGGTGGCTCAGTTGCTAGCGCGTCGGACTCGTAAACCATGGTTCGATGCCCGCTCTAGACATCCAGAGTTGGTCGCTTCGGCCTATCGTTGAGAAAGCCACTTGACTCCCTCGTTGTGACCTTGAGAAAGGCACTTAGATCCCATTTCCTCGGCATGGCATACCCAATAGTGTGTTAGGCGTGCCATTAAAAATCAATCAACAACAAAACAACAACAAAAACCCCAGTTATTATTATTATTATTATTATTATTATTATTATTATTATTATTATTATTATTATTATTATTATTATTATTATTTTTCAAGACAGTATTTATTAATGCCATATTCTCATTTATTTTATTATTTATTTGTTCATTTTTTTATATTTAAGTCTAAAGGATCTTACGTACATTGTATAGTACAATTATTATCTACTGAACATGAGAAGGGATAATACACTATGACTGTATTGTTCACTTCTTTATCGTAAGGAGCGCAAACATATGCGATTGCATAATGGGGCTTTCACAAAATAATCATTATCTTAATAGGAAGAGACGGGTTATAGAGCATCAATTGCTGCAATATTTATTTCTTTTGCGATTGCTTTGACACACTCACCTAATTGTGCAGTCTGGCCTATAGCTTAGCTTGAATACACTTTTGTTCTTTTATTTCTGGATCTTGTTTCCATTGTACAAGGTTGAAATGTATACCAGGTTCACGATACTAACACACGTGTTGTTTTTCAATATTTTTCAGATAAAAAAGATACCTGCTGCAAACCACTGACGGTACCAGCTCTGAATCATTTGACTGCCAAGACGCAAACATGAATTTAAATGAATCCAAAGTTGTGCTTCTGTATCAGAAATTCCATTGGGTCTCATTTTTTTGGTCAATTATTATATATATTCATGGCGTTATTCTAGTATATCAGATGGTATTTGTGCATATAGTCATAAATATAATTACATGTTTTCTTTCTACAGTTCTAAATCCAAATCGATGCATGAGTGCCGTAACACTCTAAGCTAAAACAGACAGATGAAAATGATCTGAATGTAAATTTAGTGCACAGTTAGAAATTGAAAGTAAATAGCAATCACATATGAATTTCGTCCATTTGATAATAACGACAAATAATAAGGAGAGTGTCATTACTGTATACATTTTCAACTTTGAGTTTTCTTGCTTTTACTAAATTGTTTTGGAAGCCAAAAACACAATTCTGTTATTTGGAAGCACAGTGCATGAACAAAATGCAGCTAAAGCCATCATATCTTCTCGAAGCTTTCTTTGAATTTTTCTTTTATAAACTGTGCCAGCGGTCTTCATCGTATATTTCTGGTGGGGCGAGAATAACAACTTGTAACGGGTCATTATATTCAAGCAATGGCTTTTTAAGTCACCAACATGCCATTTAATTTTTACTCGTGCATATGAACGCGTATTTACGAGTGTACACTCTTACTTTGTCGTGTCATAATACATTCCTGTCTAACTGCCGTCTTACATACCCTACTGTCCTCTCAAACTATCTTGCCGTCTTACATACCCTACTGTCCTCTCAAACTATCTTGCCTTCTTACATACCCTACTGTCCTCTCAAACTATCTTGCCTTCTTTCATTCCTTTATGTTTAAGCTTTGTTTTCTTTCTTTTTTAATTCTTCAACTAGTTGATTTTCCTTGTCATTGTCTTTCCCATTTATAGGAAAAGATATCTTTGGAATTATTTTTCTATCCCGTTACAACATTTGTTATTTTTTTTATTTTTTAATTTTTTAATTTTTTAATTTTTTTATTTTTTTATTTTTTTATTTTTGATTTTTTTTAATAAGGCAATTGCAAAACTAGCCAAAGGTTGAAACATCTGACTCACTGCTCTTACGTCGGCATAACACATATTTCTAAAGACCTACTTTCATTTTACCATCAACATTTTTAAATTTTTCATTTCATCGCCGTTCCCAATCAGAACACAGTTTGCTCTTTCTATATTTGTATTCCATGTTCAGTAAACCTTTTTGCAATATGCGTTTGATCTCTGTGCAAGGTATTGAAATCACAGAAACCTAGTATAACGACAAAATCATTAAAAAAAAACTTTCAAACACACATATATCCAGCAACATAATGGGAATATGTGCTATGCTATTGCATTCCATATTGTCAACTTTCAATTGTTAAAACACATTTCAAGGTTTACATTACATTTGTTTGTATATATTTTCAGATCACAAACGTGTACAGATTTTATAATTTTTAACCATGCAAAGGTAAATTTCAAAATGTTGGACATGAAAAATACTATTTATTTGGGGCATGAAGTTAATGGGACTTTATATCACTGTTCATTTTCATTTTAAAATATAAACCTTTAAAGTTACTGTTCCAACCGTAAAATCTTCTGTCAAAAATGTACAGTTTACTGAAAAACTGTCATCGATCAATTAAATTAGTTTGCCCGAACTGATTAATGGGATTCGTTTTCTCATCGTCTTACAAAAGACCATTGAATTATACTTATTTATTTTATCAATATTAATATATACTTTTCTGTACGTGCGCAGCTGGCTGATATGATGAGGAAAACCCTAGCACGAAATGTTCGTTTGAATAAGGGACAGGGGATGAGTGGGACATCTCGAGTAGGGTTGATGGCACGTACTTTTCTGGTTTGCCTCCTTAGCTCTGTAGTATAAGTCCCGCTAGATTCGCACAACTTGGAGCTTTTGTGCACAGGGGAACGCCAAGTGACTCGATCGCTTGCTGTTTGCTCCCAGGTATCAGTGTTTATGTTGAACGCTTGAGATGCAGCTTTCAGATCGTCTTTGAAGCGTTTATTCAAACCTCCGTGGGGTCGCTGTCCTTGCTGTAGCTCGCCATAGAAGAGTCTTTTAAGCAGCCTGTGATCTGGCATTGGTACAACATGTCCCGCCCAGCATAGCTACGACTGCATCAGGAGGGTGTGGGTGCTGGTGAAACCTGCTTGGGCAAGCCGCTCAGTGTGTGGAACCTTGTCCTGCCACTTGATGTTGAGGATTTTCCTGAGACTTGTGGTATGAAAGTTGTTCAGCGTCCTGGCGTGGAATTGTTACACTGTCCACGTTTCGTATGCGTGAGGTAGGACGAGGAGCACAACTGCCCCTTAGTTAGGTCTGGATGCTGATGCCTCTTCTATTTCAGAAATTTGGAATATAATATGTTGAAAGTTGCGCTGGCTCTGGCAATGTGAAGGTTAACCTCATCGTCAATAGTGACGCTCTTTGACATTGTGCTGACAAGGTAGGTGGAACAGTTTACTATGTTGAGTTTTTGGCCGTTGACGGTGATGTTGGGTTCAACTTAGGGCTTTCCAGGGGTCGGCTGATGCAGGACTTTAGTCTTCATGGTACTGATGGCGAGACCTTTGCTCTCTGTTTCTAAAAGCATTAGTCAGCATGGCAGTGAACAATAGACTGAACAGTGCTGGTGCCAGAACACAACCATGTTTGACGCCATTGGTTACTGGGAATGGCTCAGATGTGTCTCTAATGTCCTACGCACTTGCTTGCATACCATCGTGGATATGCTGCACCATTGACATAAATATTCTTGTGCATTCCTACGTGGCCATTAACGTCAACAAGCTTTCTCAGTTGACAGTAGCAATGGCATTTGTCAAGTCGACGTAGATGGAGAAAAGGTCGGTGTCTTGCTCTTGACATTTCTCTTGTAGCTGCCTCGCAGCGAACACCATGTTGAGAATGTATGGGATGTCCTGGGTGGACTAAAACCTCTGGCTGTCTAAGCAGTCGTACGCCTTCGGTGGTAGCTCTGACATGGATCAGCAGTGGAATGCGGAAGCCCACTGAGCGACTGATCGGCCCTCTTTCCTGAATGCACTACCCACCTCCCTAGCAGGAGGAAGGGGCCAGAAAAGGTGCCATAAACATTGCCTGCTCTGAATATCCCTAGTCATCTTACCGTTGCTGGCGGGGACTTTACTGCAGCGGACACAATGCAAAAAAGAAAATGAGGATTGATCCTATCACAGTTGGCCCATGGAATGAGCGCATCTTACTGGACAGAGACAATGTAGAAAGATCTCAGAGGATAACCGCCCTTATAGAAAAGGAACTCGACAGATACAACGTGGGCATTGCTGCCTTGAGCGAGATCTGGTTGGCAAGAGAAAGTGAACTATGTGAAAGGGGTAAAGCATACACTTTCTTGTGATTCGGCCGAGAAAGTGAAGAACACCGTGAGGATGGTTTCGGCTTTGCAGTAAACACATCACTGATTGGCGAATTGGCTGGACAAAAGGAGTAAACGAAAGACGCATGACCATGCAACTCCCCTCTTGTTTGGAAGAAATCACCTTACCATCATCAGTTGTTATGCTCCAGCCATGACCAAGCCAGATGAAGTGAAGGTCAAGTTCTATGAAGATCTTCACTCCGTCATTGCTGACGTTTCAATGGCAGATAAGCTCGTAATTTTTGGCGATTTCGATTCACGAATAGGCTGTGATCACGTTGCCTGGGATGTAGTGCTTGGAAAGCACGGAGTGGGTCATTGTAACAGCAACTCTCCTCTTTTGCACTAGACTTGCGCCGAGCATGACCTGCTGATCACCAATAGTCTTCCTCCACTCTACTCGTAACCGGACATCATGGATGCACCCAACCCACGCTCTAAGCACTGGCACTTCATCGACTACGTCATTGTCAGGAAGAGGTACAGACAGGATGTACGTGTGACCAAGTCCTTGTGCGACGCTCACTGTTGGAACGGTCACCGCCTCGTCATCTCCAAGCTCAACACCTGCATGCAGCCCAAAGACGACCACAGGGAAACAAGGCTCATAAACGACTGAACATCACCAAGCTGAAATGTACCAGTACCAAAGAGTCTCTCGTAGATGATATGAAACACGTCTGAAATCCACCCTCTTGACATTCTGAATGTGGAGACCAACTGGTCGGCATTCATAGAGCTGGTCTACAGCACAGCTTCGGAAATCCTAGGACCTCTACCAGAAAGCATCAAGACTGGTTTGATGAGAACTGCAACGTCCGATGCGAGACACATGACTGAACAACAAAGCTGATGAGATCCAATGCTACGCAGACCAGCATAACATGAAGAACTTCTACAATGCCCTGAAATAAATGTATGAATCTACATCTTCTGGATTATCCCCCTTCTCAGTGCAGACTGGAACACACTAATTACTGACACATAACAGATTATTCAACGATGGGTTGGACGCTTTGACAGGGTCGTGAATTGCTCGTCATCCATCAATGATGAAGCCGTCAGTCGTCTCCCCCAATTACTCATCAACTTAACACTGGATGACCCTCCAGCCTTGCTTGAGACACAGAAAGCGATACATCTGATCTCCAGTGGCAAAGCATCTGGTTCAGACTCCATCCCAGCTGAAATCTACAAGGAAAAGGGCACATCAATAATAGAAAGGATCAACCAACTGTTTTACTGATTTGGCAGCAAAAGACGATCCCCCAGGAATTTAAAGACGCCTCCATAATCCACCTATATAAGCGCAAAGGGAACCGCCATGCCTGCGAGAAAAACCGGGATATATCCTTACTCTCATTTGCAGGAAAGATACTCACCTGAATCCTACTGAACCGCCTCACTATGCACCTTGACCAGGGACTACTGCCAGAAAGCCAGTGTGTGTGTGTGTGTGTGTGTGTGTGTGTGTTCTGAAAAAAATCAGGTTAGGAGAGTCGAGTGTGATTAGAACTCTATGCACCGTTGATTTCTTGAGTACAGCACATACAACTTGAAAAATGCATCATTTGAAAGGAATTTGTAGGAGGTAGGGGTGGGCAACATAGTCATTTAATTAATAAATTACTGATTTGTAGGATGACTGCAGTAACCTTGACGGAATCGATTTTTATTCGTTGTAAATACGTGCGCAAGGAAGGCGCATCTTTAGCCAAAACCAAGGCATGGAAGAAAGAGATAATAATGAAAAGAACTATAAGATATGAGATAATAAAGAAAATGTAAGAAAAGAGATGATACGCTATGGATCATTATATCTTTTTTTGTTGAACAATACGTGTAAAAATAAGATCACTATTAAACGAAACTTTGTCCATGATCATATTTTAAATTTAACTCCCAAGGGCAGTAACTTTATATGTGGGTTTTGTAAGCGTTATCTTTTATTGTAGATCGAAGTCAGCAGGTCAACACAATGTAAAGCGGTTGACCTTTTATTCAAACTCCAGATTCGGTTAGAAATGAGAGTTACGAATTAACGTTATTAAGCCGTTATATAAAAATATTGTTACATGCACAGGGGTATTCACTTGACCGAGCGGTGTCAAACCCTGGCGCGAGTCACGCTGGAAGTCATATGTTTTCCCCAAATTTCCAAAGACTTCCATACAACTTGGGTTGTAAAATGGAAAGAGAGACGTGTCTGCTATATTTAATAACCTTTGCTCTAATTCATTGGCGACCCAGATGAGACAACTTGCCCAAAAGTCCATTAACTGCACCTTTGCATGGTTTTTCTTCATTATCATCCGATTTCCGTACCGATAGCTTGTCATGCCATAGAAATTACACTAGTATTCCCTTACTAACTGGGAAATATTTAACTGAGCAACCCTAGGCCAGTCAATCCTCATAATTTCCGGCGTAATATGCTCATATACATAAGCCCATTTTCCACTATGGACACATAAACGGTACCTACCAAGCTCCAACTTATTGATTCCATTCTATAATTTACAGATTTCCAACCATAAATACTGCCTTTTCAATCACAATACTTTTCTACACCGCTGAATTTCAATATGGACTATGTTACAAAAAGGGACAGTCATTTGGCTTGTACCTAAATTCACTACTAACGACCCCAGCATGGTTCAAATTCACCAACACTGTGACGTTTGCTTCTACCAATTGGCTAACTATTTCAGGCTAGTAATATTTCCCTGGCACTTAAGACTAAACACTCACACAAATAAATTTAAGAATTGCTTAAAAACAGGATGCTGTCAAATACACATACTCCAAATTTATTACAATATATTTGATTATTTGCTGGGTATTTTGCTCCATGACGTTGATGTGAGACTAGAAATGTTTCGCACATTTTCAGTGCAGGTTGGCATACATGTGTGACGTATTTGTGCGAAGATTTAAACAATAAATGCGTTATCTAGAACTCAATGTTTGTGCAATTTAAAATCCATTAAAGAAAATAGACAGCAGCTTTCTTATAGTATGGACCCATGTCTGACGTTGTCTGGCGTTGTCTGACGTTAAATGGGTGGGGGTATTTTTTATTTGATAAATACTAATTGAATTGCCCTTGCAAAATTTGACAAATCACGGTCGATAGGGTTTGGGCAAAATGATTTTCTGTAAGAAAGCAAGTTAAGTGCATCGATGTAACTGTTAAAATATGAAACAGGTGCGAAAACATCGTTGGCTTTCAGATGTATGGAGTATTGTCTTCAGAGGAAATACTATACATGCTATTAAAACTAATATCAACAGCATCCACTGGTTTAAATGAAGACTTGTTTATATGTACCGTAGACATTCAAATTAACTTTATTTTATTGAGACTGAGTATACATACAAACTCTAATCATTAGAATATTATTATTATTATTATTATTATTATTATTATTATTATTATTATTATTATTATTATTATTATTATTATTATTATTTCTAAACTCAAAACTATGTTAGAAAGAATACGATGATTGAACTAAGTTCGGAATTATATGGCCTAAAGTTTATAATTGTTAATATCAATAACTAAGCCAAATGTCAAAAAATTATTCGGTACAGGTCATTTTCGCACAGAATAGCAGGTTATGAAGATTAAATTTGCCATAAGAATATTTTCCACGGCCTGATGTTATTGTTCAAGTTAAAGATAATTATCCTTGAAGAATATCATTATAAAAATCTCAACCTATTTACTTTACAACACCGTAACTTCTACGCCATTTTAATGTGATAGTCAACATTTATCTCGCTTAAATCTTGTAAAAACAACGTCAGGCACACTGTTCTGTTTACATCAAGCTTGCATGACTCACCACTCTTACATCATATTCGACTTTCTCGTATGAAGGTGAATAAAAGCATTTTATACTTCTAGAACATAAAAAGAACTAAAATAAATGACCAGATCCAAAATATTAGTATGTAAGAAAATCAAAATTATATTAAAATTTTTCTTGGGAAGACAACATTCTGAAAACCAAATCTTTGATTTCGACTTTCAGTTTATATATATATATATATATATATATATATATATATATATATATATATATATATATATATATATATATATATATATATATATATATATATATATATATATATATATATATATATATATATATATATATATGTATATATATATATATATATATGGTTGGTAAAAAAGGAGCCATGGGCCCACAACTCCACCAAGTTAAGTTTCAAAACTAAAATAATTTCACGGCTTAAACGTATCACAATTACAAACCAGTCTGAGCGGCTGTCTTATTATTGATAAGCGTATTTTTGATGGGAATACAAATAGATTAATTAGTTTCTTTGAACTATAGGAAACGATTATGCATTAAAAATGCTTCTCATTTTTGTCCTCCAAACAAGTGTTAAGGTAAAGAAGACACATACTTGGGGGAAAAATTGGAATATCAACGTCACGGTGGTCTAAGTCATGAGTTACTATTTGCGCATTCAGTATAAGGCAATTATCACGGAGTCTGATTTCGAAAAACAAGAGAGGCCTACAAAATCTAATTTGTATATTACTGAAGTAATACTTTGAAATGTTCATTATAAAATACTGGTTTGTTTTCAAAACTAAATTTAATGTTGAATAATATGCTTTAATTATAATGTTTTAAACAAACTCCAACATTTTTTCCCGGACCCTATTCAGCTCCCCCCCCCCCCCTCGCCGCTTGCGGGCTTCATGCGAACCTTTCGCACGTCGCTAAGGTCACTACTGAAGATAGGGTGCAACCATGAGTCCCCTCCTTTTTACTGATTGAGAGCATGGGCAGAGAAAAGGGATGCTGTACTCACAATTTCTTAATTCGACCGAAGGTGTCTCGTACGTTTATGCTGAATGTGGATTACAAGCTAACATACTATAAGAGGGTAAAAAGAATAATGAATAAACAATAACACTTTGGCTTTGACGTAACTTTGGTGTATTCTCGTGAAATAGGAAAGATACTGAATTTTAATTACGCCATTTCACAAAAGTTCATTCTTTTTTTTTCTGGCGATGTCCTGTTAGTGTCTACTTTTGATTTTTATGAAATGGCTTCATCTTTATCTTACTCTTCATTCTTCTCATTTTCCTCTGTTGCTATTTTCCTTTGTGAAGGTTTGAGGAATAATGGCTTGGAATGTGAACACTATCTTGTTACAGTTCCTTGGATGAGTGGTTAAGTTTCTTTGGAATGGCGGATACTCTGGTGCCCAATTCCAGTTTTAGTAACATACGTAACAGGTATCTTCACTCTAGTCTCGGGACAGGTTTTGAATATCCGCAGATGTTTAGTTCAATGTCATGATTGTTGTTTTGTTGTTGTGTTATGGTGTAACGCAATTTTTCAGCACAAGATAGGCTATACGCCATGTATTGCCATGTATGGCCAGTATTAATAATGGAGGAAGAACCCAGAAAACATTGGCACTCAGCCACTCGTGGCCCCCGTTAAAAATAATGAATGATCGAATTACTTAAATAAAATATCTCGCCATATGTTTTGATCTTTTGCCGCTCATCCATATTGATTTTTTTGAAAATTTTAGTAATATCAACAATGGGCAACGAAGACAATTATGGCGGCAACGACGAGGATATAAATCTTTTGAGATCCTGTGTATCCATCTAAAAGTAAATGAAACGCTAGTGGATTTAGGTTTAATTTCAAGTGTAGTCGGATCTAACACGATGTCAGGAAAATATTAATCACGTTGCCAAAACCAGGATCAAAAGTTTCTAAATTTCGTTTGAGGTTCTTTTTTATTTTTGGAGATTTTCTGTTATATTTTGCCTTTTCTAAAACATGCAAAGACAAAGTACATTGCTGATGAACAGTGCATATTGTACATCTGTACCTGTACATAAAATATAATATTATCTGTAGCTTTGAATAAGGGGAAAGTTAATATTCTCAACCCATGCGCTGTTTTATATGCTAATCAAGGAATGGCTCAAAGAATGAATTAGCGTACAAAGAAAATACTATTGGGTCCTTGCAACATATAGACGAGGAAGAAAAGCAATAGGACGATCCTTAACTATCCCTATCACACATTGATGAAAGCAAGTCTGCATTTCACAAGATTACAAGTTGTACTGAAAAGTGTATCTCCTTTAAGTCAGTACTTAGAGCGAGTTTCGTGAATCAGGATGTGTTGATCGATCCATATCACCGCCATCATCAGGGCCTAGAAAGTCAAGATAAATCAAGGTTGAAGGTTACACTGTAACAGTAAAACCTTATTTTCATATCCAACCTGTGAGTAAGCAGACTTCGAGAAAATTCTGAACCCACACAACACACATTTAGGCACGGAAAATATGTTTCTTGTCCGCCGACCTTCCTGTTTTTCTTTGCTGAGTTGCCGACCTTAGTACAGAGTTTCATATCCAATCGAGTTTACATCGCGACAAATTAGAGCAACATATATTCTCTGTGATATCTAACGACCTTCGATGATCTTGATTGCCAAGGTCGTGGTAATGGTGTTGATGAATACGGGTATATAGTAATATCATAATGCAGTCTTATTCGACCGTTCTTTTCTCTCATTATATTGTGACCCGACGTAAAACTGGTACACTGCTCAGTGCAACTTGTTAGTTTGTAAAAGCAATATTTCCCAAAAGCGTGTTTTAGGGAGTGCACTATTTAACTTCTCTCTGCTTTGTTTAGTTTTCGGACCCATTTCGTTTCCATTCTCCATATTTTCATTCATTCTTTGCATCCATTCATTGGTCCTTACATAAAACAGCCAATGCGCCGACAATGTTAAACTTTCCTTTCTTTATCAAGTCAGGGATACATTATTCATCCACTCTACAGTTCCAAACACTTCAATGTACAAAGTACATCAACAATACGATTTAGCCTTTCTATCATAGGAAAAGAACACTGGAACTGCAGCTCCTCGTAGGATATAAAAGTAAACGAAACCTGTCTTTTGTCAGTCAGAATATGTTTGTAAGTCAGAACACGTATTGTTTTATCAGAGCCTGTATTGGTTAGAATATGGGTTGTTGGGTCAAACTAGATTCTGGCCTGTGATAATAGATGCTGGTCAGTCAAAATAGATATTGGTCAGTGACAGAAGGTTTTTCATTTAATTTTTGTCAGTCAGGATAGCTTTTGGTTAGTCGCAAATATGGCATTGCTTAGTTTAAAATATGTATTTGTTAATATATGTTGGTAATTCAAAACAGGTGTTGTTAGTGATTACATATACAGGTCAATCACAATAAAATTGGTCAGTCAGAACAAGTTTTGGTTAGTTAAAAATTTGGTATCATTCAGTCAAATAGGTGATGGTTAGTCGGATTATATGTTGGCTTGTTACAATAGGTTTTAATCAGTAGCAACGGACATCGTTTAGTCCAAGTAGTATCTTGATCTGTCAAAATAGGCGGTTGTAAGTCTCGATAGGTATTGGTCAGTCACTATTGATAGTTCCAAATAGGTTGTGGTCAGTGAAAATAGATGTTTGCTAGTCATAATAACCATGGTGCAATCATAAGAGGTATTTTAGTTAAACTATGAGTCCGAATAGATGTTTATAAGTCACAATAGACGTTGGTCAGTGTAATGGATGTTGACCGTTTTAAATAGTTGTTGATAAATTAGAATAATTTGCCGGAGGTGGGGTGGGGGGGGGAGGGGCATTAAAAGAAAAAAAACTGTTCGAACTCATTACCAAACCCCTTTTATATCATTTACTATTTGAGTTTTAAAAAATGCATACACTAAATTCCTTGGGACGATATAGTAGTCCAGTAAGTAAATATATAGCGGTCCATAAATGCCAGAAACTGAAACGGTTAACATCCCATTCAATCCCATAGTACCAAGTCATGTTAAATTCCCATATATCCCCATAGTTGCGCAGTGATGTTACTCCCATACATCTTCATAGTAACATAGTAGTATTGATTCCAATGTATTCCAATAGTATCCCATTATTTTTTAATCACTTACATCCAAATATTGGCTTCATAATGTCAATTCCCACCCATATTGACCCAATATACTACTTCTGTGTATTCATGTGGCGTAGAATACTCTTAATCTATTTTTCATTTGTTTTGTATGTATTTGATAGACATATGTATCTTTAATGGTTTTGATTATATTTCTCTTTTGTAATATTTTCTTTCTTATGTATATCCTTTCTTTTCCGTTTCATTCCATTCCATACCTCTTTTTCTTTATTTTTCTTCTAAAAAACGCTAATGGACATCATCAAGAGGACGTAGCTTATTTTGCATTAATAATCTACAACATGTACTTGAGTATGTATGTATGTATGTATGTATGTATGTATGTATGTATGTATGTATGTATGTATCTCTCTCTCTCTCTCTCTCTCTCTCTCTCTCTCTCTCTCTCTCTCTCTCTCTGAGATATAGATGGGTTTTAGTTCCAGTTATATCTATTCTGGCTTGAGTAGACATTGACTAGTTGAGGTCGGTCCTTAAAATTATTTTAACAGGAATTGTTGAATAGTAATTGTTGATATTTAATTTTGTCTAGCAGGTTTGGATACATATTCCGATTAGTTTCTTTTTTCTTCATGCATGTGATGTATGTCATATAATTAATTTTCTTTTGTTACAGGAGGAAATTCCACAAGATGGCTGAAAGTATTAACGCATTTTAATGTAATGATAAAACGAAGAAGCAAACAAATGAGTTGTATCCATCCATGCACGAAGATTTACAGATGGTTGAACTAATGTCTTTCTCTCTGCTCTCGTTTCCAAGTGTTCAGAATATAAGAGGAAATGTGAAAAGTTATGAATAAATAAATAAATGAGAAACGGCGACAGGTGACATTTTAGACAACTTTTCCTTTGCTTGACCACGGTGTTTTCAATCATTAGGCTTTCGAGCAGGAAATACTGAGATCGAACATATGGAACACGAGTGCAAAATATAGGATGCCGAGGTTTATACAGTCCCATAAGTTTCTGAAAGCAACATTAAGTAAATTAAACGTTATTTTTTTATTTATCTGTGCTGCTACTACTATTAAAGTATCGCTGACAAACCGCAGAAGAAATGGTGAAATAAGATCTGAACTCAAACAAGAGTACACGTGTTCTCGTCCTCACTGGATCATACAAGGGCGTGGAAAGGTGCGGGCGATATAGGTTCGCATCGATTCAAATGTGTAATGATATATCTTTCTCAAGCGGATAAAAAACAATCCTATTTTACTTTCGGTTTATTTCTCACGTTAGAAGCAATATGCATACAGTGCGCTTAGATTTGATAAGTAGTTTAGTCACTTAAGATTATCATATTATATTGTATTCCGACTTTTAAGATTCTCTTCATTTTTTTTCTATTTGTTTATTTTCTTTCTTTTTCCTTTTAGAGAAATTGTAGCAACACATACATAGGCCGGCATGGTTTAGCTAGTTTTTTTTATATTGGTGTCCTTCTACATAAATTCTAAATAGAAATAAAATAGTTGTATGCATATAGTCGAGTGTTAACTCAGCCCGACAGCAAATGAGTTCTCGTGTGTCAAGAGTACTTCAATTGGACCTTGCTCGTTTTTTTCTTCTTGTGAATGAGCACATGAATGAGATGTTAGGGATCTGGTGCCTGAGAGGTTTGGTGACAGTTGCAGTTACTCATGGCACGGGTTCGATATTGGAATGAGAGTCTGGTGACAGCTGCCGTTACTAATGGCACGGGTTTGATCTTGGAATGAGAGTCTGGTGACAGTTGCCGTTACTCATAGCACGGGTTCGATTTTGGAACGAAAATTTGGTGGCAGTTGCCGTTACTCATGGTACGGGTTCGATCTTGGAATGAGAGTCTGGTGACAGTTGCCGTTACTCATGGCACGGGTTCGATCTTGGAACGAGAATTTGGTGACAGTTGCCGTTACTCATGGCACGGGTTCGATTTTGGAACGAGCGTTTGGTGACAGTTGCCGTTACTAATGGCATGGGTTCGATCTTGGAACGAGCGTTTGGTGACAGTTGCCGTTACTCATGGCACGGGTTCGATCTTGGAACGAGAGTTTGGTGACAGTTGCCGTTACTCATGGCACGGGTTCGATTTTGGAACGAGCGTTTGGTGACAGTTGCCGTTACTAATGGCATGGGTTCGATCTTGGAACGAGCGTTTGGTGACAGCTGCCGTTACTCATGGCACGCGTTCGATCTTGGAACGAGCGTTTGGTGACATTTGCCGTTACTCCTGGCACGGGTTCGATCATGGAATGAGAGTTTGGTGACAGTTGCCGTTATTCATGGCACGGGTTTGATTTTGGAACGAGAATTTGGTTCGATCTTGGAACGAGCGTTTGGTGACAGCTGCCGTTACTCATGGCACGGGTTCGATCTTGGAACGAGCGTTTGGTGACAGTTGCCGTTACTAATGGCATGGGTTCGATCTTGGAACGAGCGTTTGGTGACAGCTGCCGTTACTCATGGCACGGGTTCTGTCTTGGAACGAGCGTTTGGTGACATTTGCCGTTACTCCTGGCACGGGTTCGATCATGGAATGAGAGTTTGGTGACAGTTGCCGTTACTCATGGCACGGGTTTGATTTTGGAACGAGAATTTGGTGACAGTTGTCGTTACTCATGGCACGGGTTTGATCTTGGGACGAGAGTCTGGTGACAGTTGCTGTTACTCATGGCACGGGTTTGATCTCGGAACGAATAACAACACTCTAACCTGTTTCATTATTTTGCTGACATTATGTATAAATACACACTGTATAAGTCCTGTAAAATTAAGACCAGACTATGAGGCACTTTCGTTTTTATTTATTGTTTCTGTAAACATTTTTCATACAATCGTATAATTGTATGAAACCATGCATTCAGATCTGGGTTTTATTTCCTTATTGACGATACAAGGTCTTAAAATAATGATAAATAACTCAGGAAACTGAAGTTATACGTATACATATTTTGGAATCTACCTAGAAGGAGGTTCAATTAAATCTAATTAAGAAAGAACAGGATACAAATTGGTTAAAGGCTCTTATATTCACGAATAACTTTGTCTCCTTATGAGTAAGCGTTCAGTGCATTCAGTACAGTACTGCAATAAAATCCTGAAATAAAACTACATGCGACTATTAAAATAACCAATAACATGCATTGGAATAAAAATTTCAAATATCACATATATCAACAAAAGATCAAATAAAAGTTATTTTCTAATTGATGTAGATAATTACATTAGTATTTGACGTAAACAGTTCCCTTAATCCATTTAAGATAGATAAATCAAGATGAAAGGATTGAATCAAACAATTTTGATGGAAATGCGTATGACACTCGTTTTGCTACTGGTTCTTGTCAATAGATGAAATGGGTGCCCCCGTGTAACATCAAAATGAAGTCCTCATTGAACAGATAACTGATCTGTTTGGAAATTTTTAAAGGCTGAACTTTAAATTGCAACCGGATATGTCGGCTTAAGAGACACGGTGCAACTGACAAAAAGGGAGTGACGTGATCTTCCTCTTGGTATCTGCAGGAGTACATACGGTAAGTGTTTTGTTTAGTTTACATTTTCTGAGTCAACTTCGGCGGAATAAATTACTGTTCATCATGAATGAATTATACCTCTAATCCCACTTACATGGTTTTAATCATTTAAATATAATAACTTTTCTTACTTGAAAGAGTGGCCTAGTGGTTAGAGCGTCCGCCTCGGAAGCGGGAGGTCGTCGGTTCGATCCCCGGCCGAGTTATACCTAATCAAACAAACAAATCTTACTTGAAAGAAGCCTTATTTATAAATCATGCATTACTTTTAAAACAGTAAACCACACTGGCTCATTGGCTAGCGTGCTGGACTCACTACTGAATGTGGGCGAGTTTGAATTATACATTCGGGTCAGCTATGGTTGTGTCCTTGGGAAAGACACTTTACTCTAATTTTGCCCATGCACTCGATAACCTACTTGTTGCAGTGTCGTTAAACACTGCACCTCTCCCCCCAAACCAACTTTAAAAACAAAGCGTGCAAAGCAATCTATATCTGAGATGGTATTTTTTAAAAGTTAAATGTGCCTGGGATTCAGCATTATTTTTGTCGTTGTCCATGGCAAAGTTTTAGAGACTGATTTCAGTAAAACAATTTTATCTTTATACTGAGACTTTAGCAATAAACCAATAGTCTTTCCTATCTGTAATTTTTAGTTTAAATTTGGAAGTCGAAGAAATGTCAATAAAAGAGTCTCCTACTCTCTCTCTCTCTCTCTCTCTCTCTCTCTCTCTCTCTCTCTCTCTCTCTCTCTCTCTCTCTCTCTCGTTTGAAGCTTTGTTCTTATTCTTGTTCTTGTTGAGAAGGAGCCTTTCCAAGTCAAGTATTGCGGCAGACAGATTTGATGACATCATGATCGATTGGATTGTTACCCATGATACATGTCTGTTTTTAAAATATGAAAAAAACAGTAACCAGAAACGAAACAGTAAATCACGAACTTATCACTTTTTTTTGTTGTTGCGGGGGTAAATAATAGGGAGCAGCAGTTTCAACTAAATTGAAGATTCTGGAATATGCAATCAGTAAATAAGCTGGAGTTTTTCACAGCCATTTGCAGGTATATATGGTCATTTTCAGTGTAAAATATATTCCATTAAATAATTTGAATTATTGTTTACTTTATCAATACTCATTTCCATGTCACAAATTCCTCACCCATATCCGCTAATATATCCACCCATCTTTATAGTGTAGATTTTATCACGAATCTAACTTTCTTAGTTGTTTCCTGTTTGCTTGTCAAGTTGCTAGTTTACGACTTGTTCTTTATGCGTATATAGCGATGTATCTAAACCAGCATCGTAAAGAATGGTTACAATATACAGGATGTTTTTAGGTTTTGTCTGAGTTGATGTATTTGTCCTAAATATTATTAATTGGTAAGGAGGGGTCAAAACAATCCTGTTTGACTGAATTCATATTAATCAACATCCCTCTTTCCGGCACGTGCAGAATTAGCTGCCGTTAAGCACGTGCTAGGAAGAAAACCAAAGGAAGAGAAAAGCTTCCGTTCTAAGACAAGTCGGGGGAGGACAGTTACAAGTGTTATTTCCTTTTTCCGATTACACTTAAATGAATTGTATATTTTTCAGTTATCCGAACCCATACTTGTTGTTTATTTAATAAGTACTTGCCGTTTTGCGTTTAATAAGAATATTTTACTAACCAGTTACTTTAGTAAAACAGTGATTTTCCATATCTGAGTTTGTTCTGAAACATTATTTATTATTAATTTATTTGCACATACACTGTAGTGGTTTTCTTACTCTGAGGTAGATTCCACGCAAAAGGAATAAACTGATAATTTGACGTAGTAAAATTGTTAAACATTTAAGTTTGTAAACACTAACGAATCCTTGCTCCACGATGATTGTTTGAATATAATAGATTCAGAAACCGATGAATTATTTTCGTAGATAGTGCTATGTCTAATTTAAAATTTGAAGTCGCCGAAATGAGCATATGTTCTAAGAATTTTAAAATATCAGCCACGACGCGGCAGTAGTTTCGTTTATACGAAATAAAATTTAAAAAAAAATGACTGTAAAACGTTATTTTGAATGCGGAATGGCACATCAAAACAAGTAGTCTTGAAATGTATCAAAGTTTAGTTTTCATAAAAATGGGACAGAAAACTACAATCTTCACTATATTAATTTTCCTCAATCTTCTCTAACTTAATTAAAAATAACCGTCTAAACAATCCTTTACATTTGAATCGTTATTAACTTCAATGCCTTTATAATTGTTAATCAGTTATCCGCTCTGATAATTCTTTTCCTCAATTCATTGAATTCGTTTGTTTATTTTGAAGACGTAAAGAAACATTTCATATAAAAATGGATGAGTGAATGCAACCTATTGAAATGGAAAAAAGCAAGTCCTTAGGTATTTATTAACTGAAGTCAATAATAAATACTGAAACTTTATGGGATCAATTTTATTAAATATATTTACTTGTATGTACTCACTTTTAGTTCCAAGCTTGTCTGATAGTCAAGAAATGTCTGGTAAAATAATTAGTCAAATGGTTGTTCTTACAAACGAAGTTTTGATTTGAAGCTCTTATTTAGAAAATTAAACGTGTGCATAAAGTATTATAACCATAAATATCCATACCTAATGAATAAAAGACAAGATGGATTGATTATATGTCCGAATGATCTAAGCCATTATTAAACTGAAATGTTAGAATACGAAAAATTAGAAAACAGTTTAGCGCACATGTATACAAAACATAACAATCCGTTCAATGAAAACGCACTACATCTCCAAAATCCCCAATACATATATTACAACGTTTCATGTATTCTAAAACAAGCAAACTGAGACAATGTTCACCATGTAAGTCAGAGTAGTTATCGCAAATTAATAATACATTTTAAAGTTTATGAAATTTTAACGCAAACAAATTAAAATAATTTTCAGTAAATAAACCAGTGCCTTCATATGTGAATACCAAAGGTGCACGTCTAAGACAGTGAGTGCGTGAAGATAATGATGAATTTAAAAAATGCAGATCAAAGTATGCTGAACTCAAACACAAACTATTGGAGGAACCGATTACTTTAGAGATTGAAATAAAACAAGTAAATGTACATCTTATAACCTTACAGCTAAGCAAAGCAAACCGTATTAGATCCTTAAAGCGAAGCAAATAACGTCTTTAATAGATAAGCATGGTAGGTACTTGTGCCTAGCAACAAGAACAGTGATGAAGACAAGACTAATTTTAATATCAAAGGAAAGAACATGACAGGTAAAAACTACTGAAATTGCAATGTACAACAACAGCAATATGTTCGCTGTCTACAACGGAGTGACCGTACGCAGGAAATAACAAATACGGAAAAAGGCACAATCGATCGAAGAGAAGGGATCATTAAACAGAACCAGCAATTACTAATTTGTCGGTGGCAATGCACTTGACCTCTACGTGTTCTTCGCTCAGGGTGAAAAAATTGCAAAGAATATCATTAGCAAAGAGCTATTAACATTTGATTCTGCACGAACTCATTTCGTGTTGTTTGTTGCGCTGATACGACTTTGTCACTAAAAGAAGCATGCAACGAAGAGAAAAACAAAGAAAGTTTGCTGTGTTCTATTATTACTGCTCATTACCATGTCTCTATGAATAAAATAGAGATGAAAGTTACCATTAAGACTTTATCTAATGAAATTCATGCAAAATTGAGCAAAGGTCTGCCGATAACACATAATTAACAGGATCTAATCCTGAGCACAGACAAATGGGAATCACTCAGGAGAAGGTCTAATATTAACTTAACGGACTGGATTAAGAAAAAGCAAGATTGTATCAGTTTGTAAAATAACGTTAAAAAGTGCTTCTTAATGCTAGTGAGTCGACTTGATATGCCCTTCTTAAATGTCAGCAAAATATCAAAATACAATTTATCTCGAGAAGGTAATAGGTTAAAGTTATGTCCTGTAAAAACTAAGGATATTGAAATGACTTGGTATATGAGATACTCGAACATGAACTGATTAGGCCTGTAAACGTAATCAAAAATTAAGAAATACGCGCTGACACGATGATAGCGTGTTTCGTAAAGATGAAGGAAAGTACCATTGCCAAGGAATAAATAATGATTCTCGAGATTTATTTTGACTCAAAAGACCCACTTTTACAGAAGGAAAAAGAAACGTCGGTTAAAAATGTGCCTTAATATGTTTTCAATACATTCGAAAAATTAACAGAGCATGAAATAATTTGTTATTGTGCTGGTAATATTGACTCACATTAAGTCTAAACCTGGTTTTATTGTTATATGCAAAAGCCATTGCCTCAAAGATAAGGATTAGTTCATCCTTTACTGTGAAGTTTAACATACCATGGTTCAACATAAAGATATAATGGAACTCATGCCTCTCAATGGTCGTAGAAGGCGATGTGCCTCAGCAAAATAACGTACCAAAAGGTTCAATCATGGAAACAAAAAATATACATCACACTTGGCGTCTGAATATACTGAAAATCTGAACTCAGGGTAACAAGGAACCCGACCAATTTGCTGGGGACACTGTTATATTCCCGTGTTTTACGATGCTTTATGTGCACACGAAAACCTGACACGTCAGAGTTAAAGATTAAGAATTCAAAATCCACCATATTTTCACGATATCGGTGGGAAATAAATTGTTAACTATAAATGGTTAGTTAATAATAATTGCAATTTAAATTATTAACTCTGAAAATTCAACTCGCTAACTATTCCCACCTTGTTTGGTGTAAAGGTTTTCCGTTATTTAAGTTGGGGTGGGGTGCTCTTATATTTAATATTATTTAAAATTATTACAAAAAACCCACCCTAGCTTGATTTTGTCAGAAATTGAAGTAGTGACATAGGGATGCAAAGCTCCGAGCCCCAGTCAGCGATGCCGATAGTTAAATCAACGAATACACAAAATGTGAAATTCAAAAATAAACAACAATTTAATATCATTCAATAACAGATAGTCATTTCTCAAATAAAGTTTAAATTTAAAACTCTATCACTCGTCTATCACTTGTACATTCTTGTTTATTTGAAGCTTTCGGAGCTTTGCTAAGTGACGGCCTATTTCATCATCTGACTTTGATAGATTTTCATCCTTCTCTGGACTGGTACTCCAGTTCCCTCCAGTCCGTCTAATTCTGCCTCCGTTCTTCCGTTGTTTTTTGGGTTTTTTTTGGTCTCCCAGAGACTCGGGTTCCTCTGGTCCTAAAATCTTTCTGTACGAATACACAAGGACATTAGCATATCATATTCCTCTATATATCTAGACTCACACTAAACAGCAATATCATCAGGTAAGCCATTAACCTTCTTTGGTCACGCATTCGGGCACATCGAAATACTTATTCTCTCTGATATGGTGTGTATGGGATGTATAGATTCTCAATCTTGTTATACACAACAACATTACATAATCAAACACATTTCCATACATTTCACTTTATACAAAGTGTACACAGACATCCACACATCCATGCGCTGATATATCGTGCACATGATACCCCTACAAAGTATACACAAAAAGTCGAAGCCCTCTTAACTAATGTTGCACGCTGAAACCATTATACAAAGTTATAATTCAACTCAAGATTTGCGAATCTAGAATATCACATGAATAAATGCACAAGGTTACTACGAATTAACCAAATAACGCATTACAATATTAATCCTTTACATAAACATTGCTCATATTTCAAAATACGCATGTAGATCCAACACTACAAATGAATCAAACCACAAATGGTAATTCTACGTACTAATCGATTCTAGTAATGAAGTATACATACTGTACATAAATAAAGTACAATTACTTTGCCGTAATATATTACAACAATCGAGCAAATAGTCACTGACCTTTGTAATTCCAGTCATAACAAGTTTCCGCCAATTAAGAATGACGTCGGATTAGCTTATCTTCCCTTATAATTTCCCGCAAGATGGTTTAGCAATTACTAAAGTTTAGTTCTCAAAATAATATCTTTCAGCTTCCGATTCTAATGGTGGCCACACCTTGCTCAACTCTGAGTGAATGTTGATTCACCCCTTATTCACATATTTAGCAGATACTGCCCCCTCCCCGGCAATCTGTCAAGGGCGAAATTACGACCCCCACTTGATGTTTCTTTGATCCGAACCCGATATTTCATCACTTACCTGTGAACCATGTTATGGTCATGTTATGTAACTGGCTTGGCCAAAATAAGGCACCACTCACGAGTTCATATGACCATGTCAAATAACTGGTTTGATACCTCATTGTTCGCAGAACGGACCTTCGTACATTTATGACACGAAATTATTAGCTTCAGGGTCTAGCATATATATGTTGCAATCTGGTTATTTTCCTACAACGTGACAACAGGGTATGATGGGTATGATAGTCATCATATCGTCAAGGTGAGGTAAGCATGAGCCAGATCACGAGGTCACAATCATACCGACCAACAAGGAGCACAGTGTTTCAACCATTTGTGTGAAAAACAAGAGGAGATAAATAGTTTGGAGTACCAAAACATGACTATTTCAAGGGGTATAATTTCGTACCTGCAAGATTGGTAGTACCTCTGGAAGAAATGTGACTTTAACAAAACTGATTGAATAGATGAAGGACCTAAAACAACTTACCAACTATTACTGTGCATTGTATCACAAAACAAATTATGTAATTAACTGCAGAAATTGAAAGATGTAACTAGAGTTCGGTTGAAAACTGAAATAAGCCTTTGAGTAGCTTTTTTCTTTAGCAATAACTGTGGTTAAAATTGTATATCCAGCTAAGTTAGTTTGAGACAAAGAGGAAAGCACTTATTACATAATAGAAAGATCTTTCCTTTTGAAGGAAACAAATAGCTGATTTTTAATCAGTTTTGGTTAGCATGAAAGTCCAGAAAATCCAATTAGCTAAACATAATTATAGTGTCTTCGCTGTATTAGAGCTATCGATGTGGGTTATCAACCAATTCTAGCACATTAAACAAAACTAATTCATGCCAAAAAAGAATGATACCCTTTCTGACTGACCCAGATTTGTTGTGTACACCAGATGAAACCAGCAATTTGTATAGTGACATGAAGAGCAGCATAGAAGTTCACGATACCATTCATTCATCGAAGGACAACGTTTTCAGCACACTATATGTCAACAACAAGATAGCAGGCGTTTTCAAGGATGAACTTAAAAGCGCACAGATGAAAGGGTTTTGTGGTTTACAGTCTAAATTCTATTAAATTACGAATAAAAGAAGTGTGCAAGGAATAAAGAAATACGTGATACCAAAAATCTGAGATCTAAAATATACAAGGATTGTTTATTCAAGCATAAGCACAATTGCCAGTAAATTAACTGCTCGAGTCTTTCATTGAAAGAGGATTAACGTGATTCTGAAACAAGCTAGCATATTTTATTAGTTTATAAAGATAAAAGTGTTTGGATGAAAACGTAAGCATATTAACTGCTGTATATTTAAATTGTTGCATTTTACAGTCAATTAAAGATAAATGCGAAAAATAAAATGTTACAAGATATATATATGTGTATAAGTGTAAAATATAGAGATTAATTGGTCAATGTCGAATTAATTTTCTTTTTTTCTCATTCATATATGATGCAAGAAATAAAAATAAACTGCCTTATTGTTACGTATATCTAATTATGTTTTAGAGTAACGAGTATTTGTCAAGGACTGTTGATACAAATGGTCAAAACTTACAGCTGATTGTTAAAACAAGGAAAACTCACTAAAGGTTGCAGATTGTCGCTGCTTTTGAAGCTCTTTTTAGAATGATGATGATGTGTATATGGTACGTATTGCAAAAGCATGAGACAGTTTTAACACAAACTTTTTTAGGTACCTAGCAAAAGTAAAAATAATAATTAGTTTTTTGTTGTGATTAACCTAAATTAAGGCTCCGACATTACGCCAGCAATAGGAAAAAAAAAGCTGAAGCACCCGTAAAGCCATAACTATCAGTCTAGTAGAAAGTAAAGCCGTAACTATCAGTCTAGTAGAAAGTAAAGACATAACTATCAGTCTAGTGGAAAGTAAAGCCATAACTATCAGTCTAGTAGAAAGTAAAGCCATAACTATCAGTCTAGTAGAAAGTAAAGCCATAACTATCAGTCTAGTAGAAAGTAAAGCCATAACTATCAGTCTAGTAGAAAGTAAAGCCATAACTATCAGTTTAGTAGAAAGTAAAGCCATAACTATCAGTCTAGTAGAAAAGCCATAACTATCAGTCTAGTAGAAAAGCCATAACTATCAGTCTAGTAGAAAGTAAAGCCATAACTATCAGTCTAGTAAAAAGTAAAGCCATAACTATCAGTCTAGTAGAAAGTAAAGACATAACTATCAGTCTAGTAGAAAGTAAAGCCATAACTATCAGTCTAGTAGAAAGTAAAGCCATAACTATCAGTTTAGTAGAAAGTAAAGCCATAACTATCAGTCTAGTAGAAAAGCCATAACTATCAGTCTAGTAGAAAAGCCATAACTATCAGTCTAGTAGAAAGTAAAGCCATAACTATCAGTCTAGTAGAAAGTAAAGCCATAACTATCAGTCTAGTAGAAAAGCCATAACTATCAGTCTATTAGAAAAGCCATAACTATCAGTCTAGTAAAAAATAAAGCCATAACTATCAGTCTAGTAGAAAGTAAAGCCGTAACTATCAGTCTAGTAGAAAGTAAAGCCATAACTATCAGTCTAGTAGAAAAGCCATAACTATCAGTCTAGTAGAAAGTAAAGCCATAACTATCAGTCTAGTAAAAAATAAAGCCATAACTATCAGTCTAGTAGAAAGTAAAGCCATAACTATCAGTCTAGTAGAAAGTAAAGCCATAACTATCAGTCTAGTAGAAAGTAAAGCCATAACTATCAGTCTAGTAGAAAGTAAAGCCATAACTATCAGTCTAGTAGAAAGTAAAGCCATAACTATCAGTTTAGTAGAAAGTTAAGCCATAACTATCAGTCTAGTAGAAAAGCCATAACTATCAGTCTAGTAGAAAGTAAAGCCATAACTATCAGTCTAGTAGAAAGTAAAGCCATAACAATCAGTCTAGTAAAAAATAAAGCCATAACTATCAGTCTAGTAGAAAGTAAAGCCATAACTATCAGTCTAGTAGAAAGTAAAGCCATAACTATCAGTCTAGTAGAAAGTAAAGCCATAACTATCAGTCTAGTAAAAAGTAAAGCCATAACTATCAGTCTAGTAGAAAGTAAAGCCATAACTATCAGTCTAATAGAAAGTAAAGCCATAACTATCAGTCTAGTAGAAAGTAAAGCCATAACTATCAGTTTATTAGAAAGTAAAGCCATAACTATCAGTCTAGTAGAAAGTAAAGCCATAACTATCAGTTTAGTAGAAAGTAAAGCCATAACTATCAGTCTATTAAAAAAGCCATAACTATCAGTCTAGTAAAAAGTAAAGCCATAACTATCAGTCTAGTAGAAAGTAAAGCCATAACTATCAGTCTAGTAAAAAATAAAGCCATAACTATCAGTCTAGTAGAAAGTAAAGCCATAACTATCAGTCTATTAGAAAGTAAAGCCATAACTATCAGTCTAGTAAAAAATAAAGCCATAACTATCAGTCTAGTAGAAAGCAAAGCCATAACTGTCAGTCTAGTAAAAAAAAAAGCCATAACTATCAGTCTAGTAAAAAATAAAGCCATAACTATCAGTCTACTAAAAAGTAAAGTCATAACTATCAGTCTAGTAGAAAAGCCATAACTATCAGTCTAGTAGAAAGTAAAGCCATAACTATTAGTCTAGTAGAAAGTAAAGCCATAACTATCAGTCTAGTAAAAAATAAAGCCGTAACTATCAGTCTAGTAAAAAATAAAGCCGTAACTATCAGTCTATTAGAAAGTAAAGCCATAACTATCAGTCTAGTAGAAAAGCCATAACTATCAGTCTAGTAGAAAGTAAAGCCGTAACTATCAGTCTAGTAGAAAGTAAAGCCGTAACTATCAGTCTAGTAAAAAGTAATGCCGTAACTATCAGTCTAGTAGAAAAGCCATAACTATCAGTCTATTAGAAAGTAAAGCCATAACTATCAGTCTAGTAGAAAGTAAAGCCATAACTATCAGTCTAGTAGAAAGTAAAGCCATAACTATCAGTCTAGTAAAAAATAAAGCCATAACTATCAGTCTAGCAGAAAGTAAAGCCATAACTATCAGTCTAGTAGAAAGTAAAGCCATAACTATCAGTCTAGTAGAAAGTAAAGCCATAACTATCAGTCTAGTAAAAAATAAAGCCATAACTATCAGTCTAGTAAAAAATAAAGCCGTAACTATCAGTCTATTAGAAAGTAAAGCCATAACTATCAGTCTAGTAGAAAGTAAAGCCATAACTATCAGTCTAGTAGAAAAGCCATAACTATCAGTCTAATAGAAAGCAAAGCCGTAACTATCAGTCTAGTAGAAAGTAAAGCCATAACTATCAGTCTAGTAGAAAGTAAAGCCGTAACTATCAGTCTAGTAAAAAATAAAGCCGTAACTATCAGTCTATTAGAAAGTAAAGCCATAACTATCAGTCTAGTAAAAAGTAAAGCCATAACTATCAGTCTAGTAGAAAGTAAAGCCATAACTATCAGTCTAGTAAAAAATAAAGCCATAACTCTCAGTCTAGTAGAAAAGCCATAACTATCAGTCTAGTAGAAAGTAAAGCCGTAACTATCAGTCTAGTAGAAAGCAAAGCCATAACTATCAGTCTAGTAGAAAGTAAAGCCATAACTATCAGTCTAGTAGAAAGTAAAGCCATAACTATCAGTCTAGTAGAAAGTAAAGCCATAACTATCAGTCTAGTAGAAAGTAAAGCCATAACTATCAGTCTAGTAGAAAATAAAGCCACAACTATCAGTCTAGTAGAAAGTAAAGCCATAACTATCAGTCTAGTAGAAAGTAAAGCCATAACTATCAGTCTAGTAGAAAGTAAAGCCATAACTATCAGTCTAGTAGAAAGTAAAGCCATAACTATCAGTCTAGTAAAAAGTAAAGCCATAACTATCAGTCTATTAGTAAAGCGATAACTATCAGTCTAGTAGAAAGTAAAGCCATAACTATCAGTCTAGTAGAAAGTAAAGCCATAACTATCAGTCTAGTAGAAAGTAAAGCCATAACTATCAGTCTAGTAGAAAGTAAAGCCATAACTATCAGTCTAGTAAAAAATAAAGCCACAACTATCAGTCTAGTAGAAAGTAAAGCCATAACTATCAGTCTAGTAAAAAATAAAGCCATAACTATCAGTCTAGTAAAAAATAAAGCCATAACTATCAGTCTAGTAGAAAGAAAAGCCATAACTATCAGTCTAGTAGAAAGTAAAGCCATAACTATCAGTCTAGTAAAAAATAAAGCCATAACTATCAGTCTAGTAAAAAAAAAAGCCATAACTATCAATCTAGTAGAAAGTAAAGCCATAACTATCAGTCTAGTAGAAAGTAAAGCCATAACTATCAGTCTAGTAGAAAGTAAAGCCATAGCTATCAGTCTATTAGAAAAGCCATAACTATCAGTCTAGTAGAAAGTAAAGCCATAACTATCAGTCTAGTAGAAAGTAAAGCCATAACTATCAGTCTAGTAGAAAGTAAAGCCATAACTATCAGTCTAGTAGAAAGTAAAGCCATAACTATCAGTCTATTAGAAAAGCCATAACTATCAGTCTAGTAGAAAGTAAAGCCATAACTATCAGTCTAGTAGAAAGTAAAGCCATAACTATCAGTCTAGTAGAAAGTAAAGCCATAACTATCAGTCTAGTAGAAAGTAAAGCCATAACTATCAGTCTATTAGAAAAGCCATAACTATCAGTATAGTAGAAAGTAAAGCCATAACTATCAGTCTAGTAGAAAACAAAGCCACAACTATCAGTCTATTAGAAAGTAAAGCCATAACTATCAGTCTATTAGAAAGTAAAGCCATAACTATCAGTCTAGTAAAAAGTAAAGCCATAACTATCAGTCTAATAGAAAGTAAAGCCATAACTATCAGTCTAGTAGAAAGTAAAGCCATAACTATCAGTCTAGTAGAAAATAAAGCCATAACTATCAGTCTAGTAGAAAGTAAAGCCATAACTATAAGTCTAGTAGAAAGTAAAGCCATAACTATCAGTCTAGTAGAAAATAAAGCCACAACTATCAGTCTATTAGAAAGTAAAGCCATAACTATCAGTCTAGTAGAAAGTAAAGCCATAACTATCAGTCTAGTAGAAAATAAAGCCACAACTATCAGTCTATTAGAATGTAAAGCCATAACTATCAGTCTAGTAGAAAGTAAAGCCATAACTATCAGTCTAGTAGAAAGTAAAGCCATAACTATCAGTCTAGTAGAAAATAAAGCCACAACTATCAGTCTATTAGAAAGTAAAGCCATAACTATCAGTCTAGTAAAAAAAAAAAGCCATAACTATCAGTCTAGTAAAAAATAAAGCCATAACTATCAGTCTACTAAAAAGTAAAGTCATAACTATCAGTCTAGTAGAAAAGCCATAACTATCAGTCTAGTAGAAAATAAAGCCACAACTATCAGTCTATTAGAAAGTAAAGCCATAACTATCAGTCTAGTAGAAAATAAAGCCACAACTATCAGTGTATTAGAAAGTAAAGCCATAACTATCAGTCTAATAGAAAGTAAAGCCATAACTATCAGTCTAGTAGAAAGTAAAGCCATAACTATCAGTCTAGTAGAAAATAAAGCCATAACTATCAGTCTAGTAGAAAGTAAAGCCATAACTATCAGTCTAGTAGAAAGTAAAGCCATAACTATCAGTCTAGTAGAAAATAAAGCCATAACTATCAGACTATTAGAAAGTAAAGCCATAACTATCAGTCTATTAGAAAGTAAAGCCATAACTATCAGTCTAGTAAAAAGTAAAGCCATAACTATCAGTCTAGTAGAAAGTAAAGCCATAACTATCAGTCTAGTAGAAAGTAAAGCCATAACTATCAGTCTAGTAGAAAATAAAGCCATAACTATCAGTCTAGTAGAAAGTAAAGCCATAACTATAAGTCTAGTAGAAAGTAAAGCCATAACTATCAGTCTAGTAGAAAGTAAAGCCATAACTATCAGTCTAGTAGAAAATAAAGCCATAACTATCAGTCCATTAGAAAGTAAAGCCGTAACTATCAGTCTAGTAGAAAGTAAAGCCATAACTATCAGTCTAGTAAAAAGTAAAGCCATAACTATCAGTCTAGTAGAAAAGCCATAACTATCAGTCTAGTAGAAAGTAAAGCCGTAACTATCAGTCTAGTAGAAAGTAAAGCCATAGCTATCAGTCTAGTAGAAAGTAAAGCCATAACTATCAGTCTAGTAGAAAGTAAAGCCATAACTATCAGTCTAGTAGAAAATAAAGCCACAACTATCAGTCTAGTAGAAAGTAAAGCCATAACTATCAGTCTAGTAGAAAGTAAAGCCATAACTATCAGTCTAGTAGAAAGTAAAGCCATAACTATCAGTCTAGTAGAAAAGCCATAACTATCAGTCTATTAGAAAAGCCATAACTATCAGTCTAGTAGAAAGTAAAGCCATAACTATCAGTCTAGTAGAAAGTAAAGCCATAACTATCAGTCTAGTAGAAAGTAAAGCCATAACTATCAGTGTAGTAGAAAATAAAGCCACAACTATCAGTCTAGTAGAAAATAAAGCCATAACTATCAGTCTAGTAGAAAATAAAGCCACAACTATCAGTCTATTAGAAAAGCCATAACTATCAGTCTAGTAGAAAGTAAAGCCATAACTATCAGTCTAGTAGAAAGTAAAGCCATAACTATCAGTCTAGTAGAAAGTAAAGCCATAACTATCAGTCTAGTAGAAAGTAAAGCCATAACTATCAGTCTAGTAGAAAGTAAAGCCATAACTATCAGTCTAGTAGAAAGTAAAGCCATAACTATCAGTCTAGTAGAAAATAAAGCCACAACTATCAGTCGATTAGAAAGTAAAGCCATAACTATCAGTCTATTAGAAAGTAAAGCCATAACTATCAGTCTAGTAAAAAGTAAAGCCATAACTATCAGTCTAGTAGAAAGTAAAGCCATAACTATCAGTCTAGTAGAAAGTAAAGCCATAACTATCAGTCTAGTAGAAAATAAAGCCATAACTATCAGTCTAGTAGAAAGTAAAGCCATAACTATCAGTCTAGTAGAAAGTAAAGCCATAACTATCAGTCTAGTAGAAAGTAAAGCCATAACTATCAGTCTATTAGAAAAGCCATAACTATCAGTCTAGTAGAAAGTAAAGCCATAACTATCAGTCTAGTAGAAAGTAAAGCCATAACTATCAGTCTAGTAGAAAGTAAAGCCATAACTATCAGTCTAGTAGAAAGTAAAGCCATAACTATCAGTCTATTAGGAAATAAAGCCATAACTATCAGTCTAGTAGAAAGTAAAGCCATAACTATCAGTCTAGTAAAAAATAAAGCCATAACTATCAGTCTAGTAAAAAATAAAGCCGTAACTATCAGTCTATTAGAAAGTAAAGCCATAACTATCAGTCTAGTAGAAAGTAAAGCCATAACTATCAGTCTAGTAGAAAAGCCATAACTATCAGTCTAATAGAAAGCAAAGCCGTAACTATCAGTCTAGTAGAAAGTAAAGCCATAACTATCAGTCTAGTAGAAAGTAAAGCCGTAACTATCAGTCTAGTAAAAAATAAAGCCGTAACTATCAGTCTATTAGAAAATAAAGCCATAACTATCAGTCTAGTAAAAAGTAAAGCCATAACTATCAGTCTAGTAGAAAGTAAAGCCATAACTATCAGTCTAGTAAAAAATAAAGCCATAACTCTCAGTCTAGTAGAAAAGCCATCACTATCAGTCTAGTAGAAAGTAAAGCCGTAACTATCAGTCTAGTAGAAAGCAAAGCCATAACTATCAGTCTAGTAGAAAGTAAAGCCATAACTATCAGTCTAGTAGAAAGTAAAGCCATAACTATCAGTCTAGTAGAAAGTAAAGCCATAACTATCAGTCTAGTAGAAAGTAAAGCCATAACTATCAGTCTAGTAGAAAATAAAGCCACAACTATCAGTCTAGTAGAAAGTAAAGCCATAACTATCAGTCTAGTAGAAAGTAAAGCCATAACTATCAGTCTAGTAGAAAGTAAAGCCATAACTATCAGTCTAGTAGAAAGTAAAGCCATAACTATCAGTCTAGTAAAAAGTAAAGCCATAACTATCAGTCTATTAGTAAAGCGATAACTATCAGTCTAGTAGAAAGTAAAGCCATAACTATCAGTCTAGTAGAAAGTAAAGCCATAACTATCAGTCTAGTAGAAAGTAAAGCCATAACTATCAGTCTAGTAGAAAGTAAAGCCATAACTATCAGTCTAGTAAAAAATAAAGCCACAACTATCAGTCTAGTAGAAAGTAAAGCCATAACTATCAGTCTAGTAAAAAATAAAGCCATAACTATCAGTCTAGTAAAAAATAAAGCCATTACTATCAGTCTAGTAGAAAGAAAAGCCATAACTATCAGTCTAGTAGAAAGTAAAGCCATAACTATCAGTCTAATAAAAAATAAAGCCATAACTATCAGTCTAGTAAAAAAAAAAGCCATAACTATCAGTCTAGTAGAAAGTAAAGCCATAACTATCAGTCTAGTAGAAAGTAAAGCCATAACTATCAGTCTAGTAGAAAGTAAAGCCATAACTATCAGTCTAGTAGAAAGTAAAGCCATAACTATCAGTCTAGTAGAAAGTAAAGCCATAACTATCAGTCTATTAGAAAAGCCATAACTATCAGTCTAGTAGAAAGTAAAGCCATAACTATCAGTCTATTAGAAAGTAAAGCCATAACTATCAGTCTAGTAGAAAGTAAAGCCATAACTATCAGTCTAGTAGAAAGTAAAGCCATAACTATCAGTCTATTAGAAAAGCCATAACTATCAGTCTAGTAGAAAGTAAAGCCATAACTATCAGTCTAGTAGAAAATAAAGCCACAACTATCAGTCTATTAGAAAGTAAAGCCATAACTATCAGTCTATTAGAAAGTAAAGCCATAACTATCAGTCTAGTAAAAAGAAAAGCCATAACTATCAGTCTAATAGAAAGTAAAGCCATAACTATCAGTCTAGTAGAAAGTAAAGCCATAACTATCAGTCTAGTAGAAAATAAAGCCATAACTATCAGTCTAGTAGAAAGTAAAGCCATAACTATAAGTCTAGTAGAAAGTAAAGCCATAACTATCAGTCTAGTAGAAAATAAAGCCACAACTATCAGTCTATTAGAAAGTAAAGCCATAACTATCAGTCTATTAGAAAGTAAAGCCACAACTATCAGTCTAGTAGAAAGTAAAGCCATAACTATCAGTCTAGTAGAAAGTAAAGCCATAACTATCAGTCTAGTAGAAAGTAAAGCCATAACTATCAGTCTAGTAGAAAGTAAAGCCATAACTATCAGTCTAGTAAAAAGTAAAGCCATAACTATCAGTCTATTAGTAAAGCGATAACTATCAGTCTAGTAGAAAGTAAAGCCATAACTATCAGTCTAGTAGAAAGTAAAGCCATAACTATCAGTCTAGTAGAAAGTAAAGCCATAACTATCAGTCTAGTAGAAAGTAAAGCCATAACTATCAGTCTAGTAAAAAATAAAGCCACAACTATCAGTCTAGTAGAAAGTAAAGCCATAACTATCAGTCTAGTAAAAAATAAAGCCATAACTATCAGTCTAGTAAAAAATAAAGCCATAACTATCAGTCTAGTAGAAAGAAAAGCCATAACTATCAGTCTAGTAGAAAGTAAAGCCATAACTATCAGTCTAGTAAAAAATAAAGCCATAACTATCAGTCTAGTAAAAAAAAAAGCCATAACTATCAATCTAGTAGAAAGTAAAGCCATAACTATCAGTCTAGTAGAAAGTAAAGCCATAACTATCAGTCTAGTAGAAAGTAAAGCCATAGCTATCAGTCTATTAGAAAAGCCATAACTATCAGTCTAGTAGAAAGTAAAGCCATAACTATCAGTCTAGTAGAAAGTAAAGCCATAACTCTCAGTCTAGTAGAAAGTAAAGCCATAACTATCAGTCTAGTAGAAAGTAAAGCCATAACTATCAGTCTATTAGAAAAGCCATAACTATCAGTCTAGTAGAAAGTAAAGCCATAACTATCAGTCTAGTAGAAAGTAAAGCCATAACTATCAGTCTAGTAGAAAGTAAAGCCATAACTATCAGTCTAGTAGAAAGTAAAGCCATAACTATCAGTCTATTAGAAAAGCCATAACTATCAGTATAGTAGAAAGTAAAGCCATAACTATCAGTCTAGTAGAAAACAAAGCCACAACTATCAGTCTATAAGAAAGTAAAGCCATAACTATCAGTCTATTAGAAAGTAAAGCCATAACTATCAGTCTAGTAAAAAGTAAAGCCATAACTATCAGTCTAATAGAAAGTAAAGCCATAACTATCAGTCTAGTAGAAAGTAAAGCCATAACTATCAGTCTAGTAGAAAATAAAGCCATAACTATCAGTCTAGTAGAAAGTAAAGCCATAACTATAAGTCTAGTAGAAAGTAAAGCCATAACTATCAGTCTAGTAGAAAATAAAGCCACAACTATCAGTCTATTAGAAAGTAAAGCCATAACTATCAGTCTAGTAGAAAGTAAAGCCATAACTATCAGTCTAGTAGAAAATAAAGCCACAACTATCAGTCTATTAGAATGTAAAGCCATAACTATCAGTCTAGTAGAAAGTAAAGCCATAACTATCAGTCTAGTAGAAAGTAAAGCCATAACTATCAGTCTAGTAGAAAATAAAGCCACAACTATCAGTCTATTAGAAAGTAAAGCCATAACTATCAGTCTAGTAAAAAAAAAAAGCCATAACTATCAGTCTAGTAAAAAATAAAGCCATAACTATCAGTCTACTAAAAAGTAAAGTCATAACTATCAGTCTAGTAGAAAAGCCATAACTATCAGTCTAGTAGAAAATAAAGCCACAACTATCAGTCTATTAGAAAGTAAAGCCATAACTATCAGTCTAGTAGAAAATAAAGCCACAACTATCAGTGTATTAGAAAGTAAAGCCATAACTATCAGTCTAATAGAAAGTAAAGCCATAACTATCAGTCTAGTAGAAAGTAAAGCCATAACTATCAGTCTAGTAGAAAATAAAGCCATAACTATCAGTCTAGTAGAAAGTAAAGCCATAACTATCAGTCTAGTAGAAAGTAAAGCCATAACTATCAGTCTAGTAGAAAATAAAGCCATAACTATCAGACTATTAGAAAGTAAAGCCATAACTATCAGTCTATTAGAAAGTAAAGCCATAACTATCAGTCTAGTAAAAAGTAAAGCCATAACTATCAGTCTAGTAGAAAGTAAAGCCATAACTATCAGTCTAGTAGAAAGTAAAGCCATAACTATCAGTCTAGTAGAAAATAAAGCCATAACTATCAGTCTAGTAGAAAGTAAAGCCATAACTATAAGTCTAGTAGAAAGTAAAGCCATAACTATCAGTCTAGTAGAAAGTAAAGCCATAACTATCAGTCTAGTAGAAAATAAAGCCATAACTATCAGTCCATTAGAAAGTAAAGCCGTAACTATCAGTCTAGTAGAAAGTAAAGCCATAACTATCAGTCTAGTAAAAAGTAAAGCCATAACTATCAGTCTAGTAGAAAAGCCATAACTATCAGTCTAGTAGAAAGTAAAGCCGTAACTATCAGTCTAGTAGAAAGTAAAGCCATAGCTATCAGTCTAGTAGAAAGTAAAGCCATAACTATCAGTCTAGTAGAAAGTAAAGCCATAACTATCAGTCTAGTAGAAAATAAAGCCACAACTATCAGTCTAGTAGAAAGTAAAGCCATAACTATCAGTCTAGTAGAAAGTAAAGCCATAACTATCAGTCTAGTAGAAAGTAAAGCCATAACTATCAGTCTAGTAGAAAAGCCATAACTATCAGTCTATTAGAAAAGCCATAACTATCAGTCTAGTAGAAAGTAAAGCCATAACTATCAGTCTAGTAGAAAGTAAAGCCATAACTATCAGTCTAGTAGAAAGTAAAGCCATAACTATCAGTGTAGTAGAAAATAAAGCCACAACTATCAGTCTAGTAGAAAATAAAGCCATAACTATCAGTCTAGTAGAAAATAAAGCCACAACTATCAGTCTATTAGAAAAGCCATAACTATCAGTCTAGTAGAAAGTAAAGCCATAACTATCAGTCTAGTAGAAAGTAAAGCCATAACTATCAGTCTAGTAGAAAGTAAAGCCATAACTATCAGTCTAGTAGAAAGTAAAGCCATAACTATCAGTCTAGTAGAAAGTAAAGCCATAACTATCAGTCTAGTAGAAAGTAAAGCCATAACTATCAGTCTAGTAGAAAATAAAGCCACAACTATCAGTCGATTAGAAAGTAAAGCCATAACTATCAGTCTATTAGAAAGTAAAGCCATAACTATCAGTCTAGTAAAAAGTAAAGCCATAACTATCAGTCTAGTAGAAAGTAAAGCCATAACTATCAGTCTAGTAGAAAGTAAAGCCATAACTATCAGTCTAGTAGAAAATAAAGCCATAACTATCAGTCTAGTAGAAAGTAAAGCCATAACTATCAGTCTAGTAGAAAGTAAAGCCATAACTATCAGTCTAGTAGAAAGTAAAGCCATAACTATCAGTCTATTAGAAAAGCCATAACTATCAGTCTAGTAGAAAGTAAAGCCATAACTATCAGTCTAGTAAAAAATAAAGCCATAACTATCAGTCTAGTAAAAAATAAAGCCGTAACTATCAGTCTATTAGAAAGTAAAGCCATAACTATCAGTCTAGTAGAAAGTAAAGCCATAACTATCAGTCTAGTAGAAAAGCCATAACTATCAGTCTAATAGAAAGCAAAGCCGTAACTATCAGTCTAGTAGAAAGTAAAGCCATAACTATCAGTCTAGTAGAAAGTAAAGCCGTAACTATCAGTCTAGTAAAAAATAAAGCCGTAACTATCAGTCTATTAGAAAATAAAGCCATAACTATCAGTCTAGTAAAAAGTAAAGCCATAACTATCAGTCTAGTAGAAAGTAAAGCCATAACTATCAGTCTAGTAAAAAATAAAGCCATAACTCTCAGTCTAGTAGAAAAGCCATCACTATCAGTCTAGTAGAAAGTAAAGCCGTAACTATCAGTCTAGTAGAAAGCAAAGCCATAACTATCAGTCTAGTAGAAAGTAAAGCCATAACTATCAGTCTAGTAGAAAGTAAAGCCATAACTATCAGTCTAGTAGAAAGTAAAGCCATAACTATCAGTCTAGTAGAAAGTAAAGCCATAACTATCAGTCTAGTAGAAAATAAAGCCACAACTATCAGTCTAGTAGAAAGTAAAGCCATAACTATCAGTCTAGTAGAAAGTAAAGCCATAACTATCAGTCTAGTAGAAAGTAAAGCCATAACTATCAGTCTAGTAGAAAGTAAAGCCATAACTATCAGTCTAGTAAAAAGTAAAGCCATAACTATCAGTCTATTAGTAAAGCGATAACTATCAGTCTAGTAGAAAGTAAAGCCATAACTATCAGTCTAGTAGAAAGTAAAGCCATAACTATCAGTCTAGTAGAAAGTAAAGCCATAACTATCAGTCTAGTAGAAAGTAAAGCCATAACTATCAGTCTAGTAAAAAATAAAGCCACAACTATCAGTCTAGTAGAAAGTAAAGCCATAACTATCAGTCTAGTAAAAAATAAAGCCATAACTATCAGTCTAGTAAAAAATAAAGCCATTACTATCAGTCTAGTAGAAAGAAAAGCCATAACTATCAGTCTAGTAGAAAGTAAAGCCATAACTATCAGTCTAATAAAAAATAAAGCCATAACTATCAGTCTAGTAAAAAAAAAAGCCATAACTATCAGTCTAGTAGAAAGTAAAGCCATAACTATCAGTCTAGTAGAAAGTAAAGCCATAACTATCAGTCTAGTAGAAAGTAAAGCCATAACTATCAGTCTAGTAGAAAGTAAAGCCATAACTATCAGTCTAGTAGAAAGTAAAGCCATAACTATCAGTCTATTAGAAAAGCCATAACTATCAGTCTAGTAGAAAGTAAAGCCATAACTATCAGTCTATTAGAAAGTAAAGCCATAACTATCAGTCTAGTAGAAAGTAAAGCCATAACTATCAGTCTAGTAGAAAGTAAAGCCATAACTATCAGTCTATTAGAAAAGCCATAACTATCAGTCTAGTAGAAAGTAAAGCCATAACTATCAGTCTAGTAGAAAATAAAGCCACAACTATCAGTCTATTAGAAAGTAAAGCCATAACTATCAGTCTATTAGAAAGTAAAGCCATAACTATCAGTCTAGTAAAAAGAAAAGCCATAACTATCAGTCTAATAGAAAGTAAAGCCATAACTATCAGTCTAGTAGAAAGTAAAGCCATAACTATCAGTCTAGTAGAAAATAAAGCCATAACTATCAGTCTAGTAGAAAGTAAAGCCATAACTATAAGTCTAGTAGAAAGTAAAGCCATAACTATCAGTCTAGTAGAAAATAAAGCCACAACTATCAGTCTATTAGAAAGTAAAGCCATAACTATCAGTCTAGTAGAAAGTAAAGCCATAACTATCAGTCTAGTAGAAAATAAAGCCACAACTATCAGTCTATTAGAATGTAAAGCCATAACTATCAGTCTAGTAGAAAGTAAAGCCATAACTATCAGTCTAGTAGAAAGTAAAGCCATAACTATCAGTCTAGTAGAAAATAAAGCCACAACTATCAGTCTATTAGAAAGTAAAGCCATAACTATCAGTCTAGTAAAAAAAAAAGCCATAACTATCAGTCTAGTAAAAAATAAAGCCATAACTATCAGTCTACTAAAAAGTAAAGTCATAACTATCAGTCTAGTAGAAAAGCCATAACTATCAGTCTAGTAGAAAGTAAAGCCATAACTATCAGTCTAGTAGAATGTAAAGCCATAACTATCAGTCTAGTAGAAAATAAAGCCACAACTATCAGTCTATTAGAAAGTAAAGCCATAACTATCAGTCTAGTAGAAAATAAAGCCACAACTATCAGTCTATTAGAAAGTAAAGCCATAACTATCAGTCTAATAGAAAGTAAAGCCATAACTATCAGTCTAGTAGAAAGTAAAGCCATAACTATCAGTCTAGTAGAAAATAAAGCCATAAATATCAGTCTAGTAGAAAGTAAAGCCATAACTATCAGTCTAGTAGAAAGTAAAGCCATAACTATCAGTCTAGTAGAAAATAAAGCCATAACTATCAGACTATTAGAAAGTAAAGCCATAACTATCAGTCTATTAGAAAGTAAAGCCATAACTATCAGTCTAGTAAAAAGTAAAGCCATAACTATCAGTCTAGTAGAAAGTAAAGCCATAACTATCAGTCTAGTAGAAAGTAAAGCCATAACTATCAGTCTAGTAGAAAATAAAGCCATAACTATCAGTCTAGTAGAAAGTAAAGCCATAACTATAAGTCTAGTAGAAAGTAAAGCCATAACTATCAGTCTAGTAGAAAGTAAAGCCATAACTATCAGTCTAGTAGAAAATAAAGCCATAACTATCAGTCCATTAGAAAGTAAAGCCGTAACTATCAGTCTAGTAGAAAGTAAAGCCATAACTATCAGTCTAGTAAAAAGTAAAGCCATAACTATCAGTCTAGTAGAAAAGCCATAACTATCAGTCTAGTAGAAAGTAAAGCCGTAACTATCAGTCTAGTAGAAAGTAAAGCCATAGCTATCAGTCTAGTAGAAAGTAAAGCCATAACTATCAGTCTAGTAGAAAGTAAAGCCATAACTATCAGTCTAGTAGAAAATAAAGCCACAACTATCAGTCTAGTAGAAAGTAAAGCCATAACTATCAGTCTAGTAGAAAGTAAAGCCATAACTATCAGTCTAGTAGAAAGTAAAGCCATAACTATCAGTCTAGTAGAAAAGCCATAACTATCAGTCTATTAGAAAAGCCATAACTATCAGTCTAGTAGAAAGTAAAGCCATAACTATCAGTCTAGTAGAAAGTAAAGCCATAACTATCAGTCTAGTAGAAAGTAAAGCCATAACTATCAGTGTAGTAGAAAATAAAGCCACAACTATCAGTCTAGTAGAAAATAAAGCCATAACTATCAGTCTAGTAGAAAATAAAGCCACAACTATCAGTCTATTAGAAAAGCCATAACTATCAGTCTAGTAGAAAGTAAAGCCATAACTATCAGTCTAGTAGAAAGTAAAGCCATAACTATCAGTCTAGTAGAAAGTAAAGCCATAACTATCAGTCTAGTAGAAAGTAAAGCCATAACTATCAGTCTAGTAGAAAGTAAAGCCATAACTATCAGTCTAGTAGAAAATAAAGCCACAACTATCAGTCGATTAGAAAGTAAAGCCATAACTATCAGTCTATTAGAAAGTAAAGCCATAACTATCAGTCTAGTAAAAAGTAAAGCCATAACTATCAGTCTAGTAGAAAGTAAAGCCATAACTATCAGTCTAGTAGAAAGTAAAGCCATAACTATCAGTCTAGTAGAAAATAAAGCCATAACTATCAGTCTAGTAGAAAGTAAAGCCATAACTATCAGTCTAGTAGAAAGTAAAGCCATAACTATCAGTCTAGTAGAAAGTAAAGCCATAACTATCAGTCTATTAGAAAAGCCATAACTATCAGTCTAGTAGAAAGTAAAGCCATAACTATCAGTCTAGTAGAAAGTAAAGCCATAACTATCAGTCTAGTAGAAAGTAAAGCCATAACTATCAGTCTAGTAGAAACTAAAGCCATAACTATCAGTCTATTAGGAAATAAAGCCATAACTATCAGTCTAGTAGAAAGTAAAGCCATAACTATCAGTCTAGTAAAAAATAAAGCCATAACTATCAGTCTAGTAAAAAATAAAACCGTAACTATCAGTCTATTAGAAAGTAAAGCCATAACTATCAGTCTAGTAGAAAGTAAAGCCATAACTATCAGTCTAGTAGAAAGTAAAGCCATAACTATCAGTCTAGTAGAAAGTAAAGCCATAACTATCAGTGTAGTAGAAAATAAAGCCACAACTATCAGTCTAGTAGAAAATAAAGCCATAACTATCAGTCTAGTAGAAAATAAAGCCACAACTATCAGTCTATTAGAAAAGCCATAACTATCAGTCTAGTAGAAAGTAAAGCCATAACTATCAGTCTAGTAGAAAGTAAAGTCATAACTATCAGTCTAGTAGAAAGTAAAGCCATAACTATCAGTCTAGTAGAAAGTAAAGCCATAACTATCAGTCTAGTAGAAAGTAAAGCCATAACTATCAGTCTAGTAGAAAATAAAGCCACAACTATCAGTCGATTAGAAAGTAAAGCCATAACTATCAGTCTATTAGAAAGTAAAGCCATAACTATCAGTCTAGTAAAAAGTAAAGCCATAACTATCAGTCTAGTAAAAAGTAAAGCCATAACTATCAGTCTAGTAGAAAGTAAAGCCATAACTATCAGTCTAGTAGAAAATAAAGCCATAACTATCAGTCTAGTAGAAAGTAAAGCCATAACTATCAGTCTAGTAGAAAGTAAAGCCATAACTATCAGTCTAGTAGAAAGTAAAGCCATAACTATCAGTCTATTAGAAAAGCCATAACTATCAGTCTAGTAGAAAGTAAAGCCATAACTATCAGTCTAGTAGAAAGTAAAGCCATAACTATCAGTCTTGTAGAAAGTAAAGCCATAACTATCAGTCTAGTAGAAAGTAAAGCCATAACTATCAGTCTATTAGAAAATAAAGCCATAACTATCAGTCTAGTAGAAAGTAAAGCCATAACTATCAGTCTAGTAAAAAATAAAGCCATAACTATCAGTCTAGTAAAAAATAAAACCGTAACTATCAGTCTATTAGAAAGTAAAGCCATAACTATCAGTCTAGTAGAAAGTAAAGCCATAACTATCAGTCTAGTAAAAAATAAAGCCATAACTATCAGTCTAGTAAAAAATAAAGCCGTAACTATCAGTCTAGTAAAAAACAAAGCCATAACTATCAGTCTAGTAAAAAATAAAGCCGTAACTATCAGTCTAGTAAAAAATAAAGCCATAACTATCAGTCTATTAGAAAGTAAAGCCATAACTATCAGTCTAATAGAAAGTAAAGCCATAACTATCAGTCTAGTAAAAAATAAAGCCATAACTATCAGTCTAGTAGAAAGTAAAGCCGTAACTATCAGTCTATTAGAAAGTAAAGCCATAACTATCAGTCTATTAGAAAGTAAAGCCATAACTATCAGTCTAGTAAAAAATAAAGCCATAACTATCAGTCTAGTAAAAAATAAAGCCGTAACTATCAGTCTAGTAAAAAATAAAGCCATAACTATCAGTCTAGTAGAAAAGCCATAACTATCAGTCTATTAGAAAAGCCATAACTATCAGTCTAGTAGAAAGTAAAGCCATAACTATCAGTCTAGTAGAAAGTAAAGCCATAACTATCAGTCTAGTAGAAAGTAAAGCCATAACTATCAGTCTAGTAGAAAATAAAGCCACAACTATCAGTCTAGTAGAAAATAAAGCCATAACTATCAGTCTAGTAGAAAATAAAGCCACAACTATCAGTCTATTAGAAAAGCCATAACTATCAGTCTAGTAGAAAGTAAAGCCATAACTATCAGTCTAGTAGAAAGTAAAGCCATAACTATCAGTCTAGTAGAAAGTAAAGCAATAACTATCAGTCTAGTAGAAAGTAAAGCCATAACTATCAGTCTAGTAGAAAGTCAAGCCATAACTATCAGTCTAGTAGAAAGTAAAGCCATAACTATCAGTCTAGTAAAAAGTAAAGCCATAACTATCAGTCTAGTGGAAAGTAAAGCCATAACTATCAGTCTAGTAGAAAGTAAAGCCATAACTATCAGTCTAGTAGAAAATAAAGCCATAACTATCAGTCTAGTAGAAAGTAAAGCCATAACTATCAGTCTAGTAGAAAGTAAAGCCATACCTATCAGTCTAGTAGAAAGTAAAGCCATAACTATCAGTCTATTAGAAAAACCATAACTATCAGTCTAGTAGAAAGTAAAGCCATAATTATCAGTCTAGTAGAAAGTAAAGCCATAACTATCAGTCTAGTAGAAAGTAAAGCCATAACTATCAGTCTAGTAGAAAGTAAAGCCATAACTATCAGTCTATTAGAAATGCCATAACTATCAGTCTAGTAGAAAGTAAAGCCATAACTATCAGTCTAGTAGAAAGTAAAGCCATAACTATCAGTCTAGTAGAAAGTAAAGCCATAACTATCAGTCTAGTAGAAAGTAAAGCCATAACTATCAGTCTATTAGAAAAGCCATAACTATCAGTCTAGTAGAAAGTAAAGCCATAACTATCAGTCTAGTAGAAAATAAAGCCACAACTATCAGTCTAGTAGAAAGTAAAGCCATAACTATCAGTCTATTAGAAAGTAATGCCATAACTATCAGTCTAGTTAAAAGTAAAGCCATAACTATCAGTCTAGTAGAAAGTAAAGCCATAACTATCAGTCTTGTAGAAAGTAAAGCCATAACTATCATTCTAGTAGAAATTAAAGCCATAACTATCAGTCTAATAGAAAGTAAAGCCATAACTATCAGTCTAGTAGAAAGTAAAGCCATAACTATCAGTCTAGTAGAAAGTAAAGCCATAACTATCAGTCTATTAGAAAAGCCATAACTATCAGTCTAGTAGAAAGTAAAGCCATAACTATCAGTCTAGTAGAAAGTAAAGCCATAACTATCAGTCTAGTAGAAAATAAAGCCTCAACTATCAGTCTAGTAGAAAGTAAAGCCATAACTATCAGTCTAGTAGAAAGTAAAGCCATAACTATCAGTCTAGTAGAAAGTAAAGCCATAACTATCAGTCTAGTTGAAAGTAAAGCCATAACTATCAGTTTAGTAAAAAATAAAGCCATAACTATCAGTCTATTAGAAAAGCCATAACTATCAGTCTAGTAGAAAGTAAAGCCATAACTATCAGTCTAGTAGAAAGTAAAGCCATAACTATCAGTCTATTAGAAAGTAAAGCCATAACTATCAGTCTATTAGAAAGTAAAGCCATAACTATCAGTCTAGTAGAAAGTAAAGCCATAACTATCAGTCTAGTAGAAAGTAAAGCCATAACTATCAGTCTAGTAAAAAATAAAGCCATAACTATCAGTCTAGTAGAAAGTAAAGCCATAACTATCAGTCTAGTAGAAAGTAAAGATATAACTATCAGTCTAGTAAAAAGTAAAGCCATAACTATCAGTCTAGTAGAAAGTAAAGCGATAACTATCAGTCTATTAGAAAAGCCATAACTATCAGTCTAGTAGAAAGTAAAGCCATAACTAGCAGTCTAGTAGAAAGTAAAGCCATAACTATCAGTCTAGTAAAAAATAAAGCCATCACTATCAGTCTATTAAAAAATAAAGCCGTAACTATCAGTCTAGTAGAAAGTAAAGCCATAACTATCAGTCTAGTAAAAAATAAAGCCATAACTATCAGTCTAGTAAATAATAAAGCCGTAACTATCAGTCTAGTAGAAAGTAAAGCCATAACTATCAGTCTATTAGAAAAGCCATAACTATCAGTCTAGTAAAAAGTAAAGCCATAACTATCAGTCTAGTAGAAAGTAAAGCCATAACTATCAGTCTAGTAAAAAATAAAGCCGTAACTATCAGTCTAGTAAAAAATAAAGTCATAACTATCAGTCTAGTAAAAAATAAAGCCATAACTATCAGTCCAGTAAAAAAAAAGCCGTACCTATCAGTCTAGTAGAAAGTAAAGCCATAACTATCAGTCTAGTAGAAAGTAAAGCCATAACTATCAGTCTAGTAGAAAAGCCATAACTATCAGTCTAGTAGAAAGTAAAGCCATAACTATCAGTCTAGTAGAAAGTAAAGCCATAACTATTAGTCTAGTAGAAAGTAAAGCCATAACTATCAGTCTAGTAGAAAGTAAAGCCATAACTATCAGTCTAGTAAAAAATAAAGCCATAACTATCAGTCTATTAGAAAAGCCATAACTATCAGTCTAGTAGAAAGCAAAGCCACAACTATCAGTCTAGTAGAAAGTAAAGCCATAACTATCAGTCTAGTAGAAAGTAAAGCCATAACTATCAGTCTAGTAAAAAATAAAGCCATAACTATCAGTCTAGTAAAAAATAAAGCCATAACTATCAGTCTGGTAAAAAAAAAAGCCGTAACTATCAGTCTAGTAAAAAATAAAGCCATAACTATCAGTCTAGTGAAAAATAAAGCCATAACTATCAGTCTAGTAGAAAAGCCATAACTATCAGTCTAGTAGAAAGTAAAGCCATAACTATCAGTCTAGTAGAAAGTAAAGTCATAACTATCAGTCTAGTAGAAAGTAAAGCCATAACTATCAGTCTAGTAGAAAGTAAAGCCATAACTCTCAGTCTAGTAGAAAGCAAAGCCATAACTATCAGTCTAGTCGAAAGTAAAGCTATAACTATCAGTCTAGTAGAAAAGCCATAGCTATCAGTCTAGTAAAAAGTAAAGCCATAACTATCAGTCTAGTAGAAAAGCCATAACTATCAGTCTAGTAGAAAGTAAAGCCGTAACTATCAGTCTAGTAGAAAAGCCATAACTATCAGTCTAGTAGAAAAGCCATAACTATCCGTCTAGTAAATAGTAAAGCCATAACTATCAGTCTAGTAGAAAGTAAAGCCATAACTATCAGTCTATTAGAAAGTAAAGCCATAACTGTCAGTCTAGTAGAAAGTAAAGCCATAACTATCAGTCTAGTAGAAAAGCCATAACTATCAGTCTAGTAGAAAGTAAAGCCATAACTATCAGTCTAGTAGAAAAGCCATAACTATCAGTCTAGTAGAAAAGCCATAACTATCAGTCTAGTAAAAAGTAAAGCCTCAACTATCAGTCTAGTAGAAAGTAAAGCCATAACTATCAGTCTAGTAGAAAGTAAAGCCATAACTATCAGTCTAGTAGAAAGTAAAGCCATAACTATCAGTCTAGTAGAAAAGCCATAACTATCAGTCTAGTAGAAAGTAAAGCCATAACTATCAGTCTAGTAGAAAAGCCATAACTATGAGTCTAGTAAAAAGTAAAGCCATAACTATCAGTCTAGTAGAAAGTAAAGCCATAACTATCAGTCTAGTAGAAAGTAAAGCCATAACTATCAGTCTAGTAAAAAATAAAGCCATAACTATCAGTCTAGTAAAAAATAAAGCCATAACTATCAGTCTAGTAGAAAGTAAAGCCATAACTATCAGTCTAGTAGAAAGTAAAGCCATAACTATCAGTCTAGTAAAAAATAAAGCCATAACTATCAGTCTAGTAGAAAGTAAAGCCATAACTATCAGTCTAGTAAAAATTAAAGCCATAACTATCAGTCTAGTAGAAAGTAAAGCCATAACTAACAGTCTAGTAGAAAGTAAAGCCATAACTATCAGTCTAGTAGAAAGTAAAGCCATAACTATCAGTCTAGTAGAAAGTAAAGCCATAACTATCAGTCTAGTAGAAAATAAAGCCACAACTATCAGTCTAGTAGAAAGTAAAGCCATAACTATCAGTCTAGTAGAAAGTAAAGCCATAACTATCAGTCTAGTAAAAAATAAAGCCATAAGTATCAGTCTATTAGAAAAGCCATAACTATCAGTCTAGTAAAAAATAAAGCCATAACTATCAGTCTATTAGAAAGTAAAGCCATAACTATCAGTCTAGTAGAAAATAAAGCCATAACTATCAGTCTAGTAGAAAGTAAAGCCATAACTATCAGTCTAGTAGAAAGTAAAGCCATAACTATCAGTCTAGTAGACAATAAAGCCTCAACTATCATCTAGTAGAAAGTAAAGCCATAACTATCAGTCTAGTAGAAAGTAAAGCCATAACTATCAGTCTAGTAGAAAGTAAAGCCATAACTATCAGTCTAGTAGAAAGTAAAGCCATAACTATCAGTCTAGTAAAAAATAAAGCCATAACTATCAGTCTATTAGAAAAGCCATAACTATCAGTCTAGTAGAAAGTAAAGCCGTAACTATCAGTCTAGTAGAAAGTAAAGCCATAACTATCAGTCTAGTAGAAAGTAAAGCCATAACTATCAGTCTAGTAGAAAAGCCATAACTATCAGTCTAGTAGAAAGTAAAGCAATAACTATCAGTCTAGTAGAAAGTAAAGCCATAACTATTACTCTAGTAGAAAGTAAAGCCATAACTATCAGTCCAGTAGAAAGTAAAGCCATAACTATCAGTCTAGTAAAAAATAAAGCCATAACTATCAGTCTATTAGAAAAGCCATAACTATCAGTCTAGTAGAAAGCAAAGCCACAACTATCAGTCTAGTAGAAAGTAAAGCCATAACTATCAGTCTAGTAGAAAGTAAAGCCATAACTATCAGTCTAGTAAAAAATAAAGCCATAACTATCAGTCTAGTAAAAAATAAAGCCATAACTATCAGTCTAGTAAAAAATAAAGCCGTAACTATCAGTCTAGTAAAAAATAAAGCCATAACTATCAGTCTATTAAAAAATAAAGCCATAACTATCAGTCTAGTAGAAAGGCCATAACTATCAGTCTAGTAGAAAGTGAAGCCATAACTATCAGTCTAGTAGAAAGTAAAGCCATAACTATCAGTCTAGTAGAAAGTAAAGCCATAACTATCAGTCTAGTAGAAAGTAAAGCCATAACTCTCAGTCTAGTAGAAAGCAAAGCCATAACTATCAGTCTAGTAGAAAGTAAAGCCATAACTATCAGTCGAGTAGAAAAGCCATATCTATCAGTCTTGTAAAAAGTAAAGCCATAACTATCAGTCTAGTAGAAAAGCCATAACTATCAGTCTAGTAGAAAGTAAAGCCGTAACTATCAGTCTAGTAGAAAAGCCATAACTATCAGTCTAGTAGAAAAGCCATAACTATCCGTCTAGTAAAAAGTAAAGCCATAACTATCAGTCTAGTATAAAGTAAAGCCATAACTATCAGTCTATTAGAAAGTAAAGCCATAACTGTCAGTCTAGTAGAAAGTAAAGCCATAACTATCAGTCTAGTAGAAAAGCCATAACTATCAGTCTAGTAGAAAGTAAAGCCATAACTATCAGTCTAGTAGAAAAGCCATAACTATCAGTCTAGTAGAAAAGCCATAACTATCAGTCTAGTAAAAAGTAAAGCCTCAACTATCAGTCTAGTAGAAAGTAAAGCCATAACTATCAGTCTAGTAGAAAGTAAAGCCATAACTATCAGTCTAGTAGAAAGTAAAGCCATAACTATCAGTCTAGTAGAAAAGCCATAACTATCAGTCTAGTAGAAAGTAAAGCCATAACTATCAGTCTAGTAGAAAAGCCATAACTATGAGTCTAGTAAAAAGTAAAGCCATAACTATCAGTCTAGTAGAAAGTAAAGCCATAACTATCAGTCTAGTAGAAAGTAAAGCCATAACTATCAGTCTAGTAAAAAATAAAGCCATAACTATCAGTCTAGTAAAAAATGAAGCCATAACTATCAGTCTAGTAGAAAGTAAAGCCATAACTGTCAGTCTAGTAGAAAGTAAAGCCATAACTATCAGTCTAGTAAAAAATAAAGCCATAGCTATCAGTCTAGTAGAAAGTAAAGCCATAACTATCAGTCTAGTAAAAATTAAAGCCATAACTATCAGTCTAGTAGAAAGTAAAGCCATAACTATCAGTCTAGTAGAAAGTAAAGCCATAACTATCAGTCTAGTAGAAAGTAAAGCCATAACTATCAGTCTAGTAGAAAGTAAAGCCATAACTATCAGTCTAGTAGAAAATAAAGCCACAACTATCAGTCTAGTAGAAAGTAAAGCCATAACTATCAGTCTAGTAGAAAGTAAAGCCATAACTATCAGTCTAGTAGAAAGTAAAGTCATAACTATCAGTCTAGTAGAAAGTAAAGCCATAACTATCAGTCTAGTAGAAAGTAAAGCCATAACTCTCAGTCTAGTAGAAAGCAAAGCCATAACTATCAGTCTAGTCGAAAGTAAAGCTATAACTATCAGTCTAGTAGAAAAGCCATAGCTATCAGTCTAGTAAAAAGTAAAGCCATAACTATCAGTCTAGTAGAAAAGCCATAACTATCAGTCTAGTAGAAAGTAAAGCCGTAACTATCAGTCTAGTAGAAAAGCCATAACTATCAGTCTAGTAGAAAAGCCATAACTATCCGTCTAGTAAATAGTAAAGCCATAACTATCAGTCTAGTAGAAAGTAAAGCCATAACTATCAGTCTATTAGAAAGTAAAGCCATAACTGTCAGTCTAGTAGAAAGTAAAGCCATAACTATCAGTCTAGTAGAAAAGCCATAACTATCAGTCTAGTAGAAAGTAAAGCCATAACTATCAGTCTAGTAGAAAAGCCATAACTATCAGTCTAGTAGAAAAGCCATAACTATCAGTCTAGTAAAAAGTAAAGCCTCAACTATCAGTCTAGTAGAAAGTAAAGCCATAACTATCAGTCTAGTAGAAAGTAAAGCCATAACTATCAGTCTAGTAGAAAGTAAAGCCATAACTATCAGTCTAGTAGAAAAGCCATAACTATCAGTCTAGTAGAAAGTAAAGCCATAACTATCAGTCTAGTAGAAAAGCCATAACTATGAGTCTAGTAAAAAGTAAAGCCATAACTATCAGTCTAGTAGAAAGTAAAGCCATAACTATCAGTCTAGTAGAAAGTAAAGCCATAACTATCAGTCTAGTAAAAAATAAAGCCATAACTATCAGTCTAGTAAAAAATAAAGCCATAACTATCAGTCTAGTAGAAAGTAAAGCCATAACTATCAGTCTAGTAGAAAGTAAAGCCATAACTATCAGTCTAGTAAAAAATAAAGCCATAACTATCAGTCTAGTAGAAAGTAAAGCCATAACTATCAGTCTAGTAAAAATTAAAGCCATAACTATCAGTCTAGTAGAAAGTAAAGCCATAACTAACAGTCTAGTAGAAAGTAAAGCCATAACTATCAGTCTAGTAGAAAGTAAAGCCATAACTATCAGTCTAGTAGAAAGTAAAGCCATAACTATCAGTCTAGTAGAAAATAAAGCCACAACTATCAGTCTAGTAGAAAGTAAAGCCATAACTATCAGTCTAGTAGAAAGTAAAGCCATAACTATCAGTCTAGTAAAAAATAAAGCCATAAGTATCAGTCTATTAGAAAAGCCATAACTATCAGTCTAGTAAAAAATAAAGCCATAACTATCAGTCTATTAGAAAGTAAAGCCATAACTATCAGTCTAGTAGAAAATAAAGCCATAACTATCAGTCTAGTAGAAAGTAAAGCCATAACTATCAGTCTAGTAGAAAGTAAAGCCATAACTATCAGTCTAGTAGAAAGTAAAGCCATAACTATCAGTCTATTAGAAAAGCCATAACTATCAGTCTAGTAGAAAGTAAAGCCATAACTATCAGTCTAGTAGAAAGTAAAGCCATAACTATCAGTCTAGTAGACAATAAAGCCTCAACTATCATCTAGTAGAAAGTAAAGCCATAACTATCAGTCTAGTAGAAAGTAAAGCCATAACTATCAGTCTAGTAGAAAGTAAAGCCATAACTATCAGTCTAGTAGAAAGTAAAGCCATAACTATCAGTCTAGTAAAAAATAAAGCCATAACTATCAGTCTATTAGAAAAGCCATAACTATCAGTCTAGTAGAAAGTAAAGCCGTAACTATCAGTCTAGTAGAAAGTAAAGCCATAACTATCAGTCTAGTAGAAAGTAAAGCCATAACTATCAGTCTAGTAGAAAAGCCATAACTATCAGTCTAGTAGAAAGTAAAGCAATAACTATCAGTCTAGTAGAAAGTAAAGCCATAACTATTACTCTAGTAGAAAGTAAAGCCATAACTATCAGTCCAGTAGAAAGTAAAGCCATAACTATCAGTCTAGTAAAAAATAAAGCCATAACTATCAGTCTATTAGAAAAGCCATAACTATCAGTCTAGTAGAAAGCAAAGCCACAACTATCAGTCTAGTAGAAAGTAAAGCCATAACTATCAGTCTAGTAGAAAGTAAAGCCATAACTATCAGTCTAGTAAAAAATAAAGCCATAACTATCAGTCTAGTAAAAAATAAAGCCATAACTATCAGTCGAGTAAAAAATAAAGCCGTAACTATCAGTCTAGTAAAAAATAAAGCCATAACTATCAGTCTAGTAAAAAATAAAGCCATAACTATCAGTCTAGTAGAAAGGCCATAACTATCAGTCTAGTAGAAAGTGAAGCCATAACTATCAGTCTAGTAGAAAGTAAAGCCATAACTATCAGTCTAGTAGAAAGTAAAGCCATAACTATCAGTCTAGTAGAAAGTAAAGCCATAACTCTCAGTCTAGTAGAAAGCAAAGCCATAACTATCAGTCTAGTAGAAAGTAAAGCCATAACTATCAGTCGAGTAGAAAAGCCATATCTATCAGTCTAGTAAAAAGTAAAGCCATAACTATCAGTCTAGTAGAAAAGCCATAACTATCAGTCTAGTAGAAAGTAAAGCCGTAACTATCAGTCTAGTAGAAAAGCCATAACTATCAGTCTAGTAGAAAAGCCATAACTATCCGTCTAGTAAAAAGTAAAGCCATAACTATCAGTCTAGTATAAAGTAAAGCCATAACTATCAGTCTATTAGAAAGTAAAGCCATAACTGTCAGTCTAGTAGAAAGTAAAGCCTTAACTATCAGTCTAGTAGAAAAGCCATAACTATCAGTCTAGTAGAAAGTAAAGCCATAACTATCAGTCTAGTAGAAAAGCCATAACTATCAGTCTAGTAGAAAAGCCATAACTATCAGTCTAGTAAAAAGTAAAGCCTCAACTATCAGTCTAGTAGAAAGTAAAGCCATAACTATCAGTCTAGTAGAAAGTAAAGCCATAACTATCAGTCTAGTAGAAAGTAAAGCCATAACTATCAGTCTAGTAGAAAAGCCATAACTATCAGTCTAGTAGAAAGTAAAGCCATAACTATCAGTCTAGTAGAAAAGCCATAACTATGAGTCTAGTAAAAAGTAAAGCCATAACTATCAGTCTAGTAGAAAGTAAAGCCATAACTATCAGTCTAGTAGAAAGTAAAGCCATAACTATCAGTCTAGTAAAAAATAAAGCCATAACTATCAGTCTAGTAAAAAATGAAGCCATAACTATCAGTCTAGTAGAAAGTAAAGCCATAACTGTCAGTCTAGTAGAAAGTAAAGCCATAACTATCAGTCTAGTAAAAAATAAAGCCATAACTATCAGTCTAGTAGAAAGTAAAGCCATAACTATCAGTCTAGTAAAAATTAAAGCCATAACTATCAGTCTAGTAGAAAGTAAAGCCATAACTATCAGTCTAGTAGAAAGTAAAGCCATAACTATCAGTCTAGTAGAAAGTAAAGCCATAACTATCAGTCTAGTAGAAAGTAAAGCCATAACTATCAGTCTAGTAGAAAATAAAGCCACAACTATCAGTCTAGTAGAAAGTAAAGCCATAACTATCAGTCTAGTAGAAAGTAAAGCCATAACTATCAGTCTAGTAAAAAATAAAGCCATAACTATCAGTCTATTAGAAAAGCCATAACTATCAGTCTAGTAAAAAATAAAGCCATAACTATCAGTCTATTAGAAAGTAAAGCCATAACTATCAGTCTAGTAGAAAGTAAAGCCATAACTATCAGTCTAGTAGAAAGTAAAGCCATAACTATCAGTCTAGTAGAAAGTAAAGCCATAACTATCAGTCTAGTAGAAAGTAAAGCCATAACTATCAGTCTATTAGAAAAGCCATGACTATCAGTCTAGTAGAAAGTAAAGCCATAACTATCAGTCTAGTAGAAAGTAAAGCCATAACTATCAGTCTAGTAGAAAATAAAGCCTCAACTATCAGTCTAGTAGAAAGTAAAGCCATAACTATCAGTCTAGTAGAAAGTAAAGCCATAACTATCAGTCTAGTAGAAAGTAAAGCCATAACTATCAGTCTAGTAGAAAGTAAAGCCATAACTATCAGTCTAGTAAAAAATAAAGCCATAACTATCAGTCTATTAGAAAAGCCATAACTATCAGTCTAGTAGAAAGTAAAGCCGTAACTATCAGTCTAGTAGAAAGTAAAGCCATAACTATCAGTCTAGTAGAAAGTAAAGCCATAACTATCAGTCTATTAGAAAGTAAAGCCATAACTATCAGTCTAGTAGAAAGTAAAGCCATAACTATCAGTCTAGTAGAAAGTAAAGCCATAACTATCAGTCTAGTAGAAAATAAAGCCATAACTATCAGTCTAGTAGAAAGTAAAGTCATAACTATCAGTCTATTAGAAAAGCCATAACTATCAGTCTAGTAGAAAGTAAAGCCTTAACTATCAGTCTAGTAGAAAAGCCATAACTATCAGTCTAGTAGAAAGTAAAGCCATAACTATCAGTCTAGTAGAAAGTAAAGCCGTAACTATCAGTCTGGTAGAAAAGCCATAACTATCAGTCTAGTAGAAAGTAAAGCCATAACTATCAGTTTAGTAGAAAATACAAATATCAACCACTAGTTTTTTCGAGAACAATATTTTTAGCAAATGTTCAATATTAAAAACAGTGCAATAAGAATGAAGGAAAGTATTTTAAAATAAGTTTGTAAATGAGATAATGTAGGCGAACAATTTGCAGGATGCTGATTTCCTTCAAATTTAACAGATAAAACAAGAAAATAGTATTATGAATAAATACATCATATATTATCATGGCGTACATCACAAAATGCATAGTTTCGTGGCCTACTGATCTTAATTACAGAAAAAAATAGATGCAGTGTTTTGGATGAAGCTTGCAAAACTCAATAAAATTGAAATTCTCTAATATCAATGTGAGTTAAGTAAAAAGCAATAGTAAATAATAAAATCATTGTTGAAAATGCAATCATTTACTACAATAGCGAAGCGAAAAGAACCGACGAATACGATGCAGCATAAACAATGTATTACATACGTGCTATGTCTATATTGTGTCTTTTATGTTTGTGGATGACCCTATTGCATATACGTTACATATATAGGTGTTTACAAGTTTTAAAATCAAGCTCAATGATAAACATGTTGACAAGTTTGGTATAATCTCCCACAGGACGATCGAGTCAGATGGATTCTGTTGCGACATGAAGTATTTTGAATTTTGTTAGGACGCAGATCGAGTAGAAAAATATTGTGACGTCGTCGAGACATTTTGAATATATAAAATGAAGGAGTGGACAATAAATTAGTTCCTATTTCTTACGTTCTCATTTAAATCAGTCTTTGGATGTATTAATAATCTAAGAGGTCTTTTTTGTTTGGATTTTTCGTTGTAATTGCAAAGTGTTAATTGACTCAGGGATAGAATACTATTCTGGGATTATTGTAAATTCATTTTAAAGAGTTTCAGACAATTTTATTTTGATTTATCACGACTGTTGGAGATTCAACGCATTAAGGATAAGTGTACATCAGCACATTCGAGGGGCCTTTTATTTATTCTGAACACTGATATTTTGGTATTTATAATACAGTACGTCATTCTTAAATATTTATTTTATAACTTAGACGAATTAAAATATTTGTTACGTTTTACAAAATTGTTTGATTTTGCTTCAAACTGTAACTTAGCAAGACCATAGACTTGTAATAATGCTAAGAATATAAAGACATATATATAAAATAGATGAAATATTTGTATCTGTTTACAATTCTGTTTTCACTTTACGTATTCCTAGCTGGTCACGTATTTCTCCATCAAATAGTATTTAAGATATATGAGATAGATACCTATGTTTCGTAGTCAACCCTTGGAGATATATCTCATGTCTAAAGTTAAAAAGTTAGACTCGTAACAGATGTTACAAGAAATAAATACGTTTACTAATACGAGTAATACACGTAATCTCGTAATGCAAATCTATATTATTTAAATTTTTCCTCGACAGCTGTATTCAAATCCTTCCCCTTTGTCGATGCCGTTGGACGATGTCTGTAAACGTTTCAGCATTCTTATCACTGCATAAAAGAAGGTACTGTTAAAGTCAACATGAATAAGGATATTGTGGCAAGTAAATAAGTATCTATCGACATGCAATGATCATATAATTATCTTTTGAACTGTCAAACCGTCGCCTAAATGCTGTCCAAGTACTAATTTTTATTATATTTGGCGAATTACTGCAACAACAAAAAGAGCATACCGCTACCAAAACTACCCTATGTCGATCTCAGGCAACAGTGAAATATGACAGACTCAGATTTACCGTCACGTAAAGTTCGTGCTGTTAAGGAGCTCTGCCGTTCATCTATATGTGGCTTTACGAACACGTTAGCTTGATCTGTTGATTCATTGCGCCTCGTTTGACCTGTGTGTACGATGCTCTCGTCTAATATGTGTGTACGATGATCTCGTCTGACCTGTGTGTACGATGATCTCGTCTGACTTGTATGTACGACGATCTCATCTGACTTGTATGCACAACGATCTCATCTGATTTGTAGGTATGCTGCTCCCCTCTGACCTTTACCGACGCTGGTGTTGACTAATCTGTTTCTACGCTGCTTTCGTTTGACCTGTGTCTACACTATTTTCGGTTGGCCTCTATTAACGCTGTTTTCGAATGACTGCTCTCTACTGACACGTGTCTACCTTGATCTCAGCTCAGTGAGCGTCATACAAAATCAAACAGTGTAAGACAACGATATGTTAGCCTTTAACTGCACAAAATCAACCCACTTGCCATTAACAGTAAGTTTCTCGGTGTCTATGTACTGCATCTCAGTTTGCATACTTTTAAAATCTCTTTACGTTACTTCTTTATATGGTTAGCTAGATTTTCGAAAGGTAGAATATCAAGAATGTTGATCAGTTGATGTTTATGATAGCACCCTTTAGTGCCTTGTCTTAGGACTAAAACAATAGGTTATGTTCCCAAATTGGCAACACAGTGTTATATTTTTAGAAGCATGGGCAAAAATAATGACAATATAAGCTTTCAAAGCTTAAACGAGCCATTGATTTTACCTTGTTAGGTCCTTGGTCTAAAAAAGCCATAATCAATATTATCATTTTGAGACGGGTCATTGTACCCCATTTAGTGCCTACATTCAGATAGTTGAACACACGCTGATATATATATATATATATATATATATATATATATATATATATATATATATATATATATAGAGAGAGAGAGAGAGAGAGAGAGAGAGAGAGAGAGAGAGAGAGAGAGAGAGAGAGAGAGAGATTAAAACGTTTAAGGAATTTTATATTAGTCTTACTTAATGAATGACCAGTGAATGAATCAATATCGCAGAGTGTTGAAAGAGCTTAGGATCAAAAGTAATAAGCTAAGGGAACTGAACTTACGTCGCCTTCGGCAGTGTACATTTTCAACTTTACTAGGTGATGCTCAACAAAATTTTAAAAGTTATGGCGTTGGAAACACAAAAATGTATCTAAACAATCGATAAAGAAACAAAATCTGTGCGGGATTCATTGAGACCCCAAAACACACGGCATTTTATACTTTGAAGCAACTTACCGAAGTATGAAGTGGCCAGCAAACTGGCGAAACTGTCTGGCCAACCAACTGTGCCCGTGCGTTTTTTTTTTTTTTTTAAAAGCACGGCGTCCTATCGCGAAGCAAATCTTCCAACTAGTCGGGTTACATTGTTTGGTTAAACTATAAAAAGTATCCTTCCGGCTCGTTAGTGTCTTTTCGTATTGAGCGCAGCTGAAGTACTGTTTCAAACGTAATTTCAAACTCCTGGTGACCCTCCCTGATAACAGAAATCAATTGGATTATGTTTAAAATCACTGAAAAGTATATATGCATGTATATTTGTTGTCACTATTGAACAACAACAACAACACGGGAACACTATTTCATTCATTGTGTCGTATTTACATAAATAAATAGAAGCCATTGGAGGTGACTTCCATGCGGTTGTCGCTGCCGTAGTAAAGTTTTTTTTTTCTTTCTCTCCCGTCGCTACGGTACGAACAAACGCTACATTGATACCGATTAGGTAAATTGACCTTAATGTATTCTTCTAACTAGTGTAGTCCGTTAAATACTGTAGAATCACTCTGTAAGCTAGCCAACCACATAGTAAAGTTACAGTTTTTCTGACAAGCCGGTCAATCGATAGCTTTTACTCCAACAAATGTCCACTAGTTTTCAGCTATTCTACTTGCTGGCTGGTCAGACTGAATCATCATTTATCAAGTTAAGTGGGTAATATTAAATTTGGACTCCGATCAAGACGAGTCTCATTTTCACACAAATGTTACCTGAAAACCTTGACAAATTTCTTTCGAAATAAGTTCTGGATACGTAATTAGTACCATTTTAGCATGAAAAAAAGATTTAACATTTGCAGAAAGGTTATGTTTAGTTGCTGTTTCTATGGTTTCATGAAACACTGTCATTTTTTTTTTCTTTTTTGGTATCAATTTAATTGCAAATTTTTCTCCAATACAATAGTCTTCAAATGAATTCACCCACTTCAATGATTTGGAAACGTGACGTGATGAATAAGAGTATGCGATTAAAGACCTTAAACTGATCATCGATATCTGAAAAAAGGACTGGACTTTTTTTATTACACATCTTGTGTTTTCTTTGGATATTTATTCTTACTCCACTGACCAGTAGTCTTTATTGGTGTATTGTATGACCAAATGCAAACAGTTTACACACAGGTCTGAGATAACATAAAATGAAAGACAAAATAAAGATCTTATTGGTAGGACCCTATAGCTCTATTAAATTTTGTCAAATTGGGCTGATTGGCTTTTGAGAAGAACGCTTTTAAAGTTTGTTTTAGTAACATATCGCGTGGGTAATATCAGATGGCATCATGTGCATATATTTAAGAGACCCTGATACTAATAGCTTTTTTGTGGGTGGTGGTGGTGGTGATGGCTAATTTAATCAACGTTTGCATAGTGCTTGTTGAAAAACCTTGTATGGTGAACAGGCATAGCTGCTATATATTTGAAATGAAAAAAATAGTCGAGTAAAAAAATATTGGTCGTGTGTATATATATATATATATATATATATATATATATATATATATATATATATATATATATATATATATATATATATATATATATATATATATATATGTATGTATGTATGTATGTATGTATGTATGTGTGTGTGTGTGTGTGTGTGTGTGTGTGTGTGTGTGTGTGTGTGTGTGTGTGTGTATTTGTTGTTTTAGATATTGATAAAAGCACATGTTGATGGACCCTTGAAGCATGGAGTAGGTAGAGCCGGTATGTAAGCTAACTTTGCCTTATAACCAGGTGAGTTGCCCCCCCCCCCCCCCACGGAATTTCATAATCAAGTGTAACAAAGACCTGAGACAGAAGATCATCCTAATTACTTACACGCTTAGTTAACTGTTAAACAAAGGTGAACTAACGTAAACATTGGTTGTCAGGTCATAAAACAAATTTGATGTCCTGTATATGCTTAGTCTATTTACCGTCAAGCAATCATCGACATACCGTACAAACTCACATAACAACCAGCTTAACCGCAAGACAGTTCTTAGCAGTTAACATAAAATTATAACACAAGAATAATTTTCAGACAAGATCTAATACGAAAGAAAATGGCGATCGAAGAGCCGTATCTTTGTTGCCCCATGAATATGGGAATCATATACAAGATCGCGTGAGAAGCTTAATAAAGAATTTAAATTGTGTCACCTTTTTGCCTCACCTGAAATTAAAATTTGCAAAATGTGGGTCAAAGCGGTCACAATGTCTTTCTTTTATTCATCCCTCTCATGGCAACCATCAATCAGTTAAGTTTTCTCCCTCTTTGAACATACCACGTCTTTTTCTATCTTCCTTGACCATATTTTAACTAGGCAAGTGTTTTTTATTCTTCTTGTCAAAACCAGATAATTCGTATGTAAATATACACATAGGATTAGAGCGACCGCAATTTACTGCAAATAAGCAATCATTTGATCACACCACGGGCAGGCCACTCAAAGACGTTTTCTGAACTTACAACGCTATTGTCTATATAAAAATGGGATGGACTGACCTCAGAATTACATGGATACTTTTAACTAGTACTCCAGCAGGTTGAGAAAAAATCTTTTACTTCTAAATCTAATCATTTGGCAACGACAACAGAAATTACAGAGGGTCGTTTTAAAGACAAACAATCGGTTTTAGTTTGATGCACTTGCAAGGAACGGGCGACAATCTGCTACGCTCCTTTTTCAGCTGTGACTGCCTGAAGCAGATTTCCTAATTTTCCTGAATACGTATTTTTAAAAAACAATAATACATAATCAACAACACCATGTAACAATCTCCTACCCATTAATGATAGCGGCTTTTTATAGATCGATAAGTGACTATCTAATTAATAATGTGTTTGGTAGACAGACTTTAAATAATTCAAACAGCGTGGAAGAAAATTATCGCTCAATCTTGCGAGAACAATTTACTCGCACTCACTGTGATTGGTTCAGTAGGTTTTGTGCGTATTTATTAGAACGAGGGACTCGGATCATATAGAATCGCATCACAATTAGTATACGAATGTAGTTCTAGTCTATTTTTAGAACATTTTTCCTCTCTCATTTAGGTAGTGATAAAAGAGTTATACTGATGCATTGTTGGTAGGGATTTCAAGTTGTTTATTCTTAAGATAACGAGCTTATATAGTGGTTGTCTGTGTGTATTTTGGCGACAGTGCACATTGAGTAATAAAGCCTTAGCGATGATCCGGAAGTTAAATCTGTGTTCTGTTTACATGCTGTTCTGTTTACAGTGCATCCTCTCAAGAAAATACTGGTGAGCCCTTAATAAGAACGTCACCGTGAAGTCATCTTTGGAGGTATTTTAGATTAACATGTGATTTGTATTTGATTGTCACACAGTGGAAAGGTCAGTACTGAGAAATATATATAGAGAACATATAGTAAAATTAATTGTGATGTATGTCCATATGAAGCTCAGGGTGATATAAGCTCGTTGCGGATTTTCGCCCGTGGCTTTGGACATGCGTTTTACAGTAAAGAACCAACGTTCCGATACCTCAGTTATATAATATATTGCCCGTTATCAAGCACACTAGGATGTAAACGAGCTGAAGTGATGGACGAGTCAAAAGATCAAGGTTAAAAGATGGACGAGTCAAAAGATCAAGGTTAAAAGTCGCGGGGCATAGGTCACAAAGAAAAGGCTAAGTTTTTTAAAGTCAGCCAATCAAAGGACACACGTTTGAATAATGTCATATTTCATATGTATTGATGTATTTCATCTAGAGTTTATCGTATTCCTCAAGAGTGATTCTTGGTTTATTACTAGTATATTTACAATTTATTCTTTTCAAAATTTCCTCCATTAAGGGACTTTTTCATCATCCGTTTGTCCTTATAGCTATCTAGTTATCCTTCTAGTTATCTATCTTCCCACCAACCTACGCATATTGTCACTGCTATCATCTATTTTATATATTTCATTCACACAATATTGATAAATGCCTCAGATGTTTGAATAACTGGCGTCTTATATCGTTTAAATGTATTTAAAGGCGTAGTGTGTAGACCAATATCTACCAGACAGAACGGGGATCCTACAGGATGGTATGTGAAAATAGGTTGCCAAATTTTATAGGGATAAAGAATATTATCATCGATATTAAAGAATTGGTAATAATTTTGTCCTCTAATGTGATTTGAACCCAGGTAGAGGAAGATTTGAAAGATTTTCTCTAACCTGCATGAAAAACATGAAAGTGTACTTTCTAAACACCCCCATATATATATATATATATATATATATATATATATATATATATATATATATATATATATAACGTGTATACATACATACATACATACATACATACATACATACATACATACATACATACATACATGCATGCATGCATGCATGCATACGCACGCACACACAACATACATACATACATACATACATACATACATACATACATACATACATACTTCCATCCATGCATGCATGCATACGCACGCACGCACACACGCACGCACACACACACACACACACACACACACACATACATACATACATACATACATACATACATACATACATACATACATACATACATACATACATACATGCATGCATGCATGCATGCATGCATGCATACATACATGTACACACACGCACGCGCACGCACACACACACACACACACACACACACACACACACACATACATACATACATACATACATACATACATACATACATACATACATACATACATACATACATACATACATACATACATACATACATACATACATACATACATGTACACGCACGCACGCACACACACACACACACACACACACACACACACACACACACACACACACACACACACACACACATACATACATACATATATACATACATACATACATACATACATACATACATACATACATACATACATACATACATACATACATACATACATACATACATACGAGTCGATGTGGTTTAATGTACAGAGATCAGTATATCTGTCTGCTATATTGTTCGCTGTCCTCGCTTTCCTCGCCGCGGTGTTTTATAACGGTAAGGGACGAACAGAGTTATTGTATTTAATTGGGGAAGTTGCTGTTATCTAGCCCAGCCCTGCCCTCGCTAATTTGTATATAAATCCCAGCGCACCGACCTCTCTGCGCACAATACAAGTGAACATCAGTCCTAACGCGGTGGTCGGAATATTAATACTTCTCAATTTGAGCTACGAGTGATAGAAAGAATGTTAAAGCGACAAAGTTAGTGTACACAAGGAGTGTATATTACCCGGCTTCTTATGAATGGGCTATATCAACGGCTGTCACTATCAATAATTTAATCCCTCGTTAATAAGCAAACTTGCTGTTTTTATACAATGATTCAACCTGTATGAGGATTGGTGGAACATCTAATAAAAAGATTAAGTCAACTGTGCAGAAAATCTCATAAACAAAATTAGTGAATGAAATAGATTGATTTCGTGTAGCTTTGGAGAGAGGTGTTCCCACGGAATATTACATGAGGACATACTCATTAGGCTTATATTTCATATCTTCAACGGTTCATATTTAAAGTTTGTGCTGTATGTTTTGTTTTAAAATTAAATATTTCAAATATGTTTTCTAAAGATTGTATATTTTATTTGCTTCTTGTGAATGTTATTGGTAGTGTATATTGTGACTTGAACTCTGATTTCAATCTTCTGAAACGTACGTTACCCGGAATTTACAGTAATCGTAATCAGTATTTCCAAGTGTCAAGAAATGATCTGCCGTCAGTTCAAGGTAACGTCGCTTTCAGAGCCATCTACCGCCCAGTCGATGTCACGTTCCTTCACGGCGCGTTTAACGTCTACGTAGAGCATCACATGAAAGACGGGAAAGAACCCTTCAAACAATGGCTGTATAGTTTCAATGTGGACAAACGAACTATGGCAATAAGGATGATCATTTTTAACTTTTTAAAACCAGGATTAGAAGAAAAGATTCGCACTAGTTCCAAGTTTTTCAAGTATTTAAAACCGTCCGATGTTTCGTCTCAGAATGGATGCACGATGATTTGGCGTCGCTTAAACACGACGTTTCTGGGTTTAACATCAAAAGAATGCATCGCAGACTTTGCAGACGAAAAGGTAGGTATATGGACGATAATCTAACTAAATTCTTAAGAAATATTGATACTGGTAGTGATAGATATAGAAGTAGTAGTAGTAGTAGTGGTGGAAGCAGCTGTAGAGTAGTTGTGGTAGTAGAGGAGGTTGCTGTAGTAGTATTAATAGTTGCATTAACGGTAGCAAGTGAGTATTACCAGCTGCAGACGAATAAGTAACTGTGACCGAGTTTGGTTTGATTTTGTAGATTTAATGCCATATTTAACACATGATACAACGCGTCCAGTTTATTTGGTGGAGCAAAAAATGAAGAAATACCATCGACCTACGGATGGCTATTGGCAAGCTTTCTCACATCCCCACGTTGATCGAGCTGTGACTTGTACTCGCGCGAATAGCCGTAAGATGTATGAGAAATTTATAGACCACTCGACCACCCTAGACACCTTGGTAGTAGTACAACAGAGTAGTACAACAGATTTTAGTAGTACAACAGATTTCTCTCGTTGCTTAAATTTGACCTATAAATCATTTAAATACTGAATAGTTATTATTATATGGTACATATATGATATAGGTACATATATGATATAGGTACATATATGATATAGGTACATATATGATATAGGTACGTATATGATATAGTTAAATAGCAAGCAATGATAAAAGCAACTGTAATAGATCCACCAACAAATGCAGCAGAAAGGCACAAATGCTGAGAAAAAAAATGAACGGTATCAACTTATATTTTTTACAAATTTATTCTATACCGACACATAGGTTTCCCACTGTACCGAATATATCGTACAGTATGTATGGCGACAATGTCGGAGATTTTCCGGTGCTGCACAGGTAGGCGAGTCCAAATTTGTGGAGAAATGCATTCATTAGGCTTACTACTTGCGAGATAATCCAAAAGGTACACACATGATCAAATGATTATATTTTTTTAGTTTAGAGAAGTATGCTTTCGATATTAACTTCTACGTTTCACTCATATTAATGTATTCTTTAGCATAAATTTGTTTTTATTAAGTGAAAATAGTGGACGACTAAGAGGCGTCATGCTGTGTTTTAGACTGACTATTCAATATTTCATTTATTCATTCATTCATATGACGCAAAACAGTTATCAGGACATCAGCTTCTAGACTACAAACGACATTGCTAGTCACGTGTATGGATGGGTTTGTATGTGGTAAACCCATTATACGGTTGTAACGCCTAATTCACTTTTGTTGTTGTACAAACCATAATTTGACACGGTGCAGCTTTTTTGTCTGGTTATCAACTTTCAGCGCGTCAATAAAGCTAGAAAATGTTGACCTGTTCAATCTGCGCCCGTATCTCAGGTGTAAAAAAATAGTTCTCTTTCAAACCGTCTTCTTTTACTAAACATTATGTTTTAATAAATAATGTCTATATATGTATTATATAGTACCTGTGCATTATGTACAACGTCTATAATTAATGGATAAGTTGATATGAAGACGAACGTAGAATACGCTTATGGAGAGAGAGAGAGAGAGAGAGAGAGAGAGAGAGAGAGAGAGAGAGAGAGAGAGAGAGAGAGAGAGAGAGAGAGAGAGAGAGAGAGAGAGAGAGAGAGAGTTGTACAATGTATAAGTAAAAGAGTAAAAGAACGGGGAAAAAGCAATTAGCAGGATTATTTGTGCGTGCGGTGTGTGTGTGTGTGTGTGTGTGTGTGTGTGTGTGTGTGTGTGTGTGCGTGTGGGTGTGGGTGTAATTTTGATTTTTGACGTAGCTTTAACAAGTTTACAGTCATTTCGCTACGATGTCTGCAGTGTATTCATTTATACTGATGTATTGCACTGGGCATCATGCCGCAGACGTAGCATCATGTCCCACCCAGCCATATTATCCTGACACCAGGATAACCAATCATAACACTAACCTCTTAATGCTGAGCGTCTAATGAGGCGGTTGATAGTATCATTTTTGTTTGTCTTTAATGACTCGGCTGGCGCTCGAACCCGCGACTTCCCGCATATGCGGTTGACGCTCTAACAATTTAGGCCAACGGAGCGGTCCGTTATCAAGATCTGACAAGATCGTCTCACAGCTGCTCTTTTTTGTCCAGCAGAAAATGTTTACATGCCTGGTTTATTTGTTTTTGCAGTCGTATGTCCGCAAAGTGCCCCTGCACCAATACGAATCAATTTATTTAGGTTTTACTACCATATGCTTTCCACGGTCCAAACAATACACTACATACTTTTGTGTTCATTAGATTATCAAATAAAATGTTTTATTCAATTTTTTCCCACGAAAACCTCTAATTGTTTTCTAGGCATTTAGCCATATAGTTTAGTACGTAGGTAGAAACCTGGACGAATGGGTTTCAAACATATATAGTTTGCTCAAGGTAACCCTATTTTCGGTTTGTTCGTCACAAACATTGACCTAATTTACAAGGTTGCCAAATAATTAACATAAGTAAGTATTGTCTTAAACAGCGAAGTTTCACGATATCCTTATTGTGGAAATACACGTAAAATTTCCACAAGGCCAATTTCACAGTACATTTCTTGGATTAGATGTCTTTTGGATTAGATGTCTTTTGAGGAGGGGCGGTCACGGCCAACAGGTTAAGTAATTTAATTGATGATATATATATATATATATATATATATATATATATATATATATATATATATATATATATATATATATATATATATATATATATATATATCCATCGGGCTATGGAAATGAAATATATTACTTTGGAATCTTTCTGTCAGAATTTTAGTCGAGTAAGTAGGTCATGTTTATAGCTGGTTTAAAAGCTTCAACGTAACATTGCCAATAAATGTCAAAAAATATTAGGCAAATTAAACAGATTTTGCAAACAAAATTAGTAAAGGTCATCATTTTAATTTTAAAAAATAAACTATTATGCTGAAGAGAAATAACAGAGAATAATGCGTTTACAACGTCTCGTTTATGGGGAAAATTACTAAATAATTTAGAAACAGACAATACGCCGGGAAATTTCTTGAAAATCCCTATCTAGTGGCAAGTTGATGTTTGAATAGCAGACGATTTTGTATGTGTGGGACAGCTGCTTGCAAATCTGGAAACTTGGATTAAAATGCTCTTTTCGTTTTAATGTATATATTTCCATTTTTTTTTAAATAATGTTTTTATTTGTATCATTCTAAAATATATATAGTAAATATGATTTTCTGGGTTAAATGTTCAAAGGGTCATGGAGTGTGTCTTCATGTTGACATTTAGAAATCACATTTTCATATGCGTTTAGGGTATAAATGTGGGATATTTTTGTACACTTCATGAAAAACACTTTCCATAATTAAAGGACGATCGTTTTTTCTTGATATAAATTGGACTTTCGACCAGAACCGACATGTGATCCAATGTTTACAGGAATGTCGTATCGTTGCGCAGAATTACCCGACGCACAGAGGTGGCCGATATGTAGTCTGGTTCCCTGCTTAGCATGCTCCCATGCGTTGCAACGCATTGGAGCATACTAAGCAGGGAACCAGACTAGCCGATATGAAACAATAAACATTATATAAATTACGGTATCAAAATCCCCCACTAATTGAAAATGGTAGCCGCAACAACAGGCAACTGAAATCACATTTCTAACAGGAAATCTCGGTAGCTTGTATGTTGGGAGGCGGGTACACTAATACCTTTAAGTAGGACAAAATTAGGGTCAGTGCAGATTGGTATAAAAAAAAAATCACAATGAAGACAGAGGAAAGAATTAAAAAAGAATAATATGTAATCGTTACAAGCTTTGCATCTAGACTCCTGGAATGGGTACTAAAACGTTTATATATGTATCTGTGAAACCGCAGGCCGTGATTGACATACGGCGCTTTTTCATCAGATTGTAAGAAAGTGTGAAGATATTGCATTAAAAAACAAATCGAACATTCTTCTTACATAATACCAGTATTATGAAATTTTCAGTGTTGAAACACGTGTAAAATAGCGTTTATCTTCATCTTTTGAAGTTTTCTGTTGGATCGTCAACCATATTAGTTCATATAATGAATACTTCTGTTTTGAGTCTCGTTTTTCAAATGTGTCATATAATGACAGTGCGTGCCTCTTTGTATATGCAGGGGACACCCGAATGGTCTAAAGCGCTCACTGTTACGGATCACTGCCATCTGACCTCTATCTGCGTGGGTTCATGTCTCGGGCTCGGCCAATATGGGTACATGAGAAAGCTAGCCAGTAGCTTATTGTACGGTTACGAATTATAGCAAGAATCAAGAATCTTGTGTTAATTGTTGTGATTAGGTACTAGATTTTTTTTATTCATGTCATCTTTTTGTTTTTGAAAACATTTTTATTTGCTTCATTGCAAAGGTAGAGGTCACTTTATAGCTAAGATGGCGGTTAATATTCAATTAGGTCAAAATCAGTCCTGTAACATCTCTTAATGACAAAAGCAAAACAAGTGTATCAGCTTTAGTGTTTAATTCGAAAAAAAGAAAGTTGTATTAATTTCACGGTGTAAGAGTAGCGTAGAATATTATTGAATTTGTATCACGTCAAAAAGCTTGTAACTGGCAAATTGTTCTATTAATTCGTGCCAAGTTATCTCCGCGTTAGAATGATCATGATCAGAAGACATTAAAGATTTCGTAACAAAATTCCACCACGACAATACTTCGGTGGAGTGATACAGTGTAAATCACCTAAAAATGGTTGTCAATTCAGTCAAGTTGTAATGATGGCAGGGTAAAATGATATTGTACTAAAGGTAACGTGATAATATTATGAATGACAAGCATAAGGTAAGTAAAAGGACATTTGTTAATGGGATAACACTTAATAACATACATTACTAAAGTCTTGACATGGAGGAAATCACAGCATTCGATGAGTGACCGTAATGAGCGCTTGTCTGATGTGGTAGGTGATATTAGATTAGTCGGATAAATTAAACCCACAATTAAATATTAATACTGTTTGACTATTCGTGGGTATGACCTATTCATACAATGGAGGGATAGATTGCTGATAAACATGTCCGCAACACAAGGGCTCGTATCGTTGCTTATAATTTACCTGTCACACATGAACTATATAATACCTAACAAAGTAGGAAACTTCTGGATTGCCAGACCATTTTCCCACGATACTGCGCGACATGACTGTAATCGTGCCCGCTTAATATGCAAGTGAAATCTCACTGAATGGAATACTGACCTCTCATTGGTTAAAAGAAAATGGCGTCCTGCATTTATTTAAAACTTATTTTCAGTTGGCCAATGTGAAGCGAGTATTCGATTCAGCGCATCCCTTGCAAATTAAGTAAGCTCGATCAGACGATCACGGCCGTGTCGAGCAGTATCGCCGGGAAATAGTTTGGCATTCCTTAAAGATACGCGTACAAAGTCGAATGCCTGAGCTAAACATCGGTATTAACTTTATTATGCTACGCAAAACGTAACTTGCAATAACAGCGTTTACTCTTAAATGGGTCGCGCGAGAAATGATGGAAGTGTCATCCGTTGTTAGTTATTATATAGTACATGTATGACAGATCAATTGTAAGCAATGATACGAGCCCCTGCGGTCCGCAACATATCGGTGTACATTTTAGACACCATTATTTCTCGAGTCTCCTGAGCTATCGTCAGTTTAAGTCTTTTCTTACTTTCCTTTTTTTTGGGGGGTGGGGGGTACATGTACAGTATGTTTCCGGATCAAATTCTACGTTTGGTGACTTGCAAATTCACGTGGCATAACACAAGCATAATTTTTGTGACATTTTGAATTTCGCGCCAGATGACTGTTACCATTTACTGGTAAGTGTCTAAACTGTATGCAGAAGTGTTCCGGAAAGATTTGCATGATATAAAAGTACAAGGGCTCCGAGTGGCCGAGTGGTCTAAAGCGATCTCCGTTACAGATCACTGCCATCTCACCTCTTTCTGCGTGGGTTTATCTAAGATTCGGCTAATGTAGTTATGTGAAAAATCTTGCCAGTAGCTTCTCGTGGGTCGGTGGTTCTTTCCGAAGGTTTTCCCAGGTTCTTCACCAATAATACTGGCCGTCATGTATAGCCTATCGTGTACTGAAAAATGGCGATAAACCTTACAACAACAACAAAATTAGATATTTTATATTAACATGTTTGATCAGACCATCATATCACCCATCATTATCAACATAATTGTTTTGGTTGGGATGTGTGCTGATTTTATTTTACTAATATTACATGTTAGTGCAGTGTCGGCTTATTTAATATTTATGATGTGCTTTCTATGATTGTCGGGAAAGCCCATACGTGTCCATTTAAGAATGAATCATAACCAGAAGGTTCCGGATTTCCGGAGATGTAAGTATCGATGCGAATACACATCAGACATAAAGTGGAAATACATTTATGTTTTTTAGCAAGATATAAACGGTTGAAGGATTTATGTTATCGCTTTTCAAAATTGTCTCCAGTTTTTTTTTTTCATTTCGTCCTGCAGTTTATTTACTTTATTAATGGTAGGCTTGAACTTTTTGCTTGGTTTGATTATAATACGATAACTTACATCGATTTAAAATGTCTAAACATTATAAACCATTCAGCTGGATTTATCCGAAACTGTATGCAATGCTTTAGTTCAGTTATCGTATCCATATAAATGAAATCTGTACCCAGTCAAAGACCTTGACGGATAGTGTCCTTACCACTGTGACAAATAAACTATCATTGTTGACAGATTCCATGCTAAGACCTAATAAAAAAGACAGATTATTCATAAATGTTAGACTTCACAGTTATGTGATGTTAATAAAAAGGACAGATTATTGGTAAACGTGTAGATTTCAGTTTTATGTTAATAAAAGTTTACCAGAGTCAATATCGAATGTAAGTGCTAACAGAAGAGAGCTAAACATCATTGACCTGCGCAAGTGTAAGTTCAAACGAGTTTCTGCTGAGCGTATTAATGTAAATATATTTTAATGTGCTGTAAATCTACTGTTCTTCGCGGTGATTAAACTGTGCGGATGGCAGATGTTTCCACGTCGTTTTCTTTTCTCGAGTCTATCACTAATTGTTCATTTTTCTTCTTTCCTTACATTTTCTACACGCGTATTCGCGGTTAATTTTTTTCGAAGATGTGATCTTTGAACTCTGAGAAAATATATAGCACACGCAAAAAGCAGGTTTACAGTAGATGTTTTTTCAAGTAAGTGATTTTGTTCATCATATCTTGTTTTTAATATAATATAAATTTAATAATATTTTAAGTCCCAAACAATGATTTAAAAAAATTCCCAACTTGGCTATAACAAAAAACTAAAACCTGTCGCGACACAAGATGAGTCAGTCGGCGGAAATGAAACAAAAGGTTGAATTATAGACGGTATTGCATTAAGTTACACAATGCATCATTTCCTATGTTTCTTTTGATGTTTCTCAATATATCTCAACAACAATACCTGCGCATTACATTTGACGGTTAACTACCTCTTTTAATTTGTTAGTTCTTAAGTGCAGACCATGCCCTAGAGTAAATCGAACGAGGCAACCGTATGATGCCTTGGGCCCTGCACATACTAGGGACGGGCGTGCTTAAATGTAATAAAACAGTTGGCATCCGTGTTTATGCTGTACAAGGTAACTGTAATCATCTTGCTTTTCGCCTGCAGACACAGACCAAAAACATGGACTGAAAACCTCTACACAATTTGCCAGCTTTTAAAATCATTTTATGGATAATGGAAGTAATTTACAACGAGCAGGAAAGATTTTATTGATTTTGAATTGATAAACTGGACCAATATTTCCTTTTTGAATTATACATCCAACAGCCGCAGGATATATGTTTGTAATTTATTGTTTCAATGTGAGCAGTCGTAGATGATTGTCTACCTCCAGTTTTATCGTTGTGCTTCAATCAAACATTTACTTGTGCTCGCAAACATCGCACTCAAAAACACAACATATTGTCCTTATGATAATTGAAAATATATATTTTTATGAGGTTTAAATTTGTCAGAAATAAAAATGAGTGATTATGATTTTATTCTGTTAACGTTGAATCAACATTCTCGAACTTACTTTAGTCTGAATTCAATTCATCTAGCGATTTATAAATTTTATAAAAATGTTTATAGCGTGATTTAGGCCGTAGAATTGAGCCTTTTGCACGATAAGACGCAACATAATAATGGAATATGGATTCTTGATTAATATTATTCCAATTTAGTCTTTCAGGATATTTTCAATTTCATGAGATTCATGTAAGATTTTCCCCTGGTAAAAACATTCGATTTGTTATAACAATTTCCCTGAGTCAACAGATCAACACATCATAGTCTTGCTTAAAACGATAAGTGTGTCTATTTCAGAACTGAAGTTACCATAAAATGAACAACATGTACATAAAATGAACAACATGTAAATAAAAAGCTATTTAAGATAGATATGAACGCCAAAACAAACGTATAATAAGGTCCCGTTATTTACTGAAGTCAGATGAGATCAATAGGATTACAATCAAATTCTGACCTGAAACTCAGTATGGCCAGATTGTACCAATCTCAGAGGCATAGCTGGGGAGCAGAGGGGGGACAGATGTCCCCGGGCGCCAGACTACTAGTGGGGGTGCCAAAATGGGCTTTGAAATAGTTTGTATGTGGAATTTGGGAGTGGGGGAGGGGCGTAAAAATGAATCTTGTCCCCGGGCTCCAAACCCTCTAGCTACGCCTCTGACCAATCTAGCTATACTCAAAATCGAAATGGGTCTCCTTCTGACTAATTTGTATCAGTATAGATGTAATCAAAATTCTGACTGAGTCTCAGTCTGGCAAGATTGTATCAATCCAGATATAATTGAAATCTAAATGAGTCTCCTTTTGACTAGATTGTATCAATGTAGATATTATCAAATTCTGACTGAGTTTCAGTCTGGCCAGATTGTATCAATCCAGATATAATCGAAATCGAAACGAGTCTTCTTCTGACTAAATTATGTCAGTCTAGATATAATACAATTAAGAATGAGTTTCACTCGGTCCAGATCGTTTCAGTTTAGTTATAACAATATCCTGAATGAGTTTCAGTCCGGCCAGATTGTAAATACATAGACAATATTGCAGACCTTATCATGGGTAAAAAAGCCAGAATTGCGCCCCCTAGCGGATTGTTTTGTTAAGTTGATACCGTTTTGTTCCATCTTACAAGTAAGTGTTGGCATCTTTGAGATTATAAAATCAGAATGTGCATTACGTGAAAACAAGAGTTGAGTTGAAATATGCCAAAATTGACCTTGCAATGTTCTTCCTGATTTGGCATAAATTCTTCCTCATTGGCATAAATTTGGGTTTGTTTACCTTACAGGTATGATTTGGACAGCTTAATTGTTATTATTAGTGTCTATGAGTCTAAATGTCAGTTAACAATTTTATTTTCACAAGCTAACTAGATCCGCTCAGAATGTATGTGCATAGAAAATTATGCATCTATAAGTCTGAGAAGAAACACAAACAAGCAAAAACTATGTCTCCTTGCGGAAGTTGCGGTTAGCTTGCATCAAACGGACATGTTTGGATCTCCTTCTTGAAGACACAAAATACATGAGGTTTGTACACGTCTAAACTAACCTTACAGTATTCATCTGGACTGATATAACAGTTACATTTTTTCACCTTTAATATGAAAATTAATACGTTTTACTTTCTTTATTAATTGAATTTATCTCAGTTAATATGTCGCTGTAAAACAAAACCCGTTAAGTTTGGGAACCAGAACGTCTCACATAAAAGCGCTCATTTTCAAATGATTTAAATTTATTTGCTCATCAGCAAATAATTACCATAGTAATTGAGAGAATTTGCCTTCGCTTATAATGACATAATTTGCTTGATCCAGCGCACTTTTGAAAATGCGATAACAGTTTTTGTACGTCGATGTGGAAACCAAGTTCAAGCGGATTTCTATCTAGGTTAACTTACCTGTACGGTATGTCAACACTAATAAAATTATAGGTACATCATCTTTATTACTGATATTTGTGTCATCCACTTTCCCAACAAGGCCTAGTGCCCCCTATGCCCTTTAACATTTCAGTGCCAGTTTATCTTCCTGTCAGAAGTAAGGACCCACACTATCGTGCACCAATTTTGTGTTCAGCTGTTTAACGGCTTTACACAAACAGATGACGAACGAATATGTTATATGCTCATGTACAATGCGCGCCAATTGCAGAGACAGTTGTTCCATATCGACGAATGACTACCTAATGCTTCGGTAGATTATGCCATTCGTTAACAATACGGTTATGGTATCGAAGGATTCATTAAGACTATTCGGAATATCTCTTCGTTGGTGGAAGAGCATTATTCATGATCAATTGCTTATGTGTTTTTTTTACAGGTTACCGTTTCTTTATCTTTGTGTTGGGGTCTCTTTTTATAATTTGTTTATTTTTTTCAAATAAAATAGCTGGGGATGGGGATGGGTTTAGTACGTAAAAGTCATGAAGGAATGCATCATTCATTGTCCATCTCGTATCAATTTTCCGTTCCCATCTTATTTGTTGTTGCTTTACCTGTCGAATAAAAAAATTAAAAACAAAAAATAGTATACTGGTGATATCAAAACGATCCACATTTGTGTACAGCTATAATAAATCAAACAAAATACAGTACACTAGCGATGCCAAAATGGTCCATATTTGTGTAGAGCTATAATATTTCAAAACAAAATACAGTACACCGGCAATGCCAAAATGGTCGATATTTGTGAATAGTTAAAATAATCAAAACAAGAATATTATTCATTTGACCTGTCGAGTTAAAATAATCAAAACAAGAACATTATTCATTTGACCTGTCGAGTAAAAATAATCAAAACAAGAATATTATTCATTTGACCCGAATTCACGCATCACAGTAAATCATAGCTCATATCAAAAGATGTTTACTAACATATACAAATTTTGTACATCACAGTAAATTGTAGCTTAATATTAAAAGATGTTTACGTACATGCATATATTTTTGTACAGAAAGTGATGCTAATAGTGGGATACTTTAAAGAAAATCCCAACAAACAATTAAGAACTAAATAGCTTTATGTACGCTAATTGCCATCTGGGCAGTTTGTCAGAGAATCTATATGATTTCTATTTGATTTGAATCAATACGTCTTCTGTTATTGGTGTCTTGCTCAGCCTCCTAGTCGCCTTGTTGCATTTCAATATCCATATACTGTGAAACAACTATGGGAGGCATATGATTCATATAGGTTTTAATAATAACCCAAGTCCGATTCACTTACAAGTAATTGTAGATATATCCATATTTTTAATTACTCCATAGTAAACGTTTATATCCTAGATTTTAAAAAATTGACTGGGCCATGTTTATGAGACCATGTCCAATTGCCTGTGCGGATATACCTTCTCGACATTGGTAAAAGTAATGTTTACGTTTTGAATCGATTAAGCACAGGGGCGAATTAGATTTTTTCTTTACAATTTTTCTACAAACACGAGTTTTGTCCTCGCCCGTGACTATAATCATGATAGATTTAAATTACTGAGAAAACATGAACACGCAATATTTCTGATTTGGCATATATTCACATGCTTGTTTGATTTCCATGTTTACAAAGGTTCTCGGAAGCGCTCACCCCATAGCAGAGAAAGTCGCTGAGATATAAAATCTGTATCTAGTTTTGTTAGTGGTTAGTGATATATCAGAAGGGCTTATGGGATGGTCTGTTGTTCGTTATTCGTCCGTCTGTCAATTAGCACTTCAAACTTCCTCAATGCTTGTTTTTTGTGCCGAGTATTATTTTTTTTACACAAATAACCTACTTTGCTAATACAACCCGCAAGTAATAGTCATATGGCAGTTGTGAAAACTTCAGATATAGCATCAAATTGTCGTCCCCCACCCCCCAGTGGTGGAAAAAGTGGCTTGCACCTATTCAAGGACGGCACTGCTATGAAAGATACAGCTTTAGAAAATTTTATGGACAAAGTAGTCCATACAGAACCTAAACTGGCATAATGTATTGTGCAATATTGTACATGAAATATTAAACAGGTATGTAAGTTGAATATTGATTCTTATGTAGCTCGAAGGTTTCTAACTAACGATGTATGTACATGTACTTAATCTGCCAGCGTAGGAAAGTTCAGACCTATGTCAGTTCTGATGAAACTTGGTGTTGCTTCGTTCAATTAACATGCAGCGGTTGAGCATATCAGGATGGCAAAATCGTGGTTGTTTAGAAATGAGGACGGATGCATTTCCTGATCATATGACTAAAATGTCGTTCCATAATAAAAGCCCGTCAGTAATTGCGTGTTTGACCTTTTTGACGGGATATGAGTCGTTACTACCAGTTCCAACCTTACGAGTTAATAGTGTGTAATTTGGTGACACGTTTCATATATGTTTATAGAGAAGTATTTTATGATTGCAAATGAAAGCTATGTAAAACTCATCCAAGATTGGAAGAACGCTAATGAACAGATTGAATTACATATAATATATGTGTTAAGAATTAATTACATAAATGAATATGTCACTACTACTACAACTAATATAACTACTACTACTACTATTAATACTACTAAATTTTGTTGCATATGCTGATGTTACTAATACTACTACTAAAGGATGAAAAAAAATCAAGCCTGAGAATTTAATTATCACAATTAATTAGTTTGAATTCATTTCTTTGAACTAATGTTTTCTACAACATGTAACCAACCCAAATAGTAAATATAATTCGTGTGCTTGAATGTATTGCCAAGTGAACAGTACTTTGTTTTACATGTTGTTGAAACAGTAGTTTCTTCTTCTCTGTGAATGTATATAAACGTCCGATAAATTGGCATGACCAAGTTTTAGCTATATGGAATTTTCAAACCAATAACGGATGAACGCAATAAGTACCACATTAAGTGCTCGAAAGTATTATTTTAACAAAAATCATAGTGACACAATTTTGTGTGTTAGATCAGGAATTGTTTAGAATATCGGGTTTATTATAAAACAGATATATTGTAAAAAGATTATGAAACAATTATGTGTAAAATACAGCTTTTGCAGCTTTCTTATAACAGAATGGCTTTAAAATTATTCCTCTCTCGTCTCACAAAAGACAACCAAAAGTCTAAGTCTATAACTGTTACAAACTGTCTCCCTTTGAATATTAGGTTACCGAGGCACATCACTCTTGAATATAAAGATAATTTAGGGGTTTGCTTAATGATGTGATTTATTTATTGAATTCTGTTGATAAATTCATAATTAAAATTTCTTTAGTAACATGGACGGATTCTGGATCGGAAACAAAAGCAGCCGCGTCACCCCCATCCCACCCCAACAAAAAACATTAACGCACAGCAACAGGAACGCTCTCTTTACATTCATACGATTAAAAGTTTGTCTTGAAACCCTTAAAATGCATAAGCGTTTGTGGGCTTCACTCCCTGGGTCCCAATTAGGGGGTTACACCTCACAAAACCAATACGTTCATGTACCAATACGATCCAAAGGAATCCAAATGATACCTACGGATGTTCCATCCCAGAGTATTACTTGTTAGACCTATATTTCTTGGATTGTTTATGTTCTAAGCTTATTATTTACCCTGATCTGTGTCATGACAGCAGTTAAGTGGATCCGAAATTAAGCTAGTTACGTAGCATGAGTTGTTGACCTACACTCTAACTTGAAAGTGATTAATCGGTCAATTGGTAATACAATTGTTATTTCGTTTTCTTTTAGATCCGCATATCTGTAATGGCAACCTTGACCTCTAATAGCTTGCAACTGAACGAAGTCTGGAATTATCTGAAGGACGGGAACAAAAAAGTAGAGCTGACTGTACCCATCCATCTCGTTAAGATCCACAAGATAGGACCAAAAGAGTAAGCAAAAACATTGAATCTTGTTTTGAAACATCCATCCATCCATCCATCCATCCATCCATCCATACATACATACATACATACATACATACATACATACATACATACATACATACATACATACATACATACATACATACATACATAAACATGCCAAAATCAGTGAAAGATCTGGCAAAATACCTGGAAGACAAACCCCTCCAGCCAAAGGTAAATTTGCATCATGAAACAAAAGATTACAAATGCTTCACACAAATCATGCAAAATAATGCAAACTAACGATAAAGGGTAAAAAAAGAAGAGAAAGGAAAGTAAAACCCCCAAAATGCATGGTCGGGACGTTCTATACAGATGGGTGTAGTTCGAGTTACATGGTACACACCTTGACCTTACTTGCAGATGATGATCTAGTTTGAGGTTTGGCCATTCCCAAATTTTGTTTTTTTCACCCTTTAATCATCCAGTGACCAATAATTTGAAACACTTCAAATACAGTTGCATCCAATGGACGAAAATTTTTAATCTTTAAAAAAAGCTTAATTAAGAAAAGACTTTACAAAGATGCTTTTTTAATAAAAGACTTTAAAAGAAGCTTAATTAATAAAAGACTTTACACAGAAGCTTAATTAAGAAAAGACTTTACAAAGAAGCTTAATTAATAAGACTTTACAAAGAAGCTTAATTAATAAAAGACTTTTAAAAAAAGCTTAATTAAGAAAAGACTTTTTACAAAGAAGCTTAATTAAGAAAAGACTTTACAAAGAAGCTTAATTAATAAAAGATTTTACAAAGAAGCTTAATTAATAAAAGATTTTACAAAGAAGCTCAATTAAGAAAAGACTTTACAAAGAAGTTTAATTAAGAAAAGACTTTACAAAGAAGCTTAATTAATAAAAGATTTTACAAAGAAGCTTAATTAAGAAAAGACTTTTTACAAGTAAGCTTAACTAAGAAAAGACTTTACAAAGAAGTTTAATTAAGAAAAGTCTTTACAAAGAAGCTTAATTAATAAAAGACTTTACAAAGAAGCTTAATTAAGAAAAGACTTTACAAAGAAGCTTAATTAAGAAAAGACTTTTTACAAGTAAGCTTAACTAAGAAAAGACTTTACAAAGAAGTTTAATTAAGAAAAGACTTTACAAAGAAGCTTAATTAATAAAAGACTTTACAAAGAAGCTTAATTAAGAAAAGACTTTACAAAGAAACTTAATTAAGAAAAGACTTTTTACAAGTAAGCTTAATTAAGAAAAGACTTTACAAAGAAGCTTAATTAATAAAAGATTTTACAAAGAAGCTTAATTAATAAAAGATTTTACAAAGAAGCTTAATTAAGAAAAGACTTTACAAAGAAGCTTAATTAAGAAAAGACTTTTTACAAGTAAGCTTAATTAAGAAAAGTCTTTACAAAGAAGCTTAATTAAGAAAAGACTTTTTACAAGTAAGCTTAATTAAGAAAAGACTTTACAAAGAAGCTTAATTAATAAAAGATTTTACAAAGAAGCTTAATTAATAAAAGATTTTACAAAGAAGCTCAATTAAGAAAAGACTTTACAAAGAAGTTTAATTAAGAAAAGACTTTACAAAGAAGCTTAATTAATAAAAGATTTTACAAAGAAGCTCAATTAAGAAAAGACTTTACAAAGAAGCTTAATTAAGAAAAGACTTTTTACAAGTAAGCTTAATTAAGAAAAGTCTTTACAAAGAAGCTTAATTAAGAAAAGACTTTTTACAAGTAAGCTTAATTAAGAAAAGACTTTACAAAGAAGCTTAATTAAGAAAAGACTTTTTACAAAGAAGCTTAATTAAGAAAAAACTTTTTACAAGTAAGCTTAATTAATAAAAGTCTTTACAAAGAAGCTTGATTAAGAAAAGACTTTTTACAAGTAAGCTTAATTAAGAAAAGACTTTACAAAGAAGCTTAATTAAGAAAAGACTTTACAAAGAAGCTTAATTAAGAAAAGACTTTTTACAAGTAAGCTTAATTAAGAAAAGACTTTACAAAGAAGCTTAATTAATAAAAGATTTTACACTTTATCATACATATCTTTTAAGCATTTATATTATTCGTGTAAATTTATTCATGCATTGGTTGCTGGTAATAAAATAAATGTTCCTTTACTCCCAAAGAGTAATTTTAATTTTGAAACGTAGTGGTACTAAAAGTCTATATCAGTATATATTAGAAATTACAATGCTTATCTGTAACATTTGACTTCCGTAATTTGGTTCAAAAGGTCACGAAAACAAATTGAATATGCGTTACAAGTTAGTCTTTGGATATAAAAAATTACTTACTGTCAAATAAACTGACTGACGGCTACATTCACGCACTCATATTCATAAACGCGCGCGAGTGTGTGTGTGTGTTTGTGTGTGTGTGTGTGTGTGTGTGTGTGTAGATAGATGAACATATATACATAAATTGGTTTTCTGTGCCTTAGAGGCATTAATCATACTAGTGATGATGATGATGATGATGATGATGATGACGACGACGACGATGACGATGATGACGATACAACATATTCTCTTTATCACGATTAAATATATTACTCTTCTGAATTTTTTGCTATTTTATGTATATGTTCTAAAATTCAATTCACAGGGTTAAACATACACAGTCTGATGAAGCCGAAAGCACAACTAGTCGCACCGCAGTGAAGTCCGAGAAAACTCCACGATCCAAAAGAAAGTCTCAAACACCCATACACAGTGTGTGGCATCTTAGCAATTACAAATCTATAACGGACACTCTAAATAGCGGACGCGACGTAAACTTTTTTGCAGATCTGTCTGGATGTAAAACAATTGAAGGCAATTCGCCTAGTAGACATTCGTTTGGAGATCTTATTGACGTCTACGTTATAGGAAGTCATCAAGGACGTTACCATGATTATCTACGATTTTCTCGTAGAAAGTTATTTACGTCAGATACTGGTAATTGTAGACATAACAACGCCTCTCTCTCTCTCTCTCTCTCTCTCTCTCTCTCTCTCTCTCTCTCTCTCTCTCTCTCTCTCTCTCTCTCTCTCTCTCTCTCTCTCTCTCTCTCACACATCTATGTCTAGGATATATAAGAATGTAAAGCTATAAACCTTTGAGATTTACGCCTGTCAAATTAATCGATTTCGAACATCCCTTAAGTAATAATTTAAAATGTATGAATGGTCTTTAAAATGAACATATCCATAGTTTGGGTTAGATTAAAAATTGACTTGTTTACTATCTCTGAATGCGTATATATATATATATATATATATATATATATATATATATATATATATATATATATATATATATATATATATATATATATATATATATATATATATATATATATATATATACATGGGTTACATGGTTATATATATGGGTTACATGGACAGGTATATATACTGCATTAATTAGTATCTATTTTAGTCATACTTATTTATGTCATGTGTCTGCATTTATTCCTCACTTACACAGGGTTAGAAGAAGTCACACGGGAAGTTACTGTTCATAAAAACGGCTCTGTCACAGTAACTGTAATACACTCGGATCCGGACACCTCACATATCAGAACAGTGTTCATTGCCAGCTGTACATTGTACAATCCGGACAGCAGGTAGGGCTAAGAATGAAAACTTAATAAATTAGTTACTTGTCTTTAAACTTTTGAAGCCTGTCCAATACATATCAAGCCATCACCTACACGCACCCACAACCCCATCCCCCCAACCCCCACCAACAACAAACCAAATCGAGCAAAATGCTCGCACCTGTGGTCCATTGACAATGATGGGCTGAAAGTGTTTGGTCACTTTTCGCCTTCTTAATCCGAATTCAGACTGAATGCCATCAAACTTTTGGAATTGTGCTTCAATCCTGATCTCTTATGTTGGTTATTTACTCTGTAGTTTGTATGAACTTAAAGTAAATCAGTGGAACTTATTTTGTGATAGAGACTAGTTACGATTTCACGAAAATTCTGGTGGTTAATCCATAACAGGCAAGGAGCGTGTTTTCGATGTGTGAAAACATTCAATTTCCCGATCTCACATCCAGTCGTTTATTTCGAAAGTATAAAAAAATCGGGGTAACATGTTATGATTTTATGACACAAATTTCACCGAAATGAAACACAGCGATTTAACTTGTCCCTGTATGTTTGTCGCTAAAGCTAGTGTAGGTATTAAAATTAATGCAGTCAATTAACATTCAAATTAAGCAAATGTTGGTATTAAAATAAAGAAAATTAATTTTCAACTGAAGCTAATATAGATATTTAAAATTAATACAGAGTAAATAAAATTTCAAATGAAACTAGTGTATGTATTAAAATTAATACAGAATAAATTAACTTTCAAATGAAGCTAGAGTATGCATTGAAACTATTACAGAGTGAATTAACGTTCAAATGGAGCTATAATTAATTATAATTTAAACAGTCAATCAACTATTTCAAATGAAAATAGTGTCGATATAACAATTTAAATAGTCAATCAACTCTTCAAATGAAGCTAGTGTCGATATAATAATTTAAACAATAAACTCTTCAAATGAAGCTACTGTTTTGTTATTATTTAAGACACCTTTTGTATTGTTAGTAACCCGATATGCTTCTAATTTATGTATTGTTTATATAGACATGTATTCTCGAAGTGTTTTTTTTTATGTACGAGCAACTATTTATTTGTTCAAAACATATAGACTTATAATGACTGTTTGCGTGTATTTAGTGTATATTAAGCCAGAAAGTTCTGTGGAAACATATTTGGTATCAGTCGGTCCCATGAACTTCTGGACTTTCTGCTGATTACACATTTGGAAATCACATAATGGGACATACCTGGTATCGATAATCTTTTAATTATACAATTGGAAAATGCATCGTAGGAAATATCCGGTATCTATAATCTGTTAATTACACAACTGGAAAACAGGGCCGACAAAAGGGCGGGTCAACCGGGGATATATCGCCGCGGCCAGGGCCTGTTTGGGAGCCCGGGCTGAACAACACTTTTTAATTTTATAAAAGAAAACTTTTGTTTAAACAAGAAAAAAGAGTGGCCCGGATATTTATTACCCCAGGGCTTGTGATAGTTCTCTACGGCCGTGCTGGAAAGTACACCATAAGAAATATATGTGTTATGTAAGCTCATGTGAAAGTAGATCATATGAACTATCTGGTATCGATCAACTTTGAATTACACAACTGGAAAATACATCATAGGAAATATCAGGTATCGATAATCTGTTAATTACACAACTGGAAAATACATCATAGGAAATATCTGGTATCGATAATCTGTTAATTACACAACTGGAAAATACATCATAGGAAATATCAGGTATCGATAATCTGTTAATTACACAACTGGAAAATACATCATAGGAAATATCAGGTATCGATAATCTGTTAATTACACAACTGGAAAATACATCATAGGAAATATCTGGTATCGATAATCTGTTAATTACACAACTGGAAAATACATCATAGGAAATATCAGATATCGATAATCTGTTAATTACACAACTGGAAAATACATCATAGGAAATATCTGGTATCGATAATCTGTTAATTACACAACTGGAAAATACATCATAGGAAATATCTGGTATCGATAATCTGTTAATTACACGTTTGGAAAGTACATCATAAATACTATCTGGTATCGATAAGCTGTTAATTTATACAGTTAGAACATCATAGGAAATATGTACTGTCGATAATCCGATATGCTGTCAATTTACACAATTGGATAGTAAATCATAGGAAATATCTGGCATCGATAAGATGTACAAATATTACTCGCTCTGAGGGAAGAAGTGACCTACATTTTGTATCGACGTGGGTCGAATGTAAATGTTGATGCATACGTACTACTACTATAAAATAACTGAACGAGACCGATGTATGGCACGTGCAGCCGTTAGCTTGAAAACAAATTCCGATTTAAAATTCACCTTGATATTGCACGCGATCCCTGCAGTTCAGCTGGTACAACGTCTGACTCGTACTACAAGTCCTACGGGTAATAATACCCGCCCATGACAGACGGGTTGGCTGGTTCTGTGTATCTACGGGTAATAATACCCGCCCATGACAGACGGGTTGGCTGGTTCTGTGTATCTACGGGTAATAATACCCGCCCATGACAGACGGGTTGGCTGGTTCTGTGTATCTACGGGTAATAATACCCGCCCATGACAGACGGGTTGGCTGGTTCTGTGTATCTTCGGGAAAGACATAGGACCCATTTCCTCGGTATTAATTAGCTAAAAGTGCAGTTATCAGCATGAACAACTAAAGCTATATATGTATTGCCCTCATTACCATCTGGGAATTTATATGCTAATTTTCTTTTGTACTTCTGGGATTTAATCTCACTCAAAATTAATATCTTCCAGGTAATACAATTTGTTTACATGCTTATATTTATAGGTCAACAGTGGTATCGCATGTTTCTTAGTATATACGAGCTTGTTGGTTTCTTCCTCGAAGATTGTGCCTAGCGGGTCACTCAAATACCAGCATTTACATTCGGCCAAAAATGAGACTGGGCATTATACCAATTGTAACATCACTGCTGGTTCACTACTTAGATCCAATATTACCTTTACTAACTGATGTTATTAATCTCTCTCTCTCTCTCTCTCTCTCTCTCTCTCTCTCTCTCTCTCTCTCTCTCTCTCTCTCTCTCATATGGGAAATTTCCATAATTTTGTTTCAAAACTACCATTGTAAAGCCTCTGTTGTAGAAACCAACACTCGACCATTAAAGAACTAGCGCCCAGTATTTAATCTCCCGTTCATATAAATTCTTTTAGAAAAAGTTGTATTACCCAACTTGTATCTCATCTGAATTCAAACAGTTCTTTTACTGTATGCATATCGCCCTTGTCACAGTACTGAAACTACTCTTCTGAGAGTAGTTAATGACATTCTCTCTGCTTTGGATAGCGGAAAGATTACAGTCCTCACCTCCTTGATTTGTCTGCAGCATTAGACACAATACACCATGATATATTACTTCACCGTCCCCAGCATGTATTTGGCATTCACAATGCAGCCTTACAGTGGTTAAAGTCCTACTTAGTGAACAGGACACAAATTGTATCTACAAATGAAATACATTCTAGCCGAGTTGAATTATGTTGTGGTGTTCCACAGGGGTTTATTATTGGATCTGTTCTTTTAAATTTATACACTTAGCCACTCTCAAGTGACACATATAATCATCCAGCGTCTCACCAATTGTATGCTGATGCACCCAAATATACAAATCTAGCCCCCAAACTGAGGAGTAGAGAGGTGCATTTCTGATGTGAAATAATGGATGACAATTTAACGAGCTGCATATGAATGATGATAAAACTGAAGCAATTCTGATCACTAAAAGAAAATTCTCATTCACACCCTTTACCTCAAACAATAAATATCGACAACACCAACATTAAATTCACTTAGTCAGTACGAAACCTAGGTGTTACTCTGGACAGTACTTCCATATTGCACCAATATGTCATGAACATATGCAAGACTGCATATATTGAGCTGATTCGCATCAGATCCATTCGCAAATATCTTCCAGTTGATGCCATTAAAATTCTTGTATGTTCATTAGTACTTTTAAGACTGGACTATTGTAACTCAATTCTGTCTGGTTCGTCTCAATATCAACTTCAGAAACTTCAAAAAGGTCAAAACACAGCTGCTCGAACCATCCTTAGAGTAGCACGATCATAGCACATGTCCCCGATGCTCTGTACCCTACACTGGTTATTCATTCGATCCAGAATGAAACAAAAAATTTGTTCTTTGTGCTACGTTTCACTGACGGACTCCAGTCCAACATACCTATCTGGTCTCACCCATGTGCATACACCAGCAAGATACTTACGTGCCTCTTCTGACAATCGTATACTCATTATTCCCGCTCAAACGAAATCAATTGGACAACGTTCTTTTGTATACCAGGGTCCAGCAATATGGAACGAATTGTCCATTGAAATTAGACACAAAGACACAGAGGTCCCTTTCAAGGGTGCTGTTAAAACTCGCCTTTTTCGACTGCAGGAACAAACTTAAAGCTCTAATAATGTGTCCTACCTTAACTATTTTCAGCATCATTTATGTTGTCTAATTTCATGATGTTTGGTTGTTTTTTTTGTTGTTTTTTTTTTTTTTTTTGGGGGGGGGGCTTTTTTTGTAATGATATCATTATATATGTTGTACATGGTTAGAGCTTCTAAATTTAGGCGCTATACAAAGTCCTCATTATTATTATTATTATTATTATTATTATTATTATTATTATTATTATTGTTATTATACAAGTTGATTGCATAAAAATGACTTTAAATGACGCATTATATATATATATATATATATATATATATATATATATATATATATATATATATATATATATATATATATATATATATATATATATATATATATATATATTGTGGTTAGACAGTAGGGCTTAGGGACTAGGAGTCAGGGAGTGGGGGTTAGGTTAGAGGCGAAAGCGAAACCAGACCGAAAATTATAAATTGACTTTCGGCTGAAACCGAAGCCGAAACCGAAAGTTTAACTATACCTTCGGCAAGAAACCGAATCCGAAAGATAAATTGAAGTTGCCGAACACAAGATTTATTTAATAGGCCTGGATCATGATGCAATGCTACACTAAGTAAAAACGAATCTAGAAGTAATCATTCAGAACCTACAGTAAGAGGACTTCTCTAAATGTCTAATTGCCTAGCGCCGACTGACCAGCCGACAAGCATAGCAATAGACGCAGCACTAGCGTTGCATTCTGAAAGTTAGAACAGATTTTCGGCTGATGACCGAACGTCAATATCAGTTTTGGCCGAAACCGAAAGCAGACCGAAAGCTAACTTTTTGACTTCGGCGAAACAGAAACTATGCCGAAAGATGCCATTTGCCAACATTCGGCGCCGAAACCGAAACCGAATTTCGGCTGGGTTAGGGATTAGGGGTTAGGGAGTAGGAGTTAGGGAGTAGTGGGGTAGATAAATGGGGTTAGACAGTTGGGGTTAGTGAGTATGGGTTAGGGAGTAGGAGTTGGAGTTAGACAGTAGGGGTTAGGGAATATGGGTTAGGGAGTACGAGTTAGGGAGTTGGAGTTAGACAGTAGGGGTTACGGAGTAGGAGTTAGGGAGTAGTGATTAGACAGTAGGAGTTAGGAAGTAGGGGTTATTGACAGTAGGAGTTAGGGAGTTGGGGTTAGTAGGATTTAGGTAGTTGGGGTTAGACAGTAGGAGTTAGGGAGTTGGGGTTAGACAGTAGGAGTTAGGGAGTTGGGGTTAGACAGTAGGAGTTAGGGAGTAGGCGGTATTGACAGTATATACATTTTAACATGTAGTTTCTCGATACATATTCACGGATCTTGAAAAGATATGTCCTTCCCTCCTTCCTTAAAATAATAAACACAAAAATGGTTTCTATATATTCTGATATTTTTGTGTCTTTTGTATGTGAGCCTTAGTAAAAGCGTTGATCAGTGCCCGAAATTATCTATATATCGTCATATTTCATACGGATAAATGCAAGGAAATTTAAACATAATATACATTTCGACTTGAGTCTGGTCTGATATCAACTTCATATTCCTTCATGAATCTTGTTCTTTCTCATCTTCTTCCAAGATCTGACATACTTCTACTGCTTCTTCTTCTTCTGCTACTACTACTACTACTACTACTACTACTACTACTACTACTATTATTATTATTATTATTATTATTATTATTATTATTATTATTATTATTATTATTATTTCAGCCATGGTGATATAAAATTTCACATGAATCCTTTCAAAGGCATGAAACCTATTCATACATTCGGAGCCCTTCGTTCCTCCTTAAAAAAAGGAAAAGCCGTCCGAATGAGCATTAACCTGGCTGCATGCAATGGGGCATCGTCTACAGACGTCACTATTGGTGGAGATTTTAAAAGTAAGTTATGTAACTGAATGCATCTTTCGGCTACACTCTGCGCCACAGTCGCTAAATAAGAGAATCTGCTATCTGGTGGTGATTTACTATCCAGTTTTGGATAATATTCTCTACGCCGACCAAATATGAGGACACGTCTGTATGTTAAGAGCAGCAAATGAGATCCAAAAACAACACGTGGCCCCATTACTTTGTTGATTTTCCTGACTTTCTGAATTCAGTTTAATACATCACTTGGAATCAATTTTAAGCTAAGCACAATTGTTTAAAAAAATGTGTGTTAATATGTGTTTCTATAGAGCGTAAAATTGCCGATGCTTATTGGAGCACTTCCATTATCAAAATATTCATTTCGGATCTGCTTAATTTTGGCACATTGTTAAAGCTCGTCAATTTCGTAGGTAAGTAAATTTTGCTGGTAGTTCGCAGTTCCATAATGCCTAAAGAGAAGTGATCGGATTACAAAAGAGAAACACCGGAACCATAAATGCTGGACACGAGCTTGATGCTGAGAAGAAAAAAAAAACAATAATCTGAAGGAAAATAAATTATGCAGTGACAAAAGTATCCCAGATTACCCCCTATCGACCGGTTATGATATAGGGTTCTGACTACTATATAAGAGAAAAGGTAAGTAACTTCCAAATACTTCGTTCCACCCCATGACCTTCGATTTCCTTCTGCTATGTCCGTTTTTAAAGGCACACGACCATACTCTATGGCTTGTTTTACTCCTTGCACTACATCAAATTAAAATTACCAGAAATAATAAATATTTATTTCTCTGATGCATGTTATTTCAGTATAACCTTTTGAGCCAATCATATTTCGACGTTGACGTATGTGCCGCATATTGTATGTGCTGCATAGTACATGTTTCGAAAATGTGAGTCGCTTGTATGCGATGAGAGTGGAGTGAAGAAGACAATGTCTAATTCTTCGATTGAACAATATTCCAAAAGTTGAATCGAGTAAATGGTAAGGACAACTTACCTTTGCATCTACCACTGTTATTTAATTAAAGAAGTGATGTATCATAGAGTTGCAAACGTTGTATATATAGCTCCTTTTACCGGTTTTCACCTGAGCGTAATGTTGTCCAGGCAGGCGAAATTCGCACGTTTCAGAGCCCGTTTGGAGCAACACAGCAAATTCAATGATGAATAGAAACATATCTCAGGATTAAAACAAGCAACAGAGTATGGTCGCGTGCCTCTTGATTCAGACATAGCAAAAGGAAATCGAAGGTCATGGGTGGAACGATGTATTTGGAGGTAACTTACCTTCTCTTTATATATATATATATATATATATATATATATATATATATATATATATATATATATATATATATATATATATATATATATATGTGTGTGTGTGTGATTGGCAGACGCTTTTATCTTTGTTAGCAGATAAGACATATGAAAACTTCACATTTGACGAAAACCATCCTCAGTCAGGATATTCTGCTTGTTGTCTTTAGCGATGACAAAAACATGAAAGGGGACTGGCCGATCAACCGCCACCTCTTGACCATTCGATTTTGAAATGCTTTCTTTTGCCCAGAAACGGGTGTGAATTGTTCAAATGCGACACCGCATTTTTACACTACTGTGATTGTCTTTTATATTCATCCATGTGACATTTGTATCGAATTGTGTTATATTTTTCTATCAGTTTTACGCACCGAATATCACACACCGAATATCACGCACCGAATATCACACTGAATAATCATGGTTTTTATTCGCATTTTCCAATTCTACTTTTGAATTATTTTCTTTGCAACCTACACCGATATCCTGTCTGACACACTTTCCTCCAAAATTCGGTAATATTCGCATTTTCTTGATACTGTTGAAGTCAGCCTCAGAGACAAGAATAACTTTCAACATTCTGATCTTGTGTCTAAATTTATATAGGTCTGAGATCATCCAAAACAATTAGGTAATCAGTGTACGGTCCAGAAGAATCGTTTATTGGCTATTACACGATCATAAGCATTTATCAGTTATTACACCATCGTAATGAATTGAAGATATACTTGATTCGTAGTGGAAACGTCAAGGAATGATTCGTTTTGCCCAGTCACTGTAATTCTTTGCTAGGCAACTTTCTTTTTATATTAATCGCACGGACACACGCACGTATGCAAGCCTTATTTCCAACCTTTGTAAATAAAACAAACCGTTCAGATTTGTTGTCAGCAATGCAGACATACTTTGTGATCTACTTTAAGCAACCTTTTGATTACATCGATACTAACTGAAATCCGTTGAACAACGTGGTATAAGCAACCACCCTATTGCTGAGCCTCACCACGACGAGTAAATTCAAAAGAGACAGACGTCTTCCAGTTATAAAACATTTTATGAGGAAAGTGAGAAACTAATGTGAACTGTGATAATGGTCGACATGAGGGTTGGATTTTAAAAAATTTAACAAGTACTAGTGGTTAGAGCGTCCGCCGCGGAAGCGGGAGGTCGTGGGTTCTATCCCCGGCCGAGTCATACTAACGACTTACAAAAGTGGTACTAACAGATGCCTCGCTTGACGCTCAGCATTAAGAGGTTAGTGTTAGGACTGGTCGGCCTGGTGTCGAGATAATGTGACTGGGTGGGACATCATGCTACATGTGTGCGGCATGATGCCCCAGTGCTAGACATCACTATAACCTGCCTCACTGCAGACATCGTAGCGATTTGACTGAAAAATTGTTAAAGCTACGTTATAAAAAAAAAACTTATCAAACAATCGAACAAACATGGCTCGTGATCGCTCTACACGGTTCTGACTGTGGTATTAACCATTCTCCCACCCTAAACACACGCTATCTACTCTTTCCAATACATCAGTTTTCTAATCACTTAACTCTCTCGCTGCTAACTATTTCATTATAGTCATTGTTAAAATCCGGTTTGTGTCTATCAGACTATTTATTCATGTATTTGCGTCGCTGTCAAGCCCATTTTAAAATGTTGAACCAAATATTTATAATCGTTAATGTTTTCAGATTATGATGTCCTTCATCATGGCAAGACACTTGAGATGACCTTAAGCAGACCGTCCTTTATATCCACTGTCCAAGAAGGACTCAGTCTGCAGACAGACAATTTCATGGTAACATTCACTGCAGACGAAAGGGTAATGCTGACAACATATGCCAACATTTTAGGCGGTAAATTTCGCGACCATTCTATCGTCAGTGGATATAGAAGATATAGATGCATGATGGGAAATAACGCTAATATGAAGGCGGTGCATTTCTACAAAGAGGCACCAGGACGGTGACGTGACCATAAGCATCAGTATGTATACCCGTTTGGGTGACTCCGCCTAAGAAGCTCCACACATTTGGCGTCTTTCTTATCTTGCCCTGTGCTAAGGCCTACTTAGAACTAAGGATGATATTTTGTGAGCAACGGCCGAAAAACCGCTGAATGGAGCATTTTTCTCGTGTAAATATTTCACACGTCCGAAGAATAATAAACTGATCATGTGTGTATCAAAAACGTCATGAAGCTACTGGACCATATTTATTATTTACTGAGGTTTAGACATGAATCACCTTTCGGCGAGAAAATCAGTAGCATCACTTCTTTAAGTGGATGTGCCTGTCAAACATATTCAGTTATAATATAGTGTGCCATTGAATTAACTAAGATTCGAAACATGAAATTCTATTGCACTTGCTTGAAACTTGCATCCAAATATATGTGTCCTGCATTGCAGTATTTTGGATACAGGGTACAGTTGGGTTCCCCAGCTAAAAAATAACACACACACACACACACACACACACACACACACACACACACACAAGTTACTTGAAATTTGACCATCGCATCATTCTTGTGGAGGTTTATTGAGCATTATGCACTTTGAGTAAACAGATGCATAGACTGTTGCTTTGGTGCCCTTTCAAGAGAAGTCAATGCCTTTTTGAAATTAGGAACATGCGACCTTCAGCACTTGATCTAATGTAACCCTTGATACACTATTTGTTTAAATTCGAACTACTAACCCATTCCGTTCTGGGATGTGGTCAGGGAAATATGATGTCATTTTATTTACTTCTCACAAAGATGATAGTTGAACAGACTTACCACGTATTGTTTTTAAACCTTGAACTGTAATTTAATGATCTACCATTACGTATAGCGATGCAGATGTGCTAGTGTCCTTTAGTTTCTATAGCGATGTAAATATAATTGTGCTCTTTGGTAATTCAAAATAGAAAGATTAAATTATAGATCCAATATATACTCTCTTACAACATTAATTGCATATTCTTTGGTTTTTGTAACACTTAGTAATTCAAATTTTAAATATCTTTAGATTTTTAAGAAATCTTTAAACTTAGATTTGACTTTTCATCTGTTCCTGGAAGTACGACACCCCATCACCTCACCCCCACTCCTTACACCAGTATCCTTTCCATTCCCAAGAGTGCTGCATTCCATAGTAGATCAGGTTTTAATTTTATTAGTAACGTTCTTGAGCTGTGAATTAGTTGAGCTATTTGGAATGATGTATAAATATCAAGCCTATTTTAATGATGGGAACGATCTCTTACGACTATTTCTGTGGGTTTTGTTCAAGGATATCACTATTTATATATCAGTTTTCAATATTATTTATGTCCTTATTATGCAAGTTTATTAGAATGGTGAGGTTTGTGTTAATTAAATTTGTGATAACAATTCATGAAACGTAATATTTTCTTAGCGCAGTGTATATATGTTATGATGGGTTTTAGGATTTAATGAAAACTATTTATATTTTAGTAATGTATGATTTGTACCTCATGTTAAAATTTAAGTCGTAAATTGAAGATTATTAATGTTCTTGTACAGTTGACATACGTTATCATTCAATTGAAATTGATATAGCATTTACTAAAGCTATGATTGTTGTACTTGTTAAAGATATTCATTTAAATCGATAAATAAACTTAAATTCGTGCAATTATTGACTTGTTTCTCGTAAATGACTGCTCATACAGAAATATAGCAAAATCCAAGAATTATAAGTATAATATATAAATAAATGCCGTCTCCCATAGTTCACCACTTATCTTCTGCTTAATGTTCAGAAGGTAGAGAGTTGCTGTTAATATCGACAAGCTGTACCCGGTATCTTTGAAATGGGGCATTCAGTGATTGCTACAGTGATTGTACAATACACCTTCTGAATGGGTAGACAGTGACTGTTGCTATGGGCAAACTCTACAATACATATATATGTATATATCTATGTGTATATCTGTTTATATATATATATATATATATATATATATATATATATATATATATATATATATATATATAATATTCACTCTCTGTTGGAAACTGAAAAAGAGCCAACTGTGGAATAAATCTGTTTCATAAAGTTTTCACGAACAAATCTTTTTTCCCTAAGCTATCGTGAGAAATGAAATGTTCCCACGTGTAGTCGATGAGGTTAAATATTTAGTTTTATGGCTAACAAGTCACGTCTCGACTAGTGTCTCCAATCTTTAGACGGAGTCCTCTTATGACAGACAGGAAATGCCTGGTTATATAGCTTGAGTCGAAATGAACGAATTTTGAAGATATGAACAAATACTTTTAATATCTCCCAAAATGGATGAGAAAACGAAGATTATGATGTGTTCATTCAACCCTCATATATTTACTCTCGCATTGTGTTTCTTGCCAAAACGAATTGTACTAGTTAAAGAGGTAATATAACTAGTGACACCAATAACAGCTTTACGCCACCAAAATTGGCAACACTGAAAACAACACCAGTATGAATGACGAGGATGAGTTTATTTGTTTGTTTGTTTGTTTATTATTTTTTAACGCCATTCTTAAGCACAATATAGTCTATACATGGCGGCCAGTATTAATGGTGGAGGAAGAACCGGAAAACTCCGGAAAGAACCACCGACCCACGAGAACCTACTGGCAAGCTTTCTCACATACCCACATTGGCCGAATCCGAGACTCGAACCCACGCAAACAGATATGAGATGGCAGTGATCCATAACGCACAGCGCCTTAGACCACTCTGCCACACGGGGCCTCGACGAGGATGAGAACAATATGTGCATACTGTTTTACTGTTATGATTTTAAAAGATTAAAATTAGAGTAAATTGTGACAAATAGTCGATGGAGATTTAGAATTTCATACATACATACATACATACATACATACATACATACATACATACATACATACATACATACGCACGCACGCACGCATACAGACAGACATACAGACAGGATAGTGTTTAGTTCCTAATGCTTTATGTTCTGGAAGTTTCATACCCTGCTATCTCGCCATAATAAGCAAATCAACACCTTATTTAGTGTCATCTTCTTATGCTGCATTCATAATTACAGTTTCTTTAATCATATTTCATGCATCATTTCCATCTTGCAGTGAATGTCAAGGTGAGTTTCACTGTTTCACATGCAGAGGTGATACTGTGAACATCGACTATTTAAATCAATTTTTTACATGCAAGGTGTAATACTTATATTTCAACTTCTCAGGTAATATTTGTGCGTATCAGGTATTCGCCGACTTTCCTGTCCCATGTTAGCTTCGAGCAGTTTGTTTGATGGACAGCTAGAAACAATCACCTTTTTATATATTGTTTAAATGCGGTCATCGAATTGTATGGAGATTGGGTGTTAATTGATAAACCTACAAGTCTTCTTTGAAATTTGTGTGTTTGGACATACATGACAATCGTCTCTAATGATTAACTACTAGGAGGATCTCGTTCAAAGCATGATTGATTTTAGGAAAATTGAGTATTTACATGCGGCGTTTATCTGTTGTTTATAATAATATAATTACAGGAAACTCGATATATACTCTTTGGTAAACAATTAAATGGACCAAACAAATTCCTCAAATTATTTTCCAAAAGACTGATCGGTCTCAATCATGTTGTGCCTGTCACCATATTCGACGTGACTACATGATAATTGTTGAGCAATTTGATGAAATGGATAGGCACAGATCCTTGGGTACTGAGTATAATAAATCATTGCAAACAGTCTCTCTCTCTCTCTCTCTCTCTCTCTCTCTCTCTCTCTCTCTCTCTCTCTCTCAGAGAGAGAGAGTCTGTCTGTCTCTCTCTGTCTGTCTGTCTCTCTCTCTCTCTCTCGTTCATTTTATAGCTGATCAGAATCGTTGAATTTGGTTTTTTAAACAAATATTTATGTCATGCGGAGTCCAGAACACTGTAAATACCAGGTCTACTCGTTGTTTACCACATATTATATTATAATTTTAGTAACAGACCTTCTAATTATACATAAGATTTATTCTTGTAAACATTTGGAACCTTCCGGAACTAAATTATCCATTAGGTAATATTTGTTTTAGAAAATGCTAATTGTGCCTTGGGGTCAAGTAATGGCTATATAATCTTGTTTATCTAGAAATTATTTATTCGTGCTCTGCTTGGATTTATAGTGAAATTCAGGATATATTCTTGGATTGTATTATTGCGATTCAACAAAAGACTGTTTGCACATCACTACGACACAGGCCATCATAGGCACATTAATACTTCCATTATTGTATTTATTTGGAATATCACTAAAATGTATCCACAACTTCCATTATTGTATTTATTTTGGAATATCACTAAAATGTATCCACAACTTCCATTATTGTATTTATTTTGGAATATCACTAAAATGTATCCACAACTTCCATTATTGTATTTATTTTGGAATATCACTAATTTATTTGGAATATCACTAATTTATTTGGAATATCACTAAAATGTATCCACAACTTTCATTATTGTATTTATTTGGAATATCACTAAAATGTATCCACAACTTTCATTATTGTATTTATTTGGAATATCACTAAAATGTATCCACAACTTCCATTATTGTATTTATTTTGGAATATCACTAAAATGTATCCACAACTTCCATTATTGTATTTATTTTGGAATATCACTAAAATGTATCCACAACTTTCATTATTGTATTTATTTTGGAATATCACTAATTTATTTGGAATATCACTAATTTATTTGGAATATCACTAATTTATTTGGAATATCACTAAAATGTATCCACAACTTTCATTATTGTATTTATTTGGAATATCACTAAAATGTATCCACAACTTTCATTATTGTATTTATTTGGAATATCACTAAAATGTATCCACAACTTTCATTATTGTATTTATTTGGAATATCACTAAAATGTATCCACAACTTTCATTATTGTATTTATTTGGAATATCACTAAAATGTATCCACAACTTTCATTATTGTATTTATTTGGAATATCACTAAAATGTATCCACAACTTTCATTATTGTATTTATTTTGGAATATCACTAATTTATTTGGAATATCACTAATTTATTTGGAATATCACTAATTTATTTGGAATATCACTAAAATGTATCCACAACTTTCATTATTGTATTTATTTGGAATATCACTAAAATGTATCCACAACTTTCATTATTGTATTTATTTGGAATATCACTAAAATGTATCCACAACTTTCATTATTGTATTTATTTGGAATATCACTAAAATGTATCCACAACTTTCATTATTGTATTTATTTGGAATATCACTAAAATGTATCCACAACTTTCATTATTGTATTTATTTGGAATATCACTAAAATGTATCCACAACTTACATTATTTTGACTAGTGTTTGAAATTCTAGGATTACTTTGGATCCAATTTACAATGCCGTAATTTATTTTCTTGTACATTTTCAAATAGTAATTTAGAGAAATACATTTAATTTTACAAAACATGTTGGCTTTCGCTCTTTTTTTAAAGACGAAAGAATATATATATATATATATATATATATATATATATATATATATATATATATAGATATAGATATATATATATATATATATATATATATATATATATATATATATATATATATATATATATATATATATATATATATATATATATCGATTGTTTTGTCTTTAAAAACATTCATTTACACGTATACCTTGTTAATCCGGACACCTTAGTTTCTGCTCCGGAGTAATGAGTTTTCACAAAGCATGACCTGTTGTCCATGTTACATAGCTAGACTGCTTGGTCTATCGTCCATGTTACACAGTGGGACAACGTTGTAACATGAACGATAGAATGTGCAGTCTAGCTTTGTAACTTGGACAATAGACCGTGGAGTGGAATTTGTAATGAAGATATTTGGTTGATTGAAAAATCAACAAACTTTCAATGTGTCAGTGAAAATATCAAATGTTATATCTTGAGTAAATACTGAATTAACCTTAGTGCATGTGCCGTTTATAGCTTTGTTATAATTTTAGTTACTATTTGTTTGATTGCGGGGAGTCGGCGGTGTGAAGATATGTCCTGCACCAAGTAAATAGCCAATTAATAGTAAATAGCCAATTAATAGTAAATAGCCAATTAATAGTAGCAAACGTTATGATATGCAGCATTTACAAGAATGTATTTTAGTACAGATTTAGTTTTGAAAAAAGACGCCCCTTCCCCCTTCGCTCCTACAAGTGTTTAGCAATATGAAACAAGAACAATTGTGTGTATTAGGTCTTTGGGTTGTGTACTGTAGAACATGACATGAAAACAATATACGGTTTTGAAAATTACACTTATTAGTTTGTGTGGGATGCAAGAAAAAAACACACACATGCAAGTGTGATATTAAAGTCTCGTGCATGTTTGGTAGTTATTAGCTGAGACAGGTAGTTGATTATGGTATTAACACCTTTCAGAACCCTTAAGTTGACTACATTTAATGCCTTAAGTTCTTTAAAAACAGGAGAAACATCGGCCTCACGACAGCCTCTTGAGAGTATTCGAGATTGCGTATTTTGCTTGGTATTGAGATGCTTTTAAATCTCCTTGCGTGTTACAGTATGTCCGATTTCAATGAATTTAACATGTAGTTATGTCTATTTTAAGAACTTACTTTGGAGAATAGATGTGCATAGAAAAGATACAAACAATCATCGATTTCTCGTGTCTTGTCATTATCAACGCTAACTTCTTTCGAAAAATTTAAATGTCCGTTATCCTTGTGAGAATACCACATTTGTGACCTTGAATCCAATCACTTTAGTCCCACCTCGATGCATAGATACAAAGCACTAGATACTAAATTTAATCGTAACTCGATATATAGATACAAAGCACTAGATACTAAATTTAATCGTAACTCGATATATAGATACAAAGCACTAGATACTAAATTTAATCGTAACTCGATATATAGATACAAAGCACTAGATACTAAATTTAATCGTAACTCGATATATAGATACAAAGCACTAGATACTAAATTTAATCGTAACTCGATATATAGATACAAAGCACTAGATACTAAATTTAATCGTAACTCGATATATAGATACAAAGCACTAGATACTAAATTTAATCGTAACTCGATATATAGATACAAAGCACTAGATACTAAATTTAATCGTAACTCGATATATAGATACAAAGCGCTGGATACTGCCTTTAATTCTAACTTTATGTATATATACAAAATACTGGATAACGACTTTAGTCCTAACTCGATGTATATATACAAAGTACTGAACACTGACTTTAGTACTAACTCGATGTATATATACAAAATACTGGATACCGACTTTAGTCCTAGCTCGATGTATATATACAAAGTACTGGACACTGACTTTAGCACTAACTCGATGTGTATATATACAAAATACTGGATACCGACTTTAGTCCTAGCTCGATGTATATATACAAAGTACTGGACACTGACTTTAGCACTAACTCGATGTGTATATATACAAAATACTGGATACCGATTTTAGTCCTAACTCGATGTATATATACAAAGTACTGAACACTGACTTTAGTACTAACTCGATGTATATATACAAAATACTGGATAACGACTTTAGTTCTAACTCGATGTATATATACAAAGTACTGAACACTGACTTTAGTACTAACTCGATGTATATATATACAAAATACTGGATAACGACTTTAGTCCTAACTCGATGTATATATACAAAGTACTGAACACTGACTTTAGCACTAACTCGATGTATATTTACAAAATACTGGATAACGACTTTAGTCCTAACTCGATGTATATATACAAAGTACTGGACACTGACTTTAGTACTAACTCGATGTATAGGTACAAAATACTGGATATTGACATTAATCCTAATTTCATGTATATATACCAATCATTGAATACTGACTTTAGTCCTAACTTCATATAGAGATACAAAGTACTGGATATTGACTTTAATTCTAACTCGATGTATATATACAAAGTACTGGATATTGACTTTAATTCTAACTCGATGTACATATACAAAGTACTGGATATTGACTTTAATTCTAACTCGATGTATATATGCAAAGTACTGGATATTGACTTTAATTCTAACTCGATGTATATATAGAAGGCACTGGATATTGACTTTAATTCTAACTCGATGTATATATAGAAGGCACTGGATATTGACTTTAATTCTAACTCGATGTATATATAGAAGGCACTGGATACTAACTAGGAGCATTGAATACTGACTTTAATCCTAACTTATAAGTAGCAGAGCGGTAATAACATACGTTATCAGTGCACATTAAGATAATTGAGTGTCCATGTCTTCTTTTGATGTACATAACTGTTATTTCACTTCTACCCTAGTAATTGTATTCTTGAATGAGTAATAAACGCCCGTCAAAATAGTATGTACTTACGATCATTAGTGTATGGGGTGTCCTGGGAAGGGGTAACACCACCTGCTGGCTAAGAAGTTGTACTCCTTCGGGGTTAGTTTGCCGACCGTTGGTCCCCACGTATCACTGAGCTCTCGCCTTAGGCTCTAAGAAGCTGTGACATGATCAGTGGCCACATCCCCGAAAACGGCCGTGACTGGCTTACTAAACCAGACTGAGGGTAGCCGACGGGTCTTAAATGCGCCATGAGCTGGGCTTTGTCCACCTAACATTTAAAGATTTGATTCGGTAGCCTGCCTGCGTAGAGGAAGCACCAGCTGGTCAACGGACAGAAAGGCGATTCTCAGCAAAGAGCCCTGTAGCTGTGTAGAACGTGCTGGTCATCAACTGCACTCAACTCTGTCTCAGGCTTTCTCGACATTGTCGTGCTGCTGAACCCAGATGGTTTTGGGCCAGAGAGTGAGGTCGACACACTGAGTAACTCTGCCTTACTTAAAATAAAGTCACCGCGCAAATCATTCTTGTCATCCACCCATCCCATTTCATTATCCACTAAAGTCCTGTGACGACAGGCAAGCGATAAAGCGACAGGTGTGGGTACACTGCAGCCGTAGCTGAAAACCTGCACACAGGCGGCTCTGGATATTAGAGTCGTCCACCACTGACATGGAGTAGTAGTGTGGCTGCCCCCTGAGCGACTGAGCAGCCCTCTTCACGAATTCAAGAATGAACTGCTCACATCCCTGGCATGCGGAAGAGGCTAGACAAGGTGCCCTAAACATTGCCTGCTCTAAGCTTCCGTAGCCAGCATAGCACAGCTGGCAGGGACATCTACTGCAACAGACAAAATATAAAACAGAAACAGAGAAGTGTTCCTCTCACACTTTGCGCATGGAACGTACGCATCGTTATGAACACAGAGGACGCAGAATGACCCAAGAGGAGAATCACCCTAATAGGAAACGAACTGTCCGGATACAACGTGGACATTGCGACACTGAGTGAGACGCTGCTTGCAGGTGAAGGCAAATTCTGTGAAAGGGGCTATAAATACACATTCTGTTGGAGAGGTCGAGGAAGTAAAGAGCGCCATGAAACTGGTGTCAGTGTTGCAGTGAATAAAGCACTGATTGACTCGTGACCATGAAACTCTCTTTCTTGTCTGGAAGAAAACTCATTTCCATCATCAGTTGCTATTCTCCAACCATGACCAACCCAGATGAAGTAATGGTCAAGTCCTATGAGGATCCTCATTCCATAATTGCTGACGTTCCAATGGCAGATAAGTTCGTCATTCGTGGAGATTTCAATGCAAAAGTAGGATGTGATAACACTGCATGGGATGGAGTGTTATGAAATCATGGAGTGGGTCACTGTAACAGCAACGGTTTCCTTTCGCTCCAGACTTGCAAAGAGCATGAACTACTGATCACCAAACCTGTCTTCCACTCCCAACCCGTAACCGGACGTCATGGATTCACCCACGCTCTCAGCACTGGTACCTCGTCGACAATGTAATTGTCACGAAAACGAACATGTAGGATGTGCGTGTAAACAAGTCCTTATGTTGCACTAACTGCTAGACAGAGCTTCGCCTCGTCATCACCAAGCTCAACGTCCGCATTAAATCCAAAAGATTACCGCAGGGAAAGAAGGCTCATAAACCACTAAACATCACCATGCTGAAATGCACCAGTACCAAACAATCTTTCGTGTATGCCCTGGAAGAACGTCTGAAATCTACCCCCTCAACAATCAGAATGTGGAAACCAACTGGGCGTCATTCAGAAGGCTGCACTATTAGAACAGCTTCGGAAATCCTGCGACCCTCAACCAGAGAGCATCAATACTGGTTTGATGTGAACTGTGACATTATCAAGCAATTGCTGGATGAGAAACATAGCCTCCTTCAGATCTAACTCAACAACCCCAAGTACACCTCTAGGAAGGATGCGTACAAAAATACGCAGAACTGTAAGCTGACGCTCTGCTCAAATCTACAAGGTAGGGGACACAGAACCTGATAAAAGGCTCCACCATCTGTTTTACTGATTTGGCAGCTATTGACGATCCCCCAGGAATTTTAAGACGCCTCCATAATCCACCTGTATAAGCGCAAAGAAAACCTTCATGCCTACGACAACCACCGCGGTATATCCTTACTCTCAATCGCAGGAAGGATACTCGCCAGAATCCTTCCAAACCGCCTCACTACACACCTTGACTAGGGACAACTGCCAGGTAGCAAGTGTGAATTCCGAAAAGAACGTGGGACCATCGGCATGATGTTTGCTGTGAGGCAGGTATTAGAGAAATATCAAGAGCAAAACACCGTCCTATTATCCATCTACATCGACGTGACAAAAGCTTTTTGATACTGTCAGCAGCAAAGGCTTGTGGAAGGTAATGGATAAGTACGGATGCCCAATAAAAGTTATATCCATGGTGAAGCATTTACACGGTGGCATGCAGGTACGAGTTCAGGACAATGGAGGGAAATCTGAGCCATTCCAAGTAACCATTGGCGTCAAGCAGAGTTTTTTTCTGGCGCCGACACTGTTCAGTCGATTGTTCTTCACCATGCTGAAAAATTCTTTCAGAGACGGAAAGGCTGAAAATTGAAGTCGGCATCAGGTACCGTACAGATTAAAAACTATTCAATCCCAGGAAGCTTCAAGCGAAAACCAAGGTCTTGACAGACAATATAAGGGATTTCGTATTTGCTGATGACTGCACCCTCAGCGCTGGCTGGCTCAGAAGCCGACCTGCAATGCAGCGTTGAGACGTTTTACATCTCCTGCACAATCTTGGGTCTCACCATCAGTACCAAGAAGACTGAAGTCCTGCACGAGTCGGACACTGGAAAGCACTATGTTGAGCCCAACATCACCAACAACGGTCAAAAACTCAACGTAGTGAACAACTTCTCTTATCTTGGAAGCACACTGTCAAAGAGCGTCACAATAGACGACATGGTGAACCTTCATTGCCAGAGCCATTGCAGCTTTCGGCATATTCTATGCCAATTTCTGGAATAGAAGAGGCATCAGCACCCAGACCAAACTAAAGGTCTACAGGGCAGTTGTTCTCTCTACACTACTTTACGTATGCGAAACGTGGACGGTGTACCAACGCCATGCCAGGAATCTGAACCACTTTCACACCACAAGTCTCAGGAAACTCCTAAACATCAAGTGGCAGGAAAAGGTTCCAGATACTGAGGTACTCACCCAAGCAAGTTTACCCAACATTCACACCATCTTGATGCAGTGCCAGCTACGCTGAGCGGGATGTGTTGTATGCATGCCAAACTATCGTCTGCCTAAGAGTCTCCTCTATGGCGAGCTACAGCAAGGACAGCGATCCATCGGAGGTAAGGGGAAACGCTTCAAAGACAATCTGAAAGCTGCATTGAAAGCATTCAACAAAAACCCTGATTCCTGTAAGCAAACAACAAAGATCGAGTCACTTGGCGTTCCTCTGTGCACAAAGGCTTCAAGTTGTACGAACATAGCAGGACAGCAGCTGCAGACCTGAAGAGACAAACCAAAAAAGCACGTGTCATCAACATTCCTGGAGATGTCACACTCACTGTCCCTTATGTAAACGAAGATGCCGTGCAAGGGTTGGCCTCATCAGCCACGCACATAGAACAAAACCAGTCCATCCAAACCTCGGAGGACTAGAAAGGTCCTCGTCTAATCGACGGACGTGACCTATCTTCCAATCAACGGAAAATGCATCATAAACACTCTTTATTTAGTTTTCTTATTATTGACTCCAATCTATTTCGATAATAATGAAAGCGTTGAGTTGCAAAATTAAGTACAGAAATAATTCACTGCACTCTTTACACTTTATAAGATTTTAATTAAATTAATAATTACCCCAAAATTGACAATTATATTTTTCCTTACTGAATAAATTTGATCCAACTAAGGACTATATATTTTCAACAGTTATTATGTTTTTGAGCATAATCGCGAGCAAAGAGGGACGATATTTGTATTGCAAATATTTGTCAATCTATGGATTATAATTTAATCAATTCTTAGTAGAATTAATAGTAATATAAACTCTTTTTCTCTGTTTAGGCCCTTATCCAATGTTTTGATAAAATATAAGATTAACAAAACTGTGATCTAATATATTAACCTGTTCCATTTGTTTAAGTTAACATCATCTCAATTTTCTCGCCATTTTTTAAAAACATGTAAAAATGATAAAATTCAGATTAATTGAGTCTTTTCAAGTTAGATCAATGAAAGTGGATTAATTATCTTTACGAATTTGGAACACCTCGAAGTTTCTTTCAATATCCCATCTCCGATATCACGCTTTTCATTGTCTATATTCGTTTGGCCTAAAGGCTGTTTTGACCCCAGGGTCAACTACACCTTAGTGCATATTTGCGTAATAATATACGAATACATTTTTTTCTTCATTTATTATCACAGATTTAAATCCAGTATAAAAAGAGGGATGTACAATCAGATTGTATAAGGCGGGTCATTGTGTCTTGACCTTTATATTGCAAAGTCTACGACATGCTACCGTAAAACATCGTCAGCCGTACGTTCCGTCCCTGCAAACAAAGTATTCCTGACATTTCCCCATTCGTCTTAGGTAAAATCTTTACATTCTGCACTACAGACATTGTAGTGAAATGATCACATAAAATGCAGTATGAATTCATTCTGATGTTGTTATCAAAGTGTATAGTTTTCTCCAGGTGTCATGTTACCACCAAATTTACTTCATTGGAACAGTAATGTTTATCTTTCCAAAGAGTGTCATCCACTGTGAAGAATATACTGGGATATATTTTCGATGAAGCGATACAGTATTGAAAGGGTGAAATCGTCGGAACATGGCAGAGAACTCATACACAATCTAAAATACAAGAGACAAAATAGAACCACGTCAAAAATAGACAAAATAGAACCACGTCAAAAAATATACAAAATAGAACCACGTCAAAAATAAACAAAATAGAACCATGTCAAAATATTATGATACTATTTGGAGATATCTGAACAAGTTCCAATTTAAGAAAAAGAGTACATGAAAAAGAAACAATGAATTTTGAAAACACCTCAGTCAAGTCGCTTGTAAGGAATGCATTGGTGCTGTGTGATGTGCACATGATGTAATTTGATAAACAATGTGCGTCCATAAGCATTAGCGTCTACTGTAATAGTTCACCTGTGCTTCTACCATGATCCGTGGAATGAGGCCCTTACATGTTGTTACTTACCTTTACATATACTTCGGTTTTTCTTCATTTTTTTTAAAATTCCTAAATCGTTTGAGATCCAGTTCTCCTTCAGGCTGACTCAAACATAGCCGTCACTTTGAAGTTAAAGTCGAAATTGTGCGAACAATCATTGTGTTTTCGCAGTGTAAACATTTTTAAATTAAAAACAAACATGCTGACATTTGACATAATGCACCAGGTGTTTGCACAGTATTGGGCAGATATCATTTTGGAACACCTTGCGAATGACTTTCCATTTCCTTACTAGTGCTTTGATATTATTAAGGCCCCATGCATTGCTTGTTTGTGACATTTTTACTTTGGTTGTGTAAGATTAAGAGATGCAATACATGTTTGGACTGGTTACGTTATTTGTTTCTTAAATATGTGTTTACATGTTTGGACTGGTTACGTTATTTATTTCTTAAATATGTGTTTACATGTTTGGACTGGTTACGTTATTTATTTCTTAAATATGTGTTTAAAATATAACTCCTGTTGTTTGCAAGCTTTCCCATTTTTAGGTCAGTAATATGTTGATAAAAGAGCTAGTCATTATAGTCATAGCGTAGATTGTATTATTGTTGTTATACGTTTCTTTCTTTCTTTTCATTATGAGACTTTCTCACACGAAGTGAAATAGTCTGTCCACTACAATAATGACCTTCCAAGAAATAATTTACAGTCGTAAAATGCGAAACATGTTTGCTTTGAAATGTGACTAGAATAAAAACGTCTGTATTTAATAATATAGACTGACTACTTTCCGGATCATAATTAGTCGGACATTTCTCCCCTCCTTTTTTTGATTACATCAATCCATGTTTGTTTAAATGACAGCGAATATCATTTATTTCTCCTTTACTGTCTCAGATTAATGCAGTCTTTTGTGTTAGCCTTATAAGAGACATGGTGATATAACTAAGAACGTGGTCTGCCTTATACTTTACCCATTTACGTAACCATGCATAGAAAACTAAACCGAAATAGACAAGGCTCCAGTTAAGTACTTTCTGTAAACACACAAAATCATTCCACTCGAGGTTTTTCTCAAATATTAAATACAATACAATCAATCAATCAAATAGTTATTCAACCAATTATAAATATCCTCGTATTATTATCAGATAGATCTATAACCTGCTTTCCTCATGCAAGCTTCATTATAGGTTTGCAACATGAACTGAATCAATATGTCTACAAATAACGGAGATATTTATATTGAGGCTGGATTACCCAGTTTCATTTACTACAAAATTTCACAGTACGCTTGTCATACTACAATTTGAATACAAATGGATATATTTCATACTGCAATTTGAATACAAATGAATATATTTCATACTGCAATTTGAATACAAATGGATATATTTCATACTGGAATTTGAAAACAAATGGATATACTTCATACTGAAATTTGAATACAAATAGATATACTTCATACTACAATTTGAATACAAATGGATATAATTCATACTGCAATTTGAAACCAAATGGATATATTTCAAATAGTTTCTCTAACTATATGTTCTTATCACTTTCACTTGTTTATGAAGTTGTTGGTACATATGACATATTCAGAGAAATGAACATAATCAACAATAACGTTATTTTAACAACGTCTTTTAGATTCATTTATTCCTTAAACAAGTATCCCAAACCCAAACCCAATCCCCACCACAACCCATCCAGTCACTCCCAAAAAAATTTCAATCAATTAAAAGTGTGTGTGTGTGTGTGTGTGTGTGTGTGTGTGCGCGTGTGTGTGTGTGTGTGTGTGCGCGCGCGTGTGTGTGTGTGTGTGCGTGTGTGTGTGTGTGTGTGTGTGTGTGAGAGAGAGAGAGAGAGAGAGAGAGAGAGAGAGAAAACAGAGACTCTTTCCTTTTAACAAATAGCTCTTTTTAAATTCATTATTTTTGAGTGGGTTCTAAAAGTTCTAACAAGTATTTAACAGCCAGTTGCAATTATTCATTTAACTTATTTCTTTTCTTATTACTGTTATCTCTTTATTTATCTATCTGATCCTTTCTCTCCCTCTGTTGACTTATTGTGCCTCACAGGCAGAGTGGTGTTAAGGCAATGTCACAGCAATCATTAAATATACAAAAGTTCTGGAAATCAGCACAAAAGTGTTTGCTTTGCGACCAAGCTATGCAATAGAACATACTAATTATTGCTATCTGATCAGCACTTTTCAATAAAGTTCAATTCCGTACGCACTCACGACCACAAGTTTAGGATTAAACCAGTTAGAAAATGAAAGCAAATCATATACCATGATAATTGCTTTGAACTATGTGTGACTCATGGCGTTTGTATTTACATAATCGCTCTATTTTCCTGTTTAAATAAGCTACACAAAATATTCCATCCATATAGGATATTGAAGCTTAACATCCGTTTTGTTTACTTGAAGAAATTTTCCCTGATCTATATAGAAATAAGTGTGTGGGGTAAGGCGTTGTTTTAGACCCAAAGAGTGCCAGATATCCGAACATAATCTCAGATCAACAGAGTGCCAGATATCCGAACATAATCTCAGATCAACAGAGTGCCAGATATCCGAGGATATCTCATTATGAACATTTAAGAAACACATTGCGGACCTAGAGTTTCTTCAGTTGAACAATAATGTTAGCACGATGATTTAAAGACAAAATCAAACGAAATTTATATGGCAAGATTCTGTCCATATGCAGCTTGCCCGATTTATTCAATAATGACTAGCTTTTTTTAAAAAAAAAGTTAAAAATTACTGAAAATCTTGGACTTCTTTCTTTTCTTATAAGCACGAACATTGTTAGCGTGAGCATGCCAAAACGCATTATGCCTACAAAAATTAAATTTGATATACATGTTTATATTAACAATTAGATGACCGGATTAGAATTGCAAATTCTGTTAATATTTTTTAATTTTTTAAAATATGAAACCTTGTTAACAGGATCACACAGAAAACGCTAAACACGGGTAATTAGGTTATCCTGTATATGTGCAAATGGAGATGAAATTCTTCAAATTTTCTAACATGTAAACGATTTTCCAACATTCTGGACTTTAGGGTCTGCTATGCGGGTATACAACGTTTCTTCACGACAGTAAAACCTCAGTTTAATTAGGTTTTGTATGTTAATTAGCATTTGTCTTCTGTTTTATTTGGTTCATTTAAGACATTCAGATATGTATTTCATATACTAAATTGTTTAAATATGGAAATCTAAAAACAAACGATTAAAGAGTTTTTCTCCAAGTGATCTACTTATATATCATAATAATCCTTTTCTGCCCAACTGATTTTCATTTAGTAAGCACGCTACGGTTTCCAGATGCCTAAGAATATGTCAATCTTGTTGAGACGTTAACTCCACTTAACTAATATATCTTCAGACTGAGTGTAGCTTCAACTGTCCTTCATAAGCAGGAACATGACAGCTACAGAAACCCGTGAGTTCCGGTGGCCTAGTGGTTAGAGAGTACGCCGCGTAAGCGGGAGGTCGTGGGTTCGATCACCGGCTGAGTTATACCAAAGACTTACAAAAATGGTACTAACAGCAGCCTCGCTCGGCGCTAAGCATTAAGAGGTTAGTTAGGACAGGTCGGCCTGGTGTCAGGATAATGTGACTGGGTGGGACATCATGCTACGTGTCTGCGGCATGATGTTCCAGTGCTATACATCACTATAAACTGCCTCACTGCAGACATCGTAGCGATATGACTGAATTTGTTTTAAAAAGCTACGTTAAAAATCCTAATCAAACAAACAAACCATGCACTTGTTAAGAGTAGCACATTTAGTAATTGATAGTTCTTTTTATTTCATCTTTTAAAGTAGCTGGACTGTTTTTCTGACGACTTTCCTGATTATAGAAATAGCAAACGAATCCTTAAATATCAGTCTTGAAAATGTGCGCAAAGATTCACATATTTGCACAAAGATTCACCTATTTGCACAAAGATTCACATATTTGCACAAAGAGTCACATATTCGCTCAAAGATTCACGTACTTGCATAGATTCACATATTTGCACAAAGAGTCACATATTTGCACAGTCACATATTCACACAAAGATTCACATATTTGCATATATATTCACATATCTGCACAAAGATTCACATATTTGCAGTCACAGATTTGCACAAAGAGTCACATATTCACACAAAGATTCACATATTCGCACAAAGATTCACATATTTTCACAAAGATTCACATATTTGCACATAGATTCACATATTTGCACATTTATTCACATATTTGCACAAAGAGTCTTATATTTGCACAAAGAGTCACATATTTGCACAAAGATTCACATATTTGCGCAAAGATACTGCCTTTAACAAAGTGTTTCGACGCTAGTTATTCTGGGAACATCTCATGCATAATGTCATCTAATCATCAGTCTCTTGACCTAGTGTGGTCAAGAGCCGGCATTGTGCTGAAGAACATATGACCAGTTTCCTACACTTGTCTCGATCAAGTACCAATGCATGAGTCTCCGCAAAACTTTTTCTGGTCCATTCTGTGATGTTATCAGTCCAATTTATTCTGTCTACCTCTCCTTATGCCACCCTGGACGCTGCCCTGCAGTTCTGTTATGGATAGACTTTTGGCTCTAGTGATATGGTCATAACATTTCAGCATTCTCTTTTTGACAGTGGTGAGGAGGCCTACTTTTTGCCTAATGGTGTAACGCACCTCTTCATCTGTGATGTGGTCCATGGAAGAGATGCCAAGGATGGTTCTGTTGCATCTCATTTCAAGTGCATGGATTCTTCGCTGCAATTCTACTGTCAGGGTCCAGATCTCACATGAATACAGAAAGATTGAGATGACTAGTGCTCTGCATAGTTTGATTTTAGTTTTCAGACAGATATTTTTGTCTCTCCAGATGGGTCTTAGCCTTTACATAGCTGCCGTTGTTTGTGCTGCTCGTGACGAAATGTCTGCTCTTGATCATTCTTTGGTAATTATGGAGCCATGATGTTATAACTGGACCACTGTTTCCAGTTCTTGTCCACTGACTTTAATCTTGGCTGAGATTTGTTTGCCTCTATTTGTCCTCAGCTTTGATTTCTCTGCGCTTATCTCCATGTCAAATTTGGAAGATGTTTTATCCATGTTCTTCACAAAGGTGGCAAGTTCGTCTTCACTGCCTTCCAGCCCATCAATGTCGTCTACAAAGCGTAGGTTGTTGATATTACACGTTCCAATAATGACTGTCCCACAGTAGTTTTCCAGGGCTTCGCTCATGATGCGCTCTAAGTAGATATTGCAAAACGTGAGTGACAGGCGTCAGCCTTGACGTACCCCAATTGTTGTCTTGAAGCAGTCCTCAACAGAACCTTCTGCACTGGTAGGCTAAGCGTACAGCTGCTTGACGGTATTGGTCAACTTTTGATCCATGTTGTACTTCTTCATTGCGAGCACAATGCCTCATGCTATACTCTGTCAAAAGCCTTTCTGAAATATATGAACACATTATAGATGTTGCGAGAACCCTGAGATTAAATATGTATAATGTGGTGCTTTTTCCACTAAGGAACCCTGCATGTTCTTCAGCAATTATTTCTTCTGCTTGTGGCTTCAGTCTGTTGAAGATGACCTTCAGCATCACCTTATTAGCATGGCTGATCAAACTGATAGTTCTGTAATTTTGTCACAGCGGGAGATTTCCTTTTTGGGGGGAGTGTTATAATCAGTGACTGGGTCCACTGTGTTGGCCATTCACCTGTTTTCCAGATCTTGTTGCAGATTTTCATGTATAATGTACCGATTTCCAATCTGAGTATACTACACATTTTGAGAGAGAGAGAGAGAGAGAGAGAGAGAGAGAGAGAGAACATGATTATGAAGCCAAATAATATTCATAATTACGTATATTAGTGACAAGTCTGAATAAACGTATTATTTGTTGTCGCTACTCAACTGCCACTCTATTTGGAAATTCTGTCTGCTCAAGGGTGTAGTTTTAAGAACATGAGAAGCAACAGGGCACTGACCGATTTTCATAACAGTTTATTTATGTAGCTAGATTCAGAAACAGACTACAGCCGGTAAGGAAACTGTCGCCGCTGTAAGAAGGTATTACTTACCTTGAGTGCGGAATAAACGGATACCAAATAAACCCAAATAACAAATACCAAATAAACCCAAATAACATATACCAAATAAACCAAAATCAGTGATATGATCATTAGCATACATATTGTCTTCGGAAAATTGTCCAGATATTGATATCTACTCATCACACCTAATTCATTCAGTGAGATGGCTAGTGTTGAATGAATGTTGAAAAACGTGTTCTCAGTAACATGTTGGCAAAAACTAATTTCATTAAATGCGGCATGACTTATATTCATTAATATTTTCTACTTATAGCACATTAAATAATTTTTTAAAACGGAAAACGCTTCTGGATATTTCAAAAGACTTTAAAAAATTTCATCTATTTATCTTGTACGCAATTCCATTTTTAACTTCTGACTGGGACAAAGTGTGGAGTGTAATTGAATTTCCAATCACTTTTCCATAAATGTGGATCCTTCAATATGAATATTAATATTTGAGTTCTACATAACAAAACCTGCATGAAGGTAATCAACCGTATCTCCATTGATGAAGACGAGATACCTTTTCCTTAAAGATGATTCAATATTGAAATGACGTGATTACAAAGCACTCAAGTTCAGAGAGAAAATTATCTTGAAAAGAGTGTTGTTTAGATTTGTGACTTTTTTGAAGCCGTTCATGCGGATAATTGAATATGCACATATAACTGTTATTACATATTAGAATGTATACGTATTAAGAAATAGATAGTTTCCAACTATAGATAAGTTTAAATACATTATGCTTTAATTATATGCGTGGAAGAGCATGTACCTGCCTGATTCATAGTGACATGGAACCATTCATCCCCTTTAACTGCCAACATTGAGAACTGGATATTCAAACTAAACTCTCTTTCTGGTAAAAGAAAAAAAGAAAAAACTACATGTGTGTGTGTGTGTGTGTGTGTGTGTGTGTGTGTGTGTGTGTGTGTGTGTGAGAGAGAGAGAGAGAGAGAGAGAGACAGACAGACAGACAGATAGACAGGAGAGAGAAACGGGGCGGAGTGGGGTAAGAATAAAGAGCCATCCGAAATGATAATTTAAGATGGAGGTAGATTTACTTTGACAAACAAATTTCAACTTGATGCACATCGTACATATACGCATGCGCGCTTCAAGAAGCATATTCAAATCCATTTGCATGCTGTGATCATTATTTAGGTAAAATCCAGTATCTCCTAAGGGAAACTTTGAGCATGCAAGTGTCTGAGATCAGTCTGTTATAGTTTATTAAAGGCATTTTATACACAAAAAGTAATGCTTAGGTGTCTTTTGTGTATGCAAAGTTTTTTTTCCAAATGCGCTAAAGCTCAGCAATCAACGATGATATTATTTTGAAGATTCCTGTCTGTGATTCCTGTTGATCGCTTCCGATATGACAGAAAATAATGTTAAATGTTTTGATTATCAACTTAACGTTTTGACAGTATTTTTTTTAAAAAAATCCTTGATTATCAGCTTATCGTTATGACAGAAAATAATGTTAAATCCTTTGATTATCAACTTAACGTTTTGACAGAAAATAATGTTAAATCCTTTGATTATCATCTTAACGTTTTGACAGAAAAAATGTTAAATCCTTTGATTATCAACTTAACGTTTTGACAGAAAATTATGTTAAATACTTTGATTATTATCTTAACGTTTTGACAGAAAAAATGTTAAATCCTTTGATTATCAACTTAACTTTACGACAGAAAAAATCTTAAATTCTTTGATTATCAACTTAACGTTACGACAGAAAAAAAATGTTAAATCCTTTGATTATCAACTTAACGTATGCATTATATATTTTGAGCGACATGGAACAGCAATAGTCAGAGAATATTACACCTGTGAAGTCTAGATTTGGCAAATAAGACGTCAGCCACGTGTAAAGGTTGTACCAAAAAATGCATATACTTAGTGTCTATTATTAATCATAAAGACCAGATTACGTAATTCGATACTTCTTACAACTCGAATATGTCCTAACGAGATGTTATATTTTGAGTTATTACTCCATGATGATCAAGCCTCAATTGTTACAATCCTTAGGGGTGATTCTGAAGATGAGACTATTCTCATAAATCAAGGCAACAACAATAGCACAACGATCATTGTTGTGTCATTCTTCTTACTCCATATATAATTATTATCTTTTATGGAGTAAGTTACACAGCTCGTTGGTTTGAATGTCAAAGATAAAAATTAGAACAATAAAATCGAAAAAATAAGGACAATGTCACCTTCGTTTCATAACAACTACGCTAATTCTGTGCATAAAATCTCTTTACTTTGAATTCACAAACCAGCTGCTATTAAGCTGGGCCTGAACTACACTTAGAAATAATAATTAAAGTATAACGGCATAAATAATTTGACTTGCGCTCACCATCTCCAAGTTCGAGCTGTAAGGTAAACATTTAATATCACTGCCAACATTAGGACCCACGATAACGTTTGTCCACTGGAACATTTTTCGGATTTATACTTATTTATAAACGTGAACGTTTCAGGTTTAGGATTTGCCGTGCCTGAGTGCCAAGTCGACCGCTAAGGTGTGTCCACGAGCAAGGCACTTGTTTTAGTGTTTTGTTGATGCTTTTGTTATGAAGCAGAAAAATGAAACAGATGCAAAAAGTTGTTTTGCTTCCACCTCGTTTAGCCTGGGGAGCCAGTTGGAGGACCCGTCGAAAAGACAATCACCCGGTAATTTATCCTAGTTATTTGAATAATGACGGGTGTCAGCCTGTTGTGGTAGAAGCCTACTGTCAGCCATTTGAAGAAAAATTCCCACTTGTTTTTCTGCCCAGCCAATATCTCCTCCCCTTTTGTTAAGCAGGACATCATACAGAGTAACAAAGCTGTATATATATATATATATATATATATATATATATATATATATATATATATATATATATATATATATATATATATATATATATATATATATATATATATATATGTATGTCAATCAGTCTGACGTACTTTAAAGAAAGTTAGCCCATTAACCTCTCCATGGCATCTATTTACTAGTTTAAATTTGCCTTCGTACATGTGATATAGTACTTTACCGCATTGGTTAAACGCACATAGTTACATCAGATTAATCAAATTGAGGATAATACAAAATCATGAAATACTACAGAAAAAGAGTATTAAAAAAATTTGAAACGTATACCAGTGTAATTATCAATGTAGTTCTTTCTACATGACATATGTGCTTATGCACACACACACACACACACACACACACACACATAAATGTACACACATGCACAAACACATATATACACATACACATATACAACCACATACACACATCTATACATATATATGTGGAACAACATGAAACCATTCTCAAATGGAAAAAGATAGCAAAAGGTGACACTCTTATGTTATATGAGCCAGAGAACATTATATCTCCGTGATCTGTCATACAACAAAATTGTGGAATTTGACAACAACAGGATGGCCTTTTTTATGTTTGTTTTTTAAATTAATTAATTTATTTATTTAGCTTGACTACTTATTATTGTTGTTATGTTATGACATGTTGGTTGAGAGTAGGGCATGCATTTTATTGTAAAATGAGGTTATGCTTTTTGCCGTCACCAACATGAGTTTATCCCATACATCATCGTCGATAGATGACAATCAATCTACTCTGCTTCCAAGAAGTGTCTCCAATAGTATATCGTCTTCTTGATTGAATAAATTAACCTCGTCTCTCACCTCTAAAGTGTCAATCACCCTCTCAAAGGAGACGTTTCGTTCTTCAAGTAGCATTTCACAACCTAAGATAAAATGTTTCGCTCTGTCGTCAGTCTTATTTCCACAGAGTTTGCATATCATAACTTTTCCAACAGGCATGACATATAGCTTCATTATTTCAGAGAGAGGACATAACATAGATGGAAATTTACGCCCAAGAAACCATATACTGCTTGGTTGTAAGTCCAAATGAATGTTTCTGAAGTGAATTAAATCGCTCCTTAGTTCAATATCTGTATTCCAGGTAGATTCTTCGAGGTTTTGAATATTATCAATAATATACCGATTCCAAACAAGTTTACCTTCGGTTTGTACTCTTACTGCATAGTCTAAGAGAACACTTCCCATACCATATTTCTTGAATATTTTGTCAATATCTGCTGCAAACCCCGTCTGTGTTAGTGGGTTGGTCAAGTACTGACATAAGCGCAAAATGAAAATCTTTTTCCAGATAAGAGTCCAATCGCCCCTACACAGCCGGTTGAAAAAAAACACAATTTCATCTTATCTATGTATACTTCCATTGACCAGAGTCCTAAGGTACTACGCGTTGCCTCTGTGGGAGAATATTTATCGAAAGCTTGCATACGTCGCGCTGCATATCTCTGACATAGCTCAAGTTCTTCTATATTGGTGTTTGTCATATTCGACCATAATTCACATCCATATAGGACTGAGGGTAGAATGATTCTTTTCCAGATTTTCATACTTGTTACAGGGTTCATTCCCCCGTCTCTGATACCAATAAAATAAAAAGAGTTTAATAAGTGTTTACCTTTATCGCATGCTTCTTTTATCGCGTCGTTTGGTTTAAAGTTGTACTTTAGAGGTATGCCGGCATATTTCTTACTTTTGACTACTGGAATTGGCGATTTGTTGAATAGAAAAGAAGGGATATCTGTTTTTCTTTTGTTTGTAAAGAGGATGCTGCAACTTTTGTCTGCGTTATATTTCAATATCCACCTTTTAGCATAATTAGAGGTTGTATCGAGCAGATGCTGCATCGAATGATGCGAATTAGCCATTACAGTTGTGTCATCCGCTAATAAGACACACGGCAGGTGGAGATCGACAAGTTTTAGGCCTCGCAAAGTGTGATCTAAATCAGTAATCAAATCGTCTATCATAACGAGAAAGAACCAATCAGATAAGATACGACCCTGCCATACACCCTGCTTAATATTGAAATATTTGGACAATTTGCCCGCAAATAAAATAGAACTGGTTACTCCCTTAAACGAGTCTTTCATGATGCGCCACGTCTTCGCTTTTATGCCAAGTTTGTACAGCTTGTAAAATAACCCATTGTGCCAGACTGTATTGAATGCCTTAACATTATCAAGAAATGTTGCATAGACAGGAGTATCTTTATCCATATAGAAGCATATAGATTTTTTGATACAAAACGCTGCAGTGATACTACCACAATTATTCCTAAAACCTTGTTGCAATGGATTTGGAAAAATTAATGTGCTTAGAAAATATACGTAGTCTATTATGTATAATTTGCTCTAGGATTTTCTGAAGCTCTGGAACTATAGTTATATCACGGTAATTATTCATATCTAATTTGCTCTTCCCCCTCCTTTAAATAGTGGCATTACTAAACCTTGTTTAAAATGGCATGGGTACTCCTCGGCCTCGTACGCTTTTTTGAAGACAGTTTCAAGTAACTGTACACTGCTTTGAGTGTCCGCAAACAGTAAATGCTCGGCAACAATACCGTCGTGACCACATGCCTTATCTTTATTGAGAGAACTTATTGCATTACTGATTTGTTCTCTAGTGGGAATTTTGTCAACAACTTCATCAAAGTGGGAATGGGTTTCTATACTTTGTTTTCTAACCTCTGCTAAGACAATCTGATAATGAGTCTCATCGTACAGATAGGTATTGTCAGGTAGTGACAAACTGGAAAAATGATTTGCCCATAAGTCTCTTATAGAGTCGTGGTCGCGTACAATTTTTCCGTTAGATTCAATTTCGTATATATAATCACGTGTATGTCTTTTATTCCGTATAAACTTATAGAAAGTGGAAATATCGAGCTCTGCAGCTTTTTCAAGCTCACTGAACTGTTCTCTATCATACATTTCTTTTGCTCTCAGTAATTCTTTTCCAAACAGTTTCTTCGCTTTCTTATTGTTCGCGTATGACTGAAATTCCCATCCTCTTGGTCTACCATTAGAGATCCATACCCTACGTTTCAGCCTCATTTCTGTATGAAACTTTTTTACGTTTAGTAGTTTCCAATAGGGGTTAGCGTACGGGCAAAACCTTTTTATGGGCAGAAACCTAGAAGCTGCGTCATGTATGTATGTATGTATGTATGTATGTATGTATGTATGTATGTATGTATGTATGTATGTATGTATGTATGTATGTATGTATGTATGTAACCATTCAATGTCTCACAAACCGCTCCGGTGGCCTAGTGGTTAGAGCGTCCGCCGTGGAAGCGTGAGGTCGTCGGTTCGATCTCCGGCCGAGTCATACCAAAGACTTACAAAAATGGTACAAACAGCTGCCTCGCTTGACGCTCAGCATTAAGAGGTTAGTGTTAGGACTGGTCGGCCTGGTGTCAGGATAATGTGACTGGGTGAGACATCATGCTACATGTCTGCGGCATGATGTCTCAGTGCTAGACATCACTATAAACTGCCTCACTGCAGACATCGTAGCGATATGACTAAAAAATTGTTAAAGCTACGTTAAAAAATCCTAATCAAACAAACAAACAATGTCTCACTATGCTCTCTATTACTGAAAAACTCTCATTAGAGTAAAGGCCCAATCGAACTTTGACCTTAGGTCTCACTGGACATTTCGTTTGGTAAATTTTCATCTGACGATGACCTATTGCAGAAAAATAATAATAATATTCCATTAAAGATACAAATATTAACTAACTAATGATTTTTGTTGAAATGATGCTTGTAAGATTCTGATTGAGGTATTAAAGTTAATTTCTTATGCAACTAGAGGATTTTATACTGAACCAACACTGCCATCAACCCCTCTTTTTTGCATTCATTTTTCACAGGAAAATGCTATTTTGAATATTTTCCTGTGACAAGACAGCTAATAGAATAAGTATGTCCATTATGCATGAATAAAGTTCACTATGACGGTAACAAATTACTTTACTTTTCATCACCCCTCAGCCATCTTGATTTTTAGATATCTACCTCTGTAGCAGACAAATACGTAAGCCAAGTCGGCCGCTTACTTGCAGCACAAGTTACGTATTTGATCTTCAATGCTAACAGTGACAGGCAGTCACCAAAAAGTCAACACATTTCCAAGCCTAACTCAAAGTAAACGAAAACCCACATTACAGATTTAGCGTATGTGTGAACTTAAAAATGTTAGGATTGTAATAACTAGGGTCATGCTTTGTAGCGGTGTCAAAATACGAAACTATCCAGTGAGACCTTAGCAACAATAGGTCTCTGATTCTCTGATGAAGTGGGGGTGGGGTGTCATTATAATAAGAAAGGACTAGTAATGAAACGGAGTCGCATATTTAGGTTCATTAGGTTTATTAAGTCACAGACTTGTATGGGTAATATAAGTTTAAGACTCAAACATCAGGGACATCATTTCTAAATAATAACTCATCAATTTTCACATCAAATTGGTTGTGTGCATTTGGACCAACATAAGTAAATAAAGTAACAGCTTTCGTGACAAGTCTAAATTAACATTTATCAATGTCAAAGTTTAATGTTCAGATGTTATCTTAAAATTATGGTTTACTTATATACATCGAAACATTGGCTAACTTTTCACTAAATTTATATAGGTTAATTTCCAACATTGGATGTAACAAAATAACTAACAGCATAACAGCATATGTGCACGACCTTGAGAAACATTCAAGAGCTTCACAATTTAACATACAGCTATTGGACAGAGCTTTGAGAAACACTCATTTGTTCTATATTCAACATGCACTTACTATATTATTATTATTATTATTATTATTATTATTATTATTATTATTATTATTATTATTATAAATATTATTATTATAATAATAATAATATTATTATAAATATTATTATTATTGTAACTATTATTATTATTATAAATATTATTATTATAATAATAATATTATTATAAATATTATTATTATTGTAACTATTATTATTATTATAAATATAATAATAATAATAATAATAATAATATTATTATTATTATTATTATTATTATTATTATTATTATTATTATTATTTGATATCTCATTGCTGCTGAACTGTAATAAACATTATTCGAACGAAGTCCGGAAGAAACCTTTGACCTTACATCAGAGGATCATGAAAATACCGTCGGAGTAATATTAACTTATAAGCAGATATGTAAGCTGAAATTGTTATTTTAACATAATAATGAATGAATGAATGAATGAATGAATGAATGAATGAATGAATGAATGAATGAATGAATGAATGAATGAAGATCCATAAAAAATTTTAGTACGCAAATGTAGATTTTACATCTTAGTTTTATAACTATCCAAAATGTACTATGCAATAAATATTATTTCTTTTAATTTTTTAAAATGTAGATATCATGAAAAATCTATGCATTCTGTTTTGCAGAAAGTAATAAACAAAAGACTTACAATTTCTTTGCACACTTCCTAAGTAAGATTTTCTCTAGCTCTGTAAGGTCTCACTGGACAGATTTTTGGGTAAATTTTGAACCGACGATGACATATTGAAGAATAGTAATATTACTATTACATTAAATATACAAATAAAAACTAACTAATGATTTTTTTTGAAAGGATGCATGTAAGATTCTGACTGAGGTATTAAAGTTAATTCCTTATGCAACTCGTGCCTTTTATACTGAACCAACACTACCACCAACCCCTCTTCTTTGCATTCATGTTTGACAGGAAAGAGCTATTTTGAATATTTTCCTGTGATAAGACAGCTAAAAGAATCAACATGTGCCTTATGCATGAATAAAGTTAGGATACTTTTCATCACCCATCAACCATCTAGATTTTTAGATACATACTTCTGTAGCTGACATATGTAAATACGTAGACTACATCAACCACTCATGAGCAGCCCAAGTTACGCATTTGACCTCCAATGCTAGTCTTACTGTAACAGGCAATCACCAAGATTTCAGCTGATTTTGGTGGATTTGAGTGGATTTGGGTGGATTTGGGTGTTTCGTAACACCGGTTTCGTAACACCGAGAAGCCAACCCATTTCCAAGCCTGTCTCAAAGTAAATGTAAACCCCATTACAGATTTAGCTTATGTATGAATATATAAATGCTAGGATTGTGATAATTAGGCTCATGCCTTCTACCTTAAAATTTATGGAGGTGTCAAAATACGAAACTATCCATTGAGAACTAAGAATAGGTCCCAGTAGAGATGCTGACCAGCCTTTTGTATTCCCGTGGAATTCTGCAGAATTCTGCGCATCGCAGGGAAAATTCTGCCGCTCGCTGGGTAGCGACCGCAGGAAACAATTTTGCAAGCGCTTGTTTTCATGGGCATCCGAACTTTACTACGATAGCAACAAAAGTACACCTTACTTAAAAATTGTAATTGAAAGCCTAAAATAACCGAAAGTGTTAGATAAGTGTACATACAACGAATTTATTTCTCAATGGTCAAAATTTGCAATATGAATAAATGTTGCAGTTTTAAATGAGTGTTGTGGCAAGCGACCCCTAACTATTATGCGAGATAACAACGGTAGTGTTCCAAATGTGTCAAAAGTGGAAACCAGGCTAATAACTAAGAACGTTACACATAATACATTCCTGCATAATAACTCGTGAAATTAAAGAGTTAAATGGATGATTCATGATCAATTTTTATGGGATATCAGATATAACCGGGAATGACACCAATCATCATTTGGTATTGGGTAACAGTAGGTATTAATGAATAGTTACATGTTTTCCGTCTGGTCCTAACTCGTGGTAGTAGACACAATGCTGCGCTTGGTCCAAGCTTTATATATGTCATCCTATTGTTTTGCAATGATTATGTTAAGCTTTATATATGTCGTTACAATAGCAGCAGAGAGGGTGAACCGACCTTTTCTAGAACGCCATAAACTTAAAAAATAAAGCTTCTTACAAAAGAAACGAAACTAGGCTCTTGGGAGTTAGTTTTTATTGTTACTTTCTTTTATTGTCTTTTTTTCTAAATTTGCACGCGCACGAGTTTTACCATATGACGTCTCATTGAGATCGTGCCCTCTTTGCTGCTATGAATTAGATCATTATGAAATAACAATACACAACTAGACTGGCTCAAGAGCGACTAGAATCATTTAAAAAATCTTTAACAGTTCGTGATTCTTTCAAACAAAAACTACAAGAACGTTAGGAATCAGGTGGATTTTGCAGAGTTCTTTCAGGCCTGTTACTGCAGCAACTAAACCTCGACTTCCTCAACTTGAAAAAAAAAATAGCTGAAACAAATGTAAGGCCCCTTTTGGTCCTTAAGGGTGCTACATATATTTGTACATAGGAAAAGAGAGTGACGTGTTATAGAAGGTCAAACATTTGGGGTTGGGGCGATGGAAGAGGACTTATATAATCAACATAAAAGCGACAGCAGTTTCACAATGTTTAATGAATTCTAAAATTAAATAAATAAATAGGAATTACCTATAGTTATAGTGAACAACCCGATTCTGTAATTATAATATAATAGACTGTATGGGTGGGGGGCTGTCAGGTGTGGTGGGAGACAACTGTTACAATCTATTTTTCATGGAACAAATCTGTTATTCTTGTTTATTCAATGTTGTAATATGCTATTCTTAAATATCCAAATGTACTCACTCGACGCTTTGCTCTGACACTTCGAATTCTGGCGCCGACTGTATTCGTCAGTTGTCTGCTCTACAATGACAGCACTCCCCTATTTATAACCTTCTCCCAGACACCACATGAGACAATTTAGCCAATCGCAGAATGCATGGTAATCCATGTAACCAATCAGTGTCTTGTATGGTGTGCCATGCATTGCATTTCAAACAATACAGTTTTGTATGGTATACAATGCCAACATTATAAACACATACATTACATTATAGTAACTGAATGCAGGAGGGTTTGTCTATGAAACGAATAAGAATAGTTTATGAGCTCATGTTTATGTGAAAAATCAAACTTTATGATGATAACTTAAGTCTTGAATAATTGAGTCGATTCATATAGATGCGGGTTCTGCACTTTATGCAGACGACAGCTATTGTCACATCAAAACATGAATTGCATACATCGATACAAAGGTATTGCAATGATGTTATCACTAAAACATGCAAATTACTTTATTAGTAGTACCCTACTGTCATTAGAGAGAATAATCGCAAATGGCAGAATATAGAATCTCGAAACACGAAACTCATGCAAATCCAAAATGGCGGACATCATGATACAGTGATATACGTCTAATTTTCCTGTCATGATTTGGTATGTATTTTACATAAATTACAAATAGCAATAGTATAAGAGCATACTATGTGTATCAGATAAGCTAAATAGTACGCTCTGAAAACACTTTATGACAGACCTTCAAAGACGTTTTATTGAAATGACCTCTACCTCGAAATGAGGTTACACATGTTAAGATACGTTGCCAGGATTGACTGTTAGTTTGACAGACCATATACATTATAGATATATATCGTTTATATGCTTTGTAAATGAACATTATAATGCATATTCATATGTACCATATTTATAAAAACAACTTAATAGAAGCAAAGACTGAACATTGTTTTCGAGTCAGTGACTCTAAACAAGGTCATTACACTCTTCTACGCCAGGTTACAAAATTCTCCTGAATTTTCTTTTTCTCAGTAAATCAGATTCAGAGTATATAGCCTTTAAAAGAAAACATCTTGTCAGCATCTAGGCGCAGGTTGACCCCATCAGTCTTTAGTATTAGTGAATTATAATCCTTGTCGCGCTGTTCTGTCCCTTGTTCCAGTATGGACAATCAATGTTTCATTGGGGCTTCTTCTCCACCTTCCTTTGCTACTTGCCTTAAGACTTCATATGTATAATATCTACTTTTGCCAAGCATTGGTCCTTTTTCTTCAAATGATACTTTGCTGTTCCAGGTAGGGCCAGGAAATTAAAGGTGTCTAATAGATCTAGCCTTTCTTGGGATGGAAACTGGAGACCGGTCTTTGCAGATGATTATGCCATATTCCCATATCAGCAGTTTTCTGTCAGGAGTCATTCCCTCCCATCCTTTCGGTGGCCACTTGATGGATGTCTGTCCAATTGCAAAGTTGATGTCTTCTTCAGGCACAGAGCTCCAGTCCCTACTAGATGGCGGAAATAGCGGCATGCATCATTGAGACAGCATTGCAACTGCTCTGGCTAGATTTGTAAATATTTTCTCTTGGGGTTTAGATCCATCTGTTTTAGGTATTTTAGAACACTGATTGCGGACAGGAGACAACTCTGATGACATCTGTGAGGATGGCACAGGGACTAATGCTGTTGGTAATGCTGGTTCTAGTCCTGGCTGCAAGACCATGGCAGACTCTGGTAAAGACAATTCTTCTATTTCCCTGAGCCTTGCCCGTTCGGCTGGTTTCCAGTCAGCAGAGATTGTACGGGAAACAGATATGATATATTCTGGTGACACCCCAAGTGCATCTGCAATCTCTTTCTTGCGGGAAGTCAGAGTCTGGTCAGAAAGTGGAACAAACTGGCCATCAGGGGCAGATGAAAGATTTGGCTTCAAAGTTACCATTCTTCTGGCGATGGCGGCCATTGCTTTAGGGTCATATAGTACTTGGTCCTTCAATAATGCTCTGTATTTTGTGAGGACCTGCTGGACTATTGCATTTATATTTTGTGGGACTAAGGAAATCTCACATATGACCATTTTCCCCATGTCTGGTCTAGTAGGGCTATACGCAGTCATACTGGCATCATCATCATCATCATCATCATCATCATCATCATCATCATAATCAGGCTGGAAATGGGACACAGATAAGTGGGTGGCACTGTCAAATCTATTCGTCACGGGATTGATCTGCTGGTCCTGGTTTGTCAACATGGGTGTGGATTGGGGTGACTTTTGTCTACCTTCTGCTTCCCAGCCTTGTAGCCATTCACTACTGCTTCGGGTGGATCTAGTGATCTTCCTTGCCCACTCTAGCACTACAACTCTGGCTCTTATGGCTAGTGGGTCGTGCCACCTGGTCGACCTGATAAGGCGCTTGTAGTCTGGACAATATAGTGATAACCAAAACGCATTGTTCTCACTGAAGAACTCTTCGGGCACTCCATTAATATGGTCAAAATGATGCCTCTTGCGATGATTCTTGAGATCAATGACGCGCTTGAACGTCCGTTCCTCGTGGTAACACCATGGGTAGATAACCACCAGCCGACCATGTGGGGCTGAAATCATGTGGTTTTTCAGCTCTCTCTTGATGTTATAAGATTTGTTGCATAGCCAACAAGTCTCCAACATTCTGTAAAGAAACGAAAATGATTCATTGTTGGTTGCTAGCATTACACTTTCTTCCGGCATAGATTATAGCTATATCAATCACAGGTGTAGAGGGGAGGTGGGGGATGAAAGGACTAATCAGGTTCTACACATCATATAAGGGTAACAATGCTATAATTTTCTGATTCTATCCATGTTAACTCTGCTGACATGGAATATGCTCGGTTAAGAAGTTCTTGTCAGGTAAGTGGTATAAGCAGGCATTTAGTTGGTCTTTTTACCCTTTCTTTCTCATTAGTCATGTTCAAACAAAGGTTATCTTCTACGCTCTTTTGAACTCATTTACGCAACATGAGAGGGAACATGGTTGATCAGGCCAGATTCCTTAACATCTTATACTATAGGATTCATCTTTTCTTTGACTTGGTCCATCCTGGATCACCATCTAACAGACTTACATAGCTCGAACTTACTAATACATCTAAGGTCTGCCGTTTTGAATCCACAGTTGTAAAATCTGATATGGCCCATCCCGGATCACCGTCTGTCAATAAAGGCTCACTACAGTACTCATCAATTCTCATTTTGAGACGTATATATATTATTCCTTGAAGGTTACCACTGAAGGTTCATATACTTCCTACTGAAAGGAAAAGGAATATATACCATACACCCTATAGTTATTGCAACTAAAACTATTTATATATGTAAATAATAATTTGTTTTAAAAAAAAAACTATCTTTATGAAGAATTCAATTGTATATAACTGTCATATGCAAAGATGAGTCAAATTTTGAAGTTTTATTCATCTTTAATAAACCAAGTAGGTGGATTTCTACCCTGGTAAGGCAGGAGTCTCTCAATATGGTATACTTTGGAGAGCTGTTTTGGTGACCTCTTAATAAGATAAGCAACATCATCAATCTTCTTGACAACAATCTTCTTGTCCTGCTGTAAAGGAACGTTTCTTTGCATGCAAGTCATAATGCCTTTTCTGATAATCGGAGTTCTTTCTAAGATTTTCTCGAGCAATATTATGGGCACTCTCCATGTTGCCGCGCAGTCGTTCCAGATAATTGTCTGGGTCAACTTCATCATCACTGAATTGAGATGGGTATGGTCTCCCAACAACTGCTTCCATTGGTAAGGTGATGTTTCTTCCCAACATCATCATATTTGGTGTTTTTCATGTTGTGGAGTTTATTGAAGCTCAATAGGCCATCATTACTTGGGTCATGTAAGTATCTCAGTGCTTCTGATCCTTTCCAGCATACATGGTCATCATTAAATCTCTCAACTGTTCCATTGGCCTGTGGCCTCATACTAGTAGTTCTTGTTTTATCTATTTTTAGAAAGTCGCACATTTCTTGAAATATCTTTGACTGAAAGTTTTGACCTTGATCTGTCAAGATCTGTAATGGTGTGCCAAAACGACACACAAATTCATGTACAAATGTTTTAATGATGGTGCTGAATTCTTGGTCTGGAATGGGGAAAGCCTCGCTCCACTTGATAAAGCAGTCACAAACAACCAGGATAAACCTTTTGGCACTTTCAGTCAGAGGAAGGGGTCCAAGTACATCTAGAGCAATCTTTCCATGGGCTCACCAACTAGGTATTGTCCTATAGGAGCCCTATTGATCTTTCTGGAAGGCTTACTAGCTGCGCACTTATCGCATGTACGACATTAGTCCATGACAAACTCTTTCATGCCTAGCCAGTAAAAGAAATGCTTTATTCGTTCTAGGGTCTTCTTAGCTCCTAAATGCCCTGCAGTTGGTACATAATGAAAGTACTTTAGGACATCAAGCCTTCGTTTTTTGGAACTACCAGTTGCAGTGTGGGTTGATTCTCATCATTTTGAAAGAATTTGCGGTAAAGCATGCCCTTAATGACTGTTAATCTGTCCCATTGTCGCCAGAGTGTTTTTAGTGTTGACGTGTTATCAGATATGGCATCCCACTTCGGTCTTTTAGACTTTTCCTCGATAGCAATTAGAATGGCATAAATGTCTTGATCTTCTAGCTGAAGACTACGTATGATGTCAGATGTCCAACCTTCAAGTACTGCTTGGCTTCGTGCAATATCATTCTGTTGGATAGCAACCTGACTCCGTGTTAACACCCTTACCAACTCGGCATGGATGATTTTCTCTGCAAGTTGTGGAGCTTCACAGTCTTCATCATTATTACATTCAAGATTACCTTGTTCTTGTTTCTGACAGACAGGACATGGCCTTCTCGAAAAAGCATCAGCATTTGAGTGTTGTCTTCCAGCTCTATGCACTACCTTAAAATTGTAGGTTTCAAGCTCTTGAAGCCACCTGGCAACTTGACCAGTTGGTTTCTTGAGGTTTCTTACCCAACTCACTGCAGCATTGTCTGTTCTGAGCAAAATGTCCTGTCCAAATAGGTAGGAATGAAATGTCTTCAGTGCTGTGATAACGGCTAGAAGTTCCTTTCTTGTAGTACAATAAGATTGTTCATGGATGTTCATAGCTTTACTCATGTATGCGACAACACGTTCTGCGCCTTCCTGCATCTGTGAGAGCACTGCTCCCACAGCTTTATCACTTGCATCAGTATCCAGTATGAATCCTATTCCAGGGATGGGGTAAGCCAGCAATGGTGAGGAGATCAGGGCTTGTTTAAGATTATCAAATGCTGATTGACACTCGTCAGTCCAAACGAAACGAGCGCCTTTTTCGCATACTTTATGTAGTGGTCTTGCAATGTGTGCAAATCCCTTCACAAAGCGCCTGTATTTGGAACAAAGTCCCAGGAAACTACGGACTTCCTTTGCATTTATTGGGATAGGCCAGTCTTGCACAGATACAATCTTCTCGGGGTCAGTGGACACTCCTTCTTCAGAAACGACATGACCCAGGAATTTTATTTGCATCTGGAAAAAATATGCATTTGGATGGTTTTAGTTTTCAGATTTGCATCTTGAAGTCTCTTGAATATGTTCTCCAATCTGTCAAGACCTTGATCGAAGGTACTACTTGGCGAGATTATGTCATCCATGTATACTAGACATTCTATCCACTGTAGGCCTCGTAGAATGTTTTCCATCAAGCGCTGAAATGTACTCGGGGAATTACAAAGGCCATAGGTCATTACTGTAAATTGGTACAGTCCTAAACTTGTCGCAAAAGCAGTTTTCTCTTCGTCTTTAGGAGACATCTCCACCTGCCAGAAGCCAGAGTTCAAATCCATGGAGCAAAACCATTAGGCACCAGATAATGCATCCAAACATTCATCAATTCTTAGAAGTGGGTATGCGTCCTTGACCGTCACATCATTGAGTTTGCGATAATCAACGCAAAATCTTATGCTACCATCCTTCTTAGTTACTAGAACTATTGGCGATGCCCAAGCACTATTGGAAGGCTCTATAACCCTGCGATCTAACATCTTCAGAATTTCTTCCTGCTCTACTGCACGTTTTCCAATTGGTTGGCGTCGTGGCGGCTGCCTTATAGGAATGGAATGACCAATATTGATGTGATGTTGCACTCTATCTGTCCGACCGGGCTCAGCTGATGACTTTGCAAATACAGATTGGTATCTTATGAGCAGTGTTTTGAGGGCTTCCTTTTGTAGGTGATCAAGATGAGTCGAACTCCTTTTAAAGAGATCTTTTAGGTACTCTGGTAGCTTGTCTTTACACATCTCAGACACATTCTCTTTGTTTGTATCAATACTGGCAACTCTTTCAGAGTTGGATACATCCTCATATGGCTCACATACACCATTAGGTAAGTTTGCTTCCAGCGTAACATCAGCATCACTGCAATTCACAAAGTTTACAACCATCTCCTTGGCTTGAGTATCAATCACGCCAGGAACCATGGTGCACTTGATTTCGTTGTGAAATATTGGCTCCACATATCCAAACTTTGTCATGTGCTCTGACCCAGGCATGCTTACTGGTAGCCATAATGCAGAGTTAGCAGGTACTGTTGTAGTTTTTCGTACTTGTATTCTGGATGTGACATGTACTTTACCTCCCATCCAACATCTTATGTCAATCTTGTCTGTGTGAAGCAAGAATTGTTTGTAATTGATTTTGTTCACATAGTTTAATAAAAAGTCCTGACCCAGGATACCATCTTGACTCACTTCACATACTATAACTTTTTGTGCGTAGGATATCCCATTGAAATGAATGGCAACGCTTATGGATCCATAGTTGTGAATTTCATTTCCATTAACATCATTTACTTTCGTTTCAAGTGGTGTAAGCATATACTTATTTTCTCCATGCAATTTTTGATATGTGCTGTATGAAAGAAGGGATGCTGTATCAATAAGGAAAACGACTTCAGTTCCCTCAATCATGCCATTTGTATAAACTCCGTTGTCCCATTGACTGTTGGTCTCCCAAGTGTGTCATGTTCTGACCTTTTGTTTGTCTTGAGCTACGTAAGGTTTTGGCCTATTACTACCCGCTGACCCCAGGCCTATTGAATCAACGGTCTGTCGTTTCCCTGGTTATATGCTGAAGATGAACTCTTATTTCCTTGACTTGGAGCTTCATTCTTTCCATCCAGTAGTAGTGCGAGTTTTACATTGGATGAAGGTAGGACAGTTTCTGAAGAAGCGACCTGGGGAGTTACATACAAACCACGTTCTCCTCTTCTCGTTTCTTGGTGCAGGTTTGCTCTGTATTTGGTTTTTCCAGTCTTTTACATTGTTCAAAGGAGTGTTTCATTTTTCTAACAACTCTATTCGTTTTTCAATTATTTGCAGCATTACCCCAATTCTGCCATTGTCATTAGAACCTTGGGGTTCAATTTCATTTGACCAAACTGCTCTAACATTTGCCTTTTTCTTCTCATATTCATCTCCCAGTATTGCATCATATCTCTCGACAACATCTACTGCATCAGCTACTGTCTCACAATTTTTGTCAATACATCGTCACTTCATTTCAATTGGTAATATCTTATAGAACTGGTTCAGGGCAAGAGTTTCCTGTGCTTTAGAATCTAAATTGCAATACGCTTTCTGCGCTATCTGCCTAATGTCATCCCCCAGTGCTGCAATAAGTTCACCAGGTTGCCGTTTTCTCATTTCAAGTTTTGCCAACCACCTGTTTTGATGTCTAGAGCTACCAAATCTTTGACTAAGTCTAGCAACAAGGGTATCATATAAACGTTTTTCCTCATTTGTCAAACTCATGTAAAAGGTTCTAGCTTGACCTCGCAAACTGGCAGCAAGAAAGAGAACTTTGTCACGTTTGGTCCAGTTGCACAGCTCTGCACAATTTTCAAAGTGGGATATGTACTCTTCCCATCATTCTTTACCGTTAAATGGCCCAGGCTTTAAGGTAGGGCCATAGTTTGGGAATAATCGGATGGGAATAGTACCAGCATTATTGGCCTCGCATCTTGGGTGATGGGAGTGATTTTGGTTCTGTCTTGTATATATTGTCTCTTCTTCGTCACTGTGAATTTGACTTGAACCATGCTCATCATACGCACATTGATCATCATCGATTACATCACCATGGCATTGGTTGTTTCTATTCAGGCAAAATTGGATTTTGGGATCTGGAAACTCAGACATTGTATGTGTCAATCAACACAGGAGTGTCTGCGTTCGACCTTTTTTTTTTCTTCTTCTTCTTCTTTCTCTCACTACTTTGACCACCACACTTGACAAGAAAAAAATGGTGGTTGGGGGATAGGGTTCGTATCCTGGGATAGATTTGAATTTGACTTTTGAAATCACACTTCTGACACAAAATTATAAGGCCCCTTTTGGTCCTTAAGGGTGCTACATATGTTTGTACATAGGAAAAGAGAGTGACGTGTTATAGAAGGTCAAAAGTTTGGGGTTGGGGCGATGGAAGAGGGCTTATATAATCAACATAAAAGCGAGAACAGTTTGACAATGTTTAATGAATTCTAAAATTAAATAAATAAATAAATATGAATTGCCTATAGCTATAGTGAACAACCCGATTCTGTAATTATAATATAATAGACTGTATGGGTGGGGGGCTGTCAGGTGTGGTGGGAGACAACTGTTACAATCTATTTTTCATGGGACAAATCTATTATTCTTGTTTAGTCAATGTTGTAATATGCTATTCTTAAATATCCAAATGTACTCACTCAACGCTTTGCTCTGACACTTCGAATTCTGGCGCCGACTGTATTCGTCAGTTGTCTGCTCTACAATGACAGCACTCCCCTATTTATAACCTTCCCCCAGACACCACATGAAACAATTTAGCCAATCGCAGAATGCATGGTAATCCATGTAATCAATCAGTGTATTGTATGGTGTGCCATGCATTGCATTGTAAAGAATACAGTTTTGTATGGTATACAATGTCAACATTATAAACACATATATTACATTATAAAAAGTAACTGAATGCAGTAGGGCTTGTCTATGAAACGAATAAGAATAGTTTATGAGCTCGTGTTTATGTGAAATCAAACTTTATGATGATAACTTAAGTCTTGAATAATTGAGTCGATTCATATAGACGCGGGTTCTGCACTTTATGCAGACGACAGCTATTGTCACATCAAAACATGAATTGCATACATCGATACAAAGGTATTGCAATGATGTTATCACTAAAACAAGCAAATTACTTTATTAGTAGCACCCTACTGTCATTAGAGAGAATAATCGCAAATGGCAGAATATAGAATCTCGAAATACGAAACTCATGCAAATCCAAAATGGCGAACATCATGATACAGTGATATACGTGGACTTTTCCTGTCATGATTTTGTATGTATTTTACATAAATTTCAAAGAGCAATAGTATAAGAGCATAATATGTGTATCAGATAAGCTAAATAGTACGCTCTGAGAAAACACTTTATGACAGACCTTCAAAGACGTTTTATTGAAATGACCTCTACCTCGAAATGAGGTTACACATGTTAAGATACGTTGCCAGGATTGACTGTTAGTTCGACAGACCATATACATTATAGATATATATTGTTTATATGCTTTGTAAATATAATTCATATTCATATGTACAATATTTATAAAAACAACTTAATAGAAGCAAAGACTGAACATTGTTTCCGAGACAGTGATTCTAAACACGGTCATTACAAAATGAAGAAACATTAAGACTTTTACAAGATTTTCCTGGTAGGTCGAATGCCTGAACCAGCAAAACCTGTTGCTAAAGAGAAGAAAGAAAAAAATGGAAGTAATAGTCGAAGAATTGAAGATGCTTTAAATGTAGTCGATAAAACTGATCCAGTTGAATTTCCAGCTCTTGTTGTTACGACGTATGAAACAAGAAAACAAATGTTGAACCTAGACCACCAAAATGTATTACCAGTATAAACCACTGGGTTGATGTTGTTTTTTTTAAAAATAAAATTAAAACTAACAAAAGTCGAATCGACACAAAAAGTGCATCGCATATATATATATATATATATATATATATATATATATATATATATATATATATATATATATTCATGAGGTATCTCGTGTATGGTCAGTATGAAGAACAAAAACAGCAAACAAATGAAAGAACACCTACCCACCCACCCCCAAAAAATGGAGGAACAAACGAAAACAGGAGAAAAAGCATTGAGAAATGTTTTTTCGATCCGTTCAAAAATTAATTGATAAAATTAGACCTGGAACTTATGAAGAAATAAAAAATATGGATAATGATCAATTAGCTGAATGTACTGCCAATGATTTTAGTTATAATGATGTGTTATCACAATATCAAAATTTGTGAAAGGATGATTATCATAAGATGATCTTTAAAATTCGTTATAGTATTTGTGGTATTAGTACGGGTAATTCAGATTTTGTTAAGTTTAAAGAAAAAGTGAAAGAAAAAAGGGATAACATGATCAAAAAATATTATCCTGTTGTTACTGGAAGTGGAAATGCTACTCAAGTAAGTGGTCTTATTTCTTGTCCAAATAATATTCTTTCTGACGTAGATCGACTAGAAATTCTGATTCGAGGAAAACGAGTCGGTAATAATTCTCCAGAAATGATTAATGAAATATCTGATTATTTACAGTTGCTATCATGGACGTTAGGGTTTATTGATCTCTTATTGATGAAATTGTTGATGATTATCTTAGTGATTAATTGTCGCCATGATTAGATATATAAATAACAAATAAGAAGATCGTACATAATGATCAACGTGATACCCGTTTATAAAGCTACTTATGGTGATGGACTCATTGATGCTGTTCAGGAAGAAGCATAGTCAAAATAGCAATACCAATTGCAAAACAATTATCAATGAGATATATTTACGTTGTTCGTGAAAAATCTCCTAGCACTGTTGGTAATTATGTCAGTAAAGCGTTTTCTGCAATCAAGGATTATTAGCAAGATTAATACGACGAAAACCATCGCCTTTGAAATTACCAAGCACTGATGTCATGCCTACAAATGTTAGTAAAGTAATAAACAATGTCGGAAATAAAATATTAGCAGAGTTGGTTGTAGACGCACTGCGTCCAGAAGCAGATACAAAAGATATAACTGTTAGTCTGATATCAGAAAGTGGTTTTTGTTTTAGACGACCATTTTATAGATCATGGCATTTATAATAAAATGTTTAAACGTATCCAGCGTTCGACATAGCGAATCCAGCGTTCGTCATAGACGAACCGGTTCTTAAAGATTAATCCGTGCGCGATTGTCAATATTATTCTGATGATGCGTCGATAACAAATCTGAGTAGATGTATCGAACTTCAAGTTTAAGATACAAGTATATATTGAAGTAGAAGGTGAACTTATAAAAACAGACGATACTGAATATAATGCCGCTGACAGAATATGTTTGGTAATAATGGAATTATGGCGTTGTTTGACAGTGCTACATATATGACTGATGGTAAAAATATTGAAAATATTCAAAAAGACGTTGATATTGCTACAACAATAAGAGGTTTAGCAAGATATTCTGATGATTATACAATATCGTATGGTCCAACAATGATGTTTGCTAAAGACACATCTGACATTCCAAAATATAAAAGCTTAAATACCGGTAGCATACAAGATGCTGCAGGAGATGTAGAAACATCCGGGTTAATATCACATAATACAATCTACAATTTAGGATTTGCAACACGTCGAAAAATGTTGAACAATGTCACACATTTTTTATTTTGTATTCAAGTATACATTTCAAGCTAACTGACCAAGGTGGATATCTCCTTGATGTAAGGGATGCAATTCTGAATTTGAATCTGTATGTGAAATCTTAACGATTTTACAATTAATCGAAATGATATTGTATATAATGTACCAGTTTTTATACACGATAAAGAGGTACTTGAACTACTGAGGTAATATCCCTATAACAACTTACTGTTGATATAATTGTTGATAAATTTGGCAATTAAAAGTATTTTTTTTTATTGACTTAGGAACAGTTACATGAGCTACAGCAATAACATATTATGATCAAGTGTGAACGAAATCAGATTCTGATATATATATATATATATATATATATATATATATATATATATATATATATATATATAAGAGAATAGTTTTAGGAAGGAATGAAATGCGTGAAATTGTGTTATTTTTTAAAACATTTATTATTATAATAATATTTCAGATTTTTCGGAATTATATTTGTAAAAAAGAAACTTTACCAATTCAAAACAGAAAAAATAATTTAGTATAAATATATACAACATAATATTTTTTTTTACTGATTTTTCTTCTAATCTTTCTCACTAGGACTTCTAGCGACTTTCATTTTCATAAGCGAGTGTTCTCGCTATCAATATCTGATATAATCTGATAGATACGTTTTAAACACGGTAGGAGAATAAATATCGTGACTGATATCAGCTCTCCTTACTTTACTAATTGCCATAAAGATAGTTATATTATTGTATCTGAGAAATGACACCAAAAAAATTAAATAATGTTATGTAGTAACAAGCGAGACGCTTTAACAATATTTAAATTATAAATTATTCCTCTATTTCTTCGAAAACGGAAATTTAGTTACAGTATTTGTTACGCGCTTAACCGAAGGCGCGCATGTATCAAAATATTTGACGGCTGCATTATGGAAATATTATTTTTTGGGCTGTCTCTATATTGAGAGACATGACAATTTTTTTCGACTATTCTATAATAACATTCGTAAATGAATATATGACAATATATTTTTGCCCAGCAGTAAATCTAAGATAACCAGTATTTTCAACATTACCGACTAAAACGTTTTTTTAGTTGACAGTGTCTTATGATACCATCATCAGATACTTAGGATGTTTCATGAACTCGTTTTGCTCCATTTTATATTATAATTTTATTTGTTTAAATTATTTTTTAAAATCTTGCTATATTGTCTTCCACGGTTTTTATAACTTTTTCGCTGTCAGTGTTATTAAGGTTTTTGTCATAATATCGCTTCAGCTTGGTATTTTTTTTAACCACCAAATTGTGCACATCACTGCGTTTGTGCTTTAACTCCAATATCACACGTCAAACACGGTTTTGGTCCTTCACTTTCACAACATAAGTTTTGGAAAAAAATATCCACAAAATTCATTTACACAGGCTTTGTTACAGGTCTTTGTCTCTATATTGACAGACATGGCAACTCTTTTTGACTACTCCGTATTATTAAAGAGCCAGATTATAGAAAAGTGATTTCTAAAGATTATTATTATTATTATTATTATTATTATTATTATTATTATTATTATTATTATTATTATTATTATTATTATCACATGCGCAAGCTACCCCACACGGTTTTATAACAATACATTTATATGATCCTAGGTCGCGAAATCGTATAGGTCTTGATAAAATATTTGGTTGAGAGACTGATATAATAAATTAAAACACCAGAGAGGGCGCGACCTCAATGAGACGTCATATGAGTAAGCTCGCGCGCGTACAAATATAGAAGACAAAAAAAAAGACAAAAGAGAAACGAACAACAAAACTAATTCCCAAGAGGCTCTCTTGGAGAGAAACTCTCGGTAAGTCAGAGGCTTCGATTTGACGTTATTGGCCTTATAGTTCTGTTTTTTTTTGTAAGAAGCTTTATTTTTAAGTTTATAACGTTCAATATAAGGTCGTTTCGCCCTCGAAGCTGCTACAATTCTCTAAACTGAATTTATTTTGCTTGTAGATGACATATCAATACACTACTAAATTGTCTCCTTGCTCTGCTTGTCATTTTCTTCGTGTATCTTGCCGAAAACACGCACATATCATGTGATTGAATCATGTTTTCAAGCCACATTTCCATCATAGGTATCAACACCAATGGGTTTAATTTCAGCATGTCTCTGTGGTCATTACGTTAAGTCAAGCACATTTGTTTTAACGTCTACTCAAAAGTGGGTATACTCGCAATTGTTAAGTATTGAAACTAAGTAAATCACCTATCAGCCATTTCTACCGAGGTCTTAAACCGGCTCCCCACCATGCTAACAGGTGCAGAAACAAATCACCTCTTTACGTTTACTATACATTATCATTCCCGGATGTAATAATGTGAATGAAAGAAAACAGAAGAAAGACAGTATTACGTGGGACAGTTTATGTTAAACGGATACTGTTTAGAAAATGAATCATAGACCCTGGACAGCATGTATTCCAGAATGTATCAGATGTCCCTAAAATTTATTTGTTTTTATTCAGAGAGTGGACAAGACTCAATATTTAGGCCTATTCTGATCTCTCGCATGCACTTCTCTCGACTAATTAATGACAAAGGTTGTATGTAAAGGTACGATTTGTAAACTTTTACATACATTTATTCGGCTGTCAACGTCGACACCCTGACGTTCAAAAATACTTATCAAACATGGTAACGCCTTATAAAGTTATATGGCTATTTTCTTTGGCTTTAAAAATTAAAACAGACAGACAGATGTAATCCCTGAGTAATATCGTTTAAAAATTGGTTTAAATCATACACGAACATAAGAGCTATTGTACATAGTGTTAACAAAATCAGTGCATATAATTAAAATTAATTAATTGTTATTTGGTTATCCAATATTTTTTGAGAGTCTGGACTGTAAACAAAGCAGCGTGCAATGGGTCACATATTTTAATTCCAGAGTAGCATCAATCCTCGTTACTTACCTGACTGTTGCCAAAATACAGACAGATAACCACACCTGCAGATAAACATTTACGTGTAAATCAACACTAAGAATACCTAAAGCCTAAATCTAGTTCTTGTATCACTACGAAAACGAGAGGAAAAATGCTCTAAAAATAAGCTTGGACTACATTTAATAATTGTGAATTGAGTCTTATATACAGGTCGCAGACCGATAACACTGGCCCTCTCTCTCGAGGAAGTCTTATATGACACCCAAATCACGAGGACTGAATTAACTGTAATACATAAAACGCTGAGAATATGGTCTGACAGAGCATGCGCAGCCAAATTCGTATCTTATTAGGCAGCTGCGCAATTTCATATTTTATGTAAGCACACTTAAAAATACGGTCAGCTATCAGACTGAGTCAAATAATTTCTGACATTTATAAGAAGAAAGTTACCAGTCTTGTTTGGGTGCTGAATGTCTCTGATGTTAATGCAGAACAAGAGACGTCATTTAAAAGGGTGAATATCACCAGTTAAGCATTTTAAGGTCATTTATTGCATATTCGACTCAAAGGTTATCATATATGTTCTTTGAAGCGGTTATATAATGGCGGTGCAGAAGATTTGTCGCTGTTCTTGAAACAGGTTGGGGAAGAGTATTCAGGGTCACATTTTTGGAGTTTGGCATGAATTAGTTATGTATATGAAAATTCTTACATCTTTAAATGGGCACCGGTTTCTTTCATTTTACTTCAGTTCTTGATATTCAAGCTATCCGTATCAGTTGCGATGCACTTCAGTTCGATACCTTAATTTTTCTTTCTCTTCCAAAGTCCATTACTTCCTATGCAATTGTAATAGTACGATCTTCGCAGTCAATAACTTGTTCTTGGGATGAATTAAACATCTAACATTAGACAACAAATAAAATTTAAGTCTGAAAAGTGTAACAAGTTAAATTGTGGCTACAGTTTATAGCTTTTCAGTCACTCAAACTATATCGACCTTTGCAGAAGCTGTTGTTCAGCAGAAGAGGGACTGATTCAAAATTACAATCGTGATAGTATTAATCCAACTACATCAATATATGTTGAAAAGAAAGAGAAAACCAGTCTGCAATAGTTATCTAAAAGACAATGGATTTGTCCTTGCTAGTGAAGTACATGAATTGTTTTCCCAATCAAGCTTTTTCTTCTCCTGTCAAGCCAATATATTCCTTATCAAGCCTATTTTCCCTAACAAGCCTATATATTCCCTATCAAGCCTTTTTTCTCTATCAAGCTTGTATATTCCCTATCAAGCCTATTTTCAATATCATGCCTGTCTATTCCCTACCAAGCCTATTTTCCCTAACAAGCCTGTATATTCCCTATCAAGCCTATTTTCCCGATCAAACGTATATTCCCTATAATGCCTTTTTCCCTATCAAGCTAATTTACTTCCTATTAAGCCTATTTTACCCTATCAAGCCTGTCAATTCTCTATCAAGCCTCTCTATTAGCTACCAAGTCTGTCTATTCCCTATCAAGCCTGTCTATTAGCTACCAAGTCTGTCTATTCCCTACCAAGCCTGTCTATTAGCTACCAAGTCTGTCTATTTCCTACCAAGCTTATTTTTTCAATATCAAACCTTTTATTCTATATCAAGATTGTCTGTTCCCTATCAAGCCTGCCTATTCACTACCAAGCCTGTGTATTCCCTATCAAGCCTATTTATTCTATATCAAACCTGTCTAATCCCTATCAAGCTCAGTATTCCTTATCAAGCTTAAATTTTCCTTATGATGCCTTAATATTCCTTATCAAACCTATTTTTCTCTATCAACATTATTTTGAAGAACGCCAATCCTTAAATTAACATAGTATACAACTAACATTTTCTTGTATCAGATAATTAACAGTTTGGTTGGATATTTTGTTTTCGATTCGAAAGAAAGATTCTGAGGAAGGAAACTTTAAGATAATGATGAGGGAAGAAAGAAAAAAAAAACAATTGCTTCTCAGCTTTTGTATAACAACTATTTTGTACAGAATATACAAATATATACAATTAGAATCAAAGCGTAGCAAGTGAATGGCTTTGTCTGTCGTGTGAGATTTACAATTCCAGGCGAACAGACATCGCACACGTGGGAGCAAAATATTTATATAAAACACACACACACACACACACACACACACACACACACACATATATATATACATACATACATACATACATACATACATACATACATACATACATACATACATACATACATACATACATACATACATACATACATACATACATACATACATACATAGACGAAGCTATGCTCTTAAAATAAGTAACAGAAAATAGCTAAAGACAAAAAGCTTTGTAATATTAGACAAATAATACATTTCCCAAGAATACAGAGTGAAAATATATTTTTAAAATCTTACGGTATTGCGAATTAAATCCCAAAAATAATACAATAATTATCCTGAATAACGCTCAGTTCAAGGCGATGACGTGTTTGTTTTATAACCTACCGAGTGCTGATGTGTCAACAGTCTTTTGTTGAATCACATTAATATAATTCCATGTTTGAATATATTATAAATTCCAGTGATTGTAGTTATCCAAGAATTTTATCAGAGCAATTTTAAATGTACAAATAAAATTATCTCTTAAATTTAATAATTTGAAGAAAAGAAAATTCAGCCCAAATTGGTCAGAACATAATACAACTTAAAAGTTCTAGATGTTAAAGCACGAATGACCAAATTCTTACAATCACAAGAATGTATGGTTCTCTACATGACCTCAGGTCACAATTAGCATTTTCTAAAAAAAAATGCATTACCCAATGGAAAATAATTTTCTAGAATGTTATATTTAACCTTGTTTATTTAAAACACAATAACCTGTAAAATTCCAAAACTCCAAAACCCTGACCCCAAAAAGCATTTTTACTATTTCACGTTGAGCTTTGTAATGGTGCTGCCGGTTATCAATGTGTTATAATTACAATATCGCACAAGCCCTGGTCAGAGGTATTGCACAACTTGGAAAAACAACAGTCGAACCGCCTCCCTCTAATTATCGTTATCTAGGAGATGATCTCTACGGTGTAATGTGCCCGGTTAATGGATATGGTAATCTGAGATGGTACTTTGAACAAGACAACACACGAGCCCCCGTAAAGATAAAATATGAATTTAATTAAAATACAATTAAAAGAAGAATGACCCTGTGAATTACAATTTCTTTCTTTCTGAATACACTTAGTTCAGAAATACATAAACTGAAGCTTTAAAATAATGGATACATTCATAAAAATCCAAACACTAATAAAAATAAATGAAGTTAGCCGTTAATACTGAGAGGAAATTTCATCATGGAATCGAATGTTCATAAAACATTGGACTGTTGGATGATTCAAAATGACCTTGTTCGTCGACTGGATCTTTTTTTTTTTTTCTCTTCTGCGTTCGTCTTGACTTGCTTGCCCTTTTGTTGTAAGCAGGATTACACAACTCTGTCTCCCAACTTCTTTTCCCGTCTCTGAATTTCGACTTCCTCGCTATTTCTTCAAACAAACTATTTTTCCTTGAAAAGAAAAGGGTAAAACGCCCTAAGTATCTCGTTACTTTAAGAGTTGAGATAGTAAGTCCGTTTTCAGGTTCGAAAAATCAGATCTTACTATCAGTGTTATCATTTATACGGCTAACAAATACTATACAAGTCTTCAGATCAATAGAGCTATACTGCTAATTATTGACATCAGAATTCGGGAACGTCATATATTCCCGTAAATCATTACGTAAAGTGAGGCAATATATCATAACACACAATCCATATTTACTAATATGATAAATTCAAATTAATATAACACTTTCCAATCATAAATGTACACGGCGGGTTTTCTAAACCACCCATTTACCTACCTAAGTATATAAGGTAAAAATTGCTAATTCAGAATTCAAAAATACATTATTAAATCACTGTAAAACCGACTATCCATATAAAAATATGAACACATCATGCATCTGTAACAAAGAAACATATTAAAGTACGTTATTAAATCAATGTAATACTGAACTATTTGTATCATAGTATCGATACATTATGCATCTATGACAAATAAAAACATCATATACATTACATCGTGATAAAGGTAAATTTGAGTTAAATACCTTGTGTTTTGGCGTGCTTCTGCCGTTTGATTTCCGGCGGACTTGCCTGAGCTTATTATTACGAAGGCACTGTTGTAAAATTACCCCCGGAGTCTTCTCCTATGTTGGAACTAATAAATGCTGACCGTCTCTTGCAGAGGTCTTCCTAGACTAATTCAAACTCATTGACTCAGAGAATATATTCCCCAATTCTAGGTTTCGACCCAACCCTCTTTCCTATACATTTGACCAATCGGCATAAATGCTATCCTTGCGGACCTTTTGAAAACCGTCTATCAAGATGCCAAAAATGCCACTTAGGATCGAAATGTCACCTTATCATTTGTTTCCAATCACTCTGACAGCTCTACGTGCGGAATCACATAATTTTAAGCGTGTCAAACACTCAGTCCGCTTTCACTCTAAATATTGTAACAGTCTGACCTAGGTAAACTAACATTCTTTCCGTTCAAACTCTACTCCAAGACAGTTGATTGTCAGCTAGCCTACGAATTAATTACTGGATTTCACTGACGAAAAATTTGGCACTTGACAAGCTGAATAAAAATCATGTATTAAGTTAATTAAGAATTAAGTTCATTCACCTTGAACATAACAAAGCTATTATTAGCTGCTGACGTGAAAAGCCAATAGCATGTTAAAATAATTAAAAAAATTTAAAAAAAAAAACAAACAATTAAATTATATATACATAATCTCAATACAGTCACTATACGAATCAGTAATGATATTGCAACAGGTCTGAGTTTCTGATATACAGCAACTTAAGTGGGCCATTACTGTATGTACTTAAACTCCTTATCTAACAAAATTTAAATATTGAAAGAATGCGAGACAGTAGTTACTTTACCAGAGGTAACCGTATACAACTTCCTAATAACTGGCCCGATAGCCTACCCTGCTCTTCAATGCAGAAAATTATAAGAGAATCCCAGAAAGTCTTTTTAAGAAAGACTAATTACTGTGCAATTATTTTTCCACTACATGTTTTATCGAGGTGAAGAAGCATAACAAGTATTTCTAACCTCATGAAGACATCCAGTATTTAGTTATAAAATGATTCAAGCGTGATTAATTTTTGCAACAGCCATAAGCACACTAGCTATTCTGTCCAAATTCACGCCTTTCAACAATAGATTCATCAAGTAGGTACATATGACATACATCGAAGTTTCACAATATACTACACTTGAAATAAAGTTCTCTCACACTAGATTTCAAGAATACTTTTAAATCGAAGTAGGACTTGAACATTTCGTGTACGTCAATGAGTGTCATAATTTATGCATACAATAAAACAATGCCAGTAGATAACATTCTTTAATGACAATGCTACCGTAAGATGCTAGTAAAAATTCAAGCCTTGAATCCCAGAAAACTATCTTTCAAGCCCAAGGTGAATAACAAGTGAAATTTAATGATTTGTCCTAAGTAAGTATACAGGGGGGATTTTAAAAGAAACTTTAGTGTTTTAGGTTCTGTTATTCAAATGTCAAAATTAATGCCCCGTTAATTAGTCCCCGTTAATTAGTTGCAGACAGGAATCAAAAAGGTCATTTATAAAAGTGCCAGTAAGTAACAGCAATGGATCGTTTAGGCAAACTGCGGGATAAACAATTACAGTGTCAAGTGTCAATATTTTGTGATTTCGTTTTAAATTACTGCTATAAATTATTATTATGAACCATGATAAGGAACCTTTAATCTATGTTAAGTTGTAATGATATTCCTGAGCATAACTACAATACACAAATTATAATGTGTGCGTTTAGCATATGCCTCAATTTCGACGACAGAAAACACCAGATGCCAGCAGCAGCGGTATATGGATTACGGTCGGTTTCCGAAACCCAAAAACAAATACAAGCTAAGCTGAATGTCGCCTCATATGGCGCAGATGGCCTATCACCTATTTATGCTTATTGGAGTCAAATTTGCAAGAAAATAGCATATTTATAAGTAGCAGTAACATAGGACTGATTTATTTTCTGATGGAAATATAAAAATATATAATTGTTTTGGAACCTAATTGCTGCACGAAAATAAATGAAATCATCGCAGTCGTATTTATACTGTATATAGCATAACGCTCCTTACATTATTATACGGAGGGACGAAAGTCTGTTTGTGCTGGCAAACAAACGACGTACGTTAAGACTTGACGGTAAAGTGAACGGTGTGAAAAATACATGCATTTTATAAATAAACTCGTGTCATAGTGAATGGTGTTAAATTACATGCATTTCATAACTAAACTCATGTCATAGTGAATTGTATCAAAATACATGCATTTCATAACTAAACTCATGTCATAATGAAAGGTGTCAAAATACATGCAGTTCATAACTAAACTCATGTCATAATGAAAGGTGTCAAAAAACATACAAACCAAATAGATCTAAAGACAATTTTGAATACAAGCGATTCTTAAATATGTCTGCCTTCTAGTATCAAGTCTGACGTGTCGATAATGTGGCTTGTAATTCAACAGAACATTTAAAGTACTTGTGGGGACATTGATGAATAACTAGATAGTAATGTAATAACACTGATAAATCAGGAGGGCGGCTATATTTTGTCACCATTTTAACTGTTCGATTTTGGTGTCATAAATCGCACATCGCAGGCTTAAGTTCAAGATGTCAGACAACAAGCATATTTTAGTTTAGTGTACAAACGTGTTTCCCTAGTTATAGGCATATATAGTGATATCAGCACTTTTAGCATGGTCATTTATAACGATACATGGCAGTCATTATTTAACAATCGTTAACGGTCTATACTCTCGCTTGTAAGTCATATTAGTAACAATGTTATTTGTTTTATTCATTATTCCTGACAAACTGCACAGAGCCAGATCTGGGTCTCTGCAGTTGGGTTTGACTTATAACCGATTATATACGGTAGGTGATGTATTTTGATTGTTTCTAGCAACACATAAACCAGCCCCGCTTTGGTTTTATCGACTGTGCAATGAGCGGTTACTAATGCGAAGTCAATAAGACCTCCAAGTGAGCAGTCGTCAGTCGAAAAGCGCACGTAGGGGTTTGGACACCTCACGGAAGACACCATCAGGACTATCGTTTAATTTTATTTATACTATTTGTAGACATCTATCCATTTATGATAAAGTTAATGTATATTTTAATTGAAATTATCATCTTTTACAAGGTGAGATAATCTTTCGACATGCTGTTAGGAATTGTCATCAATTTCATAATTATTTTATAAATGTATTAATTATTATTTTAAATGATCATACTGTAATGGCTGACATGACTTAGTTCACTCTAAACGAGATTTTGGCAGGTAATAAGTATTTTAGACTTTTGTAAAGACTGAACATTTCTATCAACATTTGAACAGCTCCGTCGTTTTGTCAAGGCTATTGATACGCGATCTCAACAGCATCAAACCCCGATATTAACACGGACTTGAAGTCTTTCATAAACCATCGTTCTTTGAAGTAGAACAATTCTCTCAAAAGTATTAGAACATTTACAAAATAAGTCTATTATACATTATAAACAGCGCCACTGCCTTGGATGCGAGTCTTTCACTTGTAGATCGTTCGTTTAGGATCATATAAAGGCGTGGACGTCATTTGGGGAAAGGGCAACGGAGGGGGGGGGGGTAGGGAAGAGAAGGACCTCAATTAATATGTGCTATAAATAAAATTGCTGTAGCCTATATACGAAAATTAACATGTCCGTCAAGTTTTGACACACACGCACACACACACACTGAAAGAATTGAAATGACGTCCCTGATGGTAGGTGTTTCTACGACAATGTACATTTACCTGCGATTTTCTCACGTAAAATTAGTTATTTCAAAATACTTAATGAATATATATTAATAGTCAACGTACACGCACGCACATTCTGAGGTATGGTTTTAAAATCGATCATAATCAATATAACATGATGTAAAGTTCTTGTAAATTTAACCATGAAAAGATGTAAAACACAATGTACGCCTAAATCCATCAAGCGTATTTTTATTACTGACTCCTAGGGAGCAAAGCAATTTCCCATAGGATGATTGACTACCGATAATACGTAACTGTCACGATACAGAAATAAAGTTGTTTATTTTATTAGGTACGGCGGTAAAAGTAAGAAAAAAAAATGTCAGTACATTGTAGTATGGATCCAATGAAAACTACCATGTGACTGTCTCTCAAAGTATATCTTCCAGTGAGAAAGGAATACACATTCCGGAGGCGGAGAATATTAGCTCTGCAATAAAAGTCAACTTTGAAAGTGCAAACCATTTTCTTTATTTAAAAAAAAACAACAACAATTATTTGCTTGCAGAAGAGCAGAAACAGATTTGCAAGCGCTTAAGGTTTCTCTCTATGATTGAAAACACCAGTGTACGAACACATGTATTGCAAGGTACTAAATAAAGACAGAAATCGAAAAAAAGTTCCATACTAGGGTGAGGTATGAGACGAAAAGCATTCTGAAATAGGCCAATCTTCCAGAGAAGTACATCTTTCATAATATTACAACCAGTACTGCCTGCATAGCATACGTTCACGGAGAGTAGCATCGTCGCTAGAGCACGGATGGCTACCTACCGTACTAGCTTATAAGACGAGTCAAACTACAAACAACGAAGATCCTAATCTGCCGAAGCATAATGCATCCGTAGATCAGAATCTATGTTGTTTGTACTTACTGATTAGTCCTTAAATAACCTATCAGATTCAGATCTGTCGACGCAGTATGAGATGACATATCTGGGCCTGTGCAGTTTGCAGATGGAATTGACTTTTAAGCGACTACATACGGTTAATTTATTGTTCTGGTAATTTGTATAAACGTCGCACTGTGAGGATATGGAGCAGCGGCATGGATAGTCTTAAATTATCTCTAAAAGGTATGTATCGTGTATTGGGATCAGTCCAGGGCGACAGAACCGAGCTCTTCCTGAAAGCTATCTAATACTCAAAAAGATTGCGGCCAGGAATACTTGGAATTGTTAATTGCAAGTTTCACAAAGGCAGGATCTACGTCATAATTGAAATGTGTGTGTCTGTGATTGGATTTGTAACATAGCTTTAATATTTTTCCCGTCATGTCGCTATTGTTGTTGTTGTTGTTGTTGTTGTTGTTGTTGAACGTCATTTTTCAGCACACGATAGTCTATACAAGGCGGCCAGTATTAATGGTGGAGGAAGAACCTGGGAAACCCCCAGAAAGAACCACCGACCTACGAGAAGCTACTGGCAAGCTTTCTCACATACCCACATTAGCCGAATCTGAGACTCGAACACACGCAGACAGAGGTGAGATGGCAGTGATCCGTAACGGAGAGCGCTTTAGACCACTCGGCCATTCGGGGGCCCAAGTCATGTCGCTGTAATGTCTGCAGTGCTTCAGTTTATAGTAATATCTAGCACTGAGACATCATGCCGGAGACATGTAGCATGGTGTCCCACCCAGTCACAATATCTTGACAACAGGCTGACCAGTTCTGACACTAACCTCTGAGGTCTCACTGGACATATTTGTGACAAATTTCATCCGAAGATGACCTATTGCAGAAAAACAATATTATTACATTAAAGATACAAGTAAAAACTAATTAATGATATTTCTTGAAAGGATGCTTGTAAGATTCTAACTGAGGTAATAAAGTTAATTCCTTATGCACCTAAAGACTTTTATACCGAACCAACACTGCCTCTTTTTTACATTATTTTTTGACCGGAATGAGCGAACATTGCATCAAGCGTCCATTCGACAATTTTGTCTGCACCATAGGCGAGAGTTTGTTGGTCTGTTTTCAATATAAACTAGCGCCCGTACAAGAACCGCTCCATTAAATTGGGGGTGATACGGTGTAGTCGTTAGGTGTTTAATTGACATAAGTCGGTTTACCTCTACCATCACGCTACTCATGAATTGTGTTCCTTGATCGGCCAGGATCTCGTCGGGCACTCCGACTCTTGACCAAATCCCAAACAGCACTTGCTGCAGCGACAGTTTCCGAATCAATATTACGCAACGCAACGGCTTCTGTATAGCGTGTAGCGTAATCAACGACCGTTAGAATATAGTGATTTCTGTATGACGACGCAGGTTTTATCGGTCCGATGAAGTATATCGTGACGTGTCGAAATAGTTCATTCATAAGGGGTGGGGTGGGTGTGTACTTCCCAAAGGGACGGGTCGATGATCCCTTGTCGGTGCCATTCTCTGACAGTTGTCACAGGAGAGAGAGAGAACCGCCTGACATTTCTCTGGAGCCCAGGCCAGTAAAATTCTTTCACGAGACGGTTACCCGTTTTGGCAATTCCCATGTGTTCTCCAATGAGATTTTCGTGCGCCAGTTTTAACACTTTGCCTCGCTTCTCTTTCGGCACGATGACTTGCTTAAAGTGTTTGCTGCCTTTCCTGGCGTAGCGATACAAGATCCCCTTCTTGTACGCAAACTTCACCGCATCATTCGGAGTTTCCTTCTCCTTTTCCTCTTCAACCTATTTCTGCAAGTGCGTCGTCCTACTGCAGTTTCCTCAATTCTTCTGGAAGTACGTTACTGACCGGTGTCGACGTAACTTCCATCGGAGTCGGTTTTGTCTGTCAACTCTTGGATCTGGTTTCCACAGCACTCACCGACATCGGTGCAGGTTTCGGGTTCATTTGTGGCAACACATAAAGACATCTCAGTATGACGTCATGTGACAGTCCAGCCAAGCACGCACCTTCAATTTTTCCCTTCAGGTACCCTGAATGAAGGTCATTGACAGCAAATGGCAACGAGTCACAAGTGCTGTTCGCGTACTGGACTTCAATTGCCTTCCCTGTGCACTCCTCAAGCTTCACATATTTCTTGTCGACAAGGGCTAGAGCTCTACACCCAGTGTCGTACATGATGGTGGCACCTTCTCCGTTGACAGTTGCGGACGCAAGGTTTACTGGTTCACAACTTGCCTCCGGCTCGCACTCCTTTCTAGCAACATTTACATGGGTTTGCCTGCCCTTGGGATAGTCCCTGGCAAAATGCCCCTGGAGCTTGCAATTGAAACATGTCGGCGGCCTTCGCCGACCTGCAAGACCGGTTTTCGTGGGTGATGCCTGTCCTGGTCTATGGTTGGCATTCTTACCTGAGGATCCTCCTTTGACCTTCCCGTTGCCCTGACGTGTACAGACAAAACGGCTCTCCCTCACCCACACGGCGCGACTCAGTTGGTCGGGGTCGGTCCGTCCCCCCCCCCCCAACCTTCACTCTGTGAGTGTGACTGCTTGCACCTCGCCGCCATGCTAGATATTTTTTCTAGCGTCCTGTGCTCTCTCTCTCTCTCTCTCTCTCTCTCTCTCTCTCTCTCTCTCTCTCTCTCTCTGACTTCTTTGACACGACGTTTTCAAACATTACGGGTTCTTCGTTCGGGAATGCTTTAGATGTATTCTCGGGCAAGTAAAACTTTCCTTTTAGCACTTCCCGGTTGATATCTTCCAATTTATTGACTGCAGGATGACGGCCACGTACTCTTCCAGTGACACGAACAAATTCGGTGGTTCAGATGTGGGTAAGTAACCGTTGCCTAAAAAGCGTTTGGTTTTGCTAATGCGCACCCAGTTTCTTGTTGCCAAAACTTCGCCTTTATTGTGGACAGTCACCGTCGGGGACGCACCAAACACGTGCTCAAAAACAGTCACTTCGTTCTCGAGAGTCACATCTTGCGAAGATATCCGATGCTTGCGGGGCATGTCCGATGCGCATATGGTAAGGTTGGTTGTACGCTTGGACCAAATACAGTAAGACGTCGATGTACTCGAGGGTATGTTGATACGCAAAATATTTCCCCATGCGTTCTTTGAAAGTGCGTTGAAAATATTCCACAATGCCAGTTTTGGTTTTGGGATTCTCGGTGGTTAACAAATGAACGTCACGTTTCTTTAATTCGTTTTAGAAAGCTTGGTTCAAACATTTGGTGCCTTTGTCGGTTTGCCATCAATGAGCGTGACGACCACTTTGTTTCAACACCAGATTTAGGTCTCGCACTAACTCACTGCTCGATTTGGAAGTCAATGGCATGACCCTGGCAAATGTAGAAAAGACGTCGATGACCCGAAACAAATTTTGAAAAACAGATGTAGGTAGCCAAATGAGAGACATCGGATAAATATGCTTGCAACTTATGATCTACACCCGCCATTCGGGTGTAACTTCTGGTAGTCCATTTTCTTTTATTTTCTTCTTTTAGCCAGAGTGATTGTGCATATCTTTCAAGGGCATCTTTAGGTGCTCAGGAGCACATAAACTCTAATTCTCATCGTTTACCACAAGTCTTTTTTTTTTAGACTGGAAAACGTCTCCACTGATTGTATTTACGTTGCATCATCTTGGTGACAGGCAACACACGTCGTGGAGGTCATCGCAACTGACTAAAACGGGACAGTTCTTGTTTGGACAAATCCAGTTAACTCTGTAACATGCATCTTGGACTTTGATGTTGGGGGCAGGTACTTTGTCAGCAGCCGCAACTGCCAATAAAGCGAAAGAGAATGTCAACGCTGATAGAGACGTTGTTGAAGACGCAGGTATCCATTGTTTCATCAACTGAGAAAGAACGGGTGTCAAATTAGGCTGGTCTAACATCCCCAGGAACGGACAAATGGAAGAACCTGAGACTACTGCATACGAAATTACCGTCGCTACATGTAGTGTTTGCGTCCTGTCCGAAGTGCATTTCATGCGGGTAGAAGCTGTCTTCTGTGGACGTTTCTTATTCAGTGGGCTTTACTTTGTCTGGGGACTCGTCTGCGACCTGGTCTTGACACCACTGCTCATTTTCGTTGGGATGGGTCCGTTTGGCTCTTTTGGGGAGGGGAAGGCCTTTGGGAGCATTGGATTGCATTTTAAGAGGGACCGAATGATGTCACCTTCTAGAAAAATACTACCTCCAGGTTTCAAAATGATTTGCCTTTTGGTTTGAGTGTTGATGCGAGGATAGGACATGTGAGTCAATGCTACTTTGTTTCTCTCAGAAAAGCGTTTGGTTTGATGTGGAAAGTATATGATGCCTTGAAGGAAATGATGTGTTGCCAATGTAAACCATCGTAAGACTTTTTTGACACTGGCCTGTTACACACGAGCACGTATTTGCGGATTTTTTTCGTGAATGATGCCGTACAAGGCTCGAATCAATATGACTGGAAGATGAGACTAAAGGCACGTTGTGTGAGACAGCCAAAGTGTTCGAGGTTTTGTAAGATTTTTTTGTTGTTGTTAAGTTGATGACGGGAACGTGTACATCAACTTAGCAACAAGACAAATATATCTGACAAATATATCTGACCAAATATATATTTTAGAAGCACAAAACCAGTTTCATATGGAATTGTACAAAAGTAGAACTGCTCAGCTTAATGATAAGGTTACTCAAGAAACTCTAAATAGATTTCTTATTCACAATATTGAACTTAGTCTTGAAGAAAGAGAATCATGCGAAGGTTTGGTTACAATTAATGAAGTCAGTATGTCTCTAAAACGGATGGAAAATGGAAAAAGTCCTGGCTCAGATGGATTCAGTGTAGAGTTCTATAAATTTTTTCGGACGTTTCTTGGGGGATTTATATGCAGATCAATAAATTACGGATATGCTGTAGGAAAACGTTCAGTTTTTCAGACTCAAGGAGTCATCACATGCCTACCAAAGGAAGAAAAAGATAGCATATATTTAAAAAACTGGTGACCTATATCATTTTTAAATATTGACCATAAAATTGCTTTGGGAGCCATTGCAGCCAGGATTAAAAAGGTTCTTCCATCAATAATCAGTGATACTCAAAAAGGATATATGAAGGGAAGATTAATTGGAGAAAATACCAGGCTATTTTATGATATCATGGACCAACTTGAGAATGAAAATAGATATGGTTTATTATTGTTAATCGACTTTGAAAAAGCCTTTGACTCCATTAACTGGACCTTTGTGGAAGAAACTTAAAAATCTTTTAACTTTGGTGATTCTGTTTGTAAGTGGTTTAAACTGTTTTGTAATGATTCTAAAGGTTTTGTTATAAATAATGGGCATATGTCATCATTTTTTAGACTAGAACGAGGATGTCGTCAAGGTGAACCCCTTGCACCTTATTTATTTATCTTTGGGGTTGAGATTTTAGCTATAACGTTAAAGCAAAATGCAGATGTACGGGGATTGATCTTTGACGGCACTGAATATAAATTGGGTCAGTATGCCGCTGACGCTTTTATTCTTCTTGACGGATCTCAACTTTCTCTTAAAACAACTGTGAATATCTTGCAGGGTTTTCTCTATTATGACTTAAATGTAACATAACAAAAACAAAAGCTATTTGGATTGGAAACAAGAAATTCTCCAATGAAAGAATATGTCCTGAAATGGACCTAATTTGGTCCTATTCTAGCTTTACACTCCTTGGTATAGAATTTTCTCTAGATTTACAACAAATGGTGGAAATTAATTATATGAAAAAACTAACAAAGGCGAACACTGGCAAGCTGGAGTCAAAGATATATGCCATTAGCTGGTAAGGTAATTGTTATAAAAACTCTTTTTTCAGCACTTCCAAATCCATCAGCAAAAGTTGAAGCAGAACTAAATCGCACATTATTTAAATTTGTATGGGGTAGAAAAGTAGAGAGAATAAAACGCGATATACTAGTATCCCCAGAAAACGAGGGAGGACTAAACATGATACACATATTTTCATTCATTAGGTATATTAAGATAAGATGGGTAAAACTATTGCTGGAAAAGGAAATGGAGTGTAGCAGAACTTATTCAATTCAACTGTACTCAGAAATAAAAAGGATATTTGGAATTTCGGGAGAAGGAAATTAGAAGAACTTAGTAAGTTCATTAAAACAGTTTTTGGAAAGATGTAATTTTGGTAGTATACAATTGGAAAGAGGAACCGCAGGGTCCAAACGAGTATCTATCCATGAATATTCTAAATTTTATCCCCACTAAATTGTTCTATCAATACAAATCTTGGAGAGAAGCTGGTTTTGAAATTCTGAAGGATCTGATAGATGATAAAGGTAAGTTAATGCCTTTTAAAATAATAAAACAAAAAAACTAGAAGTGATGATTTCTTAAAATACTTCTCCTTAATATTCAAAATTCCAAAAACATGGAAAGATGCCATAAAAAAAACATTTAGTACAAAATAATTTTGAGAAGCAGGAGGATAAAATAATGAACTTACAAAAACAAAATTCACTCAAGTTTGTTTACAAAGATCTTACAAAAAACTAAAAGGCAACACACTGCTAAACATGAAACTTGGATGCAAGTATTTAATAAAAATAGAAGTAATGAGGAGTGGTCTCAGATATATATCCGAGCGAAATCCTGTACTAAGGATACCAAATTGATCTCTTTTAATCTTAAATTAATCCATATAATAATAGCTACTAATGATTTTCTGAAAAGAATTAATATATTAGAAGACAACAAATGTACTTTCTGTAAGAGTGAAAATGAAAGCATTGAGCATCTCTTCTATGATTGCAATATTAACAGTTTTGGTACCGTTTTATTGAACTTTTTGCACCTTTTTACCCAAATAATGAAACATTTCTAGGAAGTGAACAACTGGACTGTTTATATAATTTCTTGCTTATTTTGGCAAAGTATTATATTTATACTTGCAGATTCAATATGAAAAATCCTTCTATTTGTGTTTTTAAGCAAATAGTTGCAATGCATAAGAACATTGAAAATACACTGCTACAGTAAGTAAAAAAGAGGACCAATTTCTTCAAAAGTCGACCTCAATAATGAATATGTAATATGTATCTGATTTTATGCTAAATAGGAACAAAATACTGTAATAATATCACAATGTCACATCGATCGTGTGTCATATGCATGTATGTATGTGTGTGTGAGAGTGTTTTCCTTTTCTGTAGATTATATTTATTATCCCTAGATTATCAGACATGTTAGATTGTAAGGTGACCTTGGGATGGCTCCCCGACCCAGTGGTCAACCTATTACAGGGATAATAATTTTTTTTTACAAAGTGTCGTTGATGACATTGAAAGCAGAGTAAGAGGGATAAAAAAAACAAAAGGTGTAGCCACAGTAGTTTAGGGAATTCCGCCATTCAAAACAAAAAGTTTAATCCATATCTTTGGTTCAGACTTTTAGATGACATATTTATTATCTGGAAGCATTCAAATGAAGAACTGAAAAAAAGTATTGATCGCCTAAATCATTTACACCTGACGATTAAATTTACTTATACTGCATCTAGTACGCGTGTTTCATTTTTAGATGTAAATGTAATAACAAATAGTGATAACACTAAATCTACAAATATTATTAAAATGCATATAATGATTTGAAGAGCAGAGCAAAAGGGACAAATAACACCTATTTTTCGTTAGGTACAGAAGCGGAGTTGATCAAATGGAAAAGTTAAAAATTTGCAAATTTTATTTATTTAACAACTATCAGAATTGCACTGCCCCCATTGCATTGGAAATCGAAAAATTGCCGAACCGTTGCAAAATTTGTAAATATATACAATAGCCGAGTCGATATCGACAGAAGCAGCTTGTCGGGGGGAAAATGGCGGATGTAAACAGTGCCTGAAGGTGTGTATAATAGCGCTCGCTGATTGGTCAAACGAGTACAATGATTGACAACTGGCGATAGGTCAATTCGGAGACTATGGATGATGTCCTAGGCAACCAAAGGCACGGTATTCCGGCAAACGCACAGGGAAAATATACTCGTCTTTCATGAGTTTAATTTCGATGATCGGACTGTAAAATCTGCATAAATTTGCTTAAAATTGCGTGACATAAGTTGGGTGATAGAGGCATGGTTTCACGCAGAGGTTGAAATCCAATAAAGAGTCAACGATAATAATTGGCAACGCTTTCCCATCCAACAGGTTTGGCATGCGCACCGTCACCTTCCATGGTAGATGTATAGGTAGGAGTCAGCAAAAATCACATGATGTGATGATATTCAATCTCTGCCGTCGCAACATACATAATCGCAGCAATCTTAAGGCGCAGCATCGCACTCCACATGAGAATCCCCGAACTTGATTGTTGTCTGTTTAAAAGTATTCAAATTCCTCACTTGGTCTTTGTAGTTACAATAAACTATCGGTCTTGGACCTATTCTCTTTTTATATGCTGACCAATATCAATGTGTCCGTACGGTAAAGTGAACTGCTTGAGAAGCCGACCTCTCTTTTGGTACACGATTTAATAGACTTTCTACAAAGGCCGACTGACGATTTGGCGTGGGTAAACGTACAATCTTTTGCAGTTCGTAGGTGGTCACTCTAAAGTTGTTATACAATCCATACTGCAAAGCTTCTTTCACGATCTAAAATGTCACCACGCGATTGTTGCGATAATTGAGAGTCAATCCTTTTAGTTTACACTCGGTGTGATCTTCTCCTTGTTTGTCCCGGTATTTGTAACCGTAGTTTTGAGGGCCACCAAAACAATAGGATCTTGTTACCAGATGCGCGCCTGTCTAGGCTTCTAATCGTTCTCCTTCGATTTTAGGGTAGATGTAGATGCAACTGTCCGCGTCAAAATATAACACACCATTACCCAACGTTCAATTGTAAGCAAGCATGGGCTGTCACGTAATCCACAATGAAGTTCTTCTTCGTAATTGATCAAGATTAAGTCCTCACGAAGGACGTCCACTTGTTTCATGTATCCGATTTTGTCGTGAATCATCTAGAAGTAGCAAGAACATTCTGTCACATACTCAGTCTTGGGTAAACACGGTCGTTGTGTCATTTTCCCCATTAGCTTTGGCAAACGACCGGCTTTCTTCATTTTATTTCCATTTTTTTCTAAAGTAATGAATTCCTGATACCAGTAGATCACTTTGAATTTAGTTTGGTCTTCGGGAGTATGGCACCAGGAAGTATAGTCACTGGCTTCTCGTTTCAGTTTCAGAAAAGGCATTTACTAGTCTGCGAAAATGCCTTTTTTGAGTTAAGCCTCTCTTGTGGTATTTTTTGTCTTAGGAAAGTCCTAAATTTTGTACACTTCTAACAGTTGGTGTCCCAGTTCCAGATCTTTAAACAATTCCATGCTGGCCCACGTTCCTGTCAAGGCGCGTTCTTCCTGGGTCTGCTAACAAGGTAGGTCTTGGATGCACATTTGTGCACAAGTACGGCACATTGGAAACATCAATTTTTCTTGGCAACAGTGACGTAAAACTGGATTGTACAAATCCGTGTAAGGCAAGACTTTCCAATCGATCAATCCTTCATATTGTCGAATGTTGTCCAGGTCGATTTGCCCTGAGGAAAAGTGACAATATGTGCACATGTAAGGATGCAGCGATCATACGTCCAAGTATTTGATTTCTTCTACTTTCTCCACGTCGGTTTGGTACAACAAACAGGTGACACTTGTCCGTTCTCCCTACAAACTATCTCGTATATTCATAAATTTCCAGGTCCGATCGACAATACTTTAACATTTCTTCTTGAACCTCGACCAAGGCTGAGGCTTGAGTCTGTTGCCAAGTGTAGAAACTTTTTAGGTGCGCATGTTGTCGGAGTCGTAGCAGTTAGTCTCATGCAAAAAGGTTAGACCGGCGTGTTCATTGGCTTTGGTATTGAATAAGTGTGGAAAAACCTTTGGCCATTTATTAATCCAAACACTTTAGGCATTCGACTCAATGGCATGGCGAAGTAACTCATCTAATCTGTAAACTGCACTTGCCCCACTTTCATGGATTAGATTTTGGCTGCGTTCAGAGTCAATCTAAGACGTTCCGTATAGTATCTGAATATAAGCTTTCCCTCGTACTCAGATAAATTGTGAGACAATCCGTAACGTTCGATGCCCTCTTGGCTGATAGTCTCGTCGATGGAGTTTAAGATCCATTGGGCGAAATCGGCTCGTGTGTTCGATTCCCGAAGCAATTTTCACGCCCTCCAGAAATCTTGCTGCATTGAGGGCAATAACTAAAGATAGGTTCTTGAACGCACTTCTTGCACGCTCTATGAACCACGCAGAAATTAGGAATGTGGATGCCAGCCTCTTGCACGCATTCGAAGTCGAAAAAGATGAAATTCCCTTTCTTTTGGTTATTTTCTTCCTCTGGTTTGGATTTTTTTTAATGTAGTATTTATATTCCAGGTCCAATATTAGGCGACAAATGTGACATCGTTTTTTTTCTCGACACACGTGTAACTTGCCACTATTGGTACGTATGCCTTGTCCACAAGTAGGCACCATCTCAGGAGTTGGGATGCACTTTTCTGCTGTGAACCTTGCGTCTTCACGTGTTTTTGGTAATAAGCAGGTTGGACTAAGGTGCCATTACAATTGGACAAAGCACTCGTTCTTGTCCTTCGTCCAGACAGGATTGAGAGGCCAAACATTCCGCACATTTCGATGCTTGTGTTGCTCTCGATTGTTTTAACCATAGTCACATTACTCACAGGAATAACTCTGTCCCAGGAATGAGGCGATACTGGTGATGGCATCGAAATGTTCATCGTGATAATAGACGTGAATGTATATTCCGTCTTTGAACTCTTTGCCTCGAAACAATAAAGGTACAGCAATTTCTTGAGGGTACGCTTTCAATGTGTAGGCTTGGAGCCAAGACGTCTTGCAATGTTTGCATTTCGGGAAAGCCACAGGGTGTATCTTTGGAGGTTCCCGCTTGCTGTAACAGAAGCTCTGCTTCATTTCGTTGTTTGTCTAGGTCAGATCGTTGAATATTTTTCCAGACTTTGGTCCATCCTACCGTGTAGTTTATGTCGTCATCCATTCGTTCTATCACGGTGGCACAGGCTAAACACATCTGGTCTTGAGGGTTGTTAATTCGGACGAGGATTGCTTTGGTGCTGAGAATGTCGTAAACCAAACACATCTGTCTGCACCCGTTTCCTTTGGAAACAAAAACGTGGGCCATGAACAGTGTCGCTTTTCAGTCGGTGATGTTAATCTTGTCATTGGAATGTTGCACGTGTTGAATCATGTGTCGATTACTTTGGAAGGTTTTCATTCTGATAGTCTGCTAAACTCGATCTTAACGTGGGACTTTAAAATTGTCGTGGTCAATGGAAAGTCATAAACGATCGTCTTCTTTGGATTCACATTGCCGTTTCATTGTAGTTAACAAACATTCCCACACCTCAGCGATGCACTCATATGTTTTCTCAAATGGTACGTGTAGGATGTGGTTCTAAATTTTAACCTCTCGAATGTGGTAGTACTTTTCAGGGTTGATTGATGGTGCTAATGGGCTTTGGTTGAGTGTAAACTCTCTGAGTCTGGATTCTGGATCACTCATGTCATCTTGAAAATCGCTGTCATGAATATGAGCCAATACTTCAGCTAATGTTTAATGCGATAAATCACGTTTCTGCTTCTCCTTTTTTTTTTCTCTCAACGACATGAAACAAACGTTTCATCTTAACTGCAATAAGTCAAATGACTACATTTAAACGCCATATGTCACTTTATATCCTTGTCAGATCAGTGTCTTCCTTATATAAATGGCCAGAGTCTTCCCTTCCAGTATTCATTTCAGTCTCAAACTGATCAGAACGATGGAAGAGCACACAAAAGTCGACTTTCTGGTCCTAGCTTTGCGAGTAGTCATAAGAACGTTCTCTTCAGACAAGCCGACGGTCTACTCTGCCTCTTTTGGAGGTAAAAGTCAAGATACTTGCTATATCTATAAGAAGGAAGGAAATTTTACTACCGAGTATCATGACCATCAAAAAAGCAAAACAGGTATCAGAAGAATCACAGGTCAAAATACATGTTACCATTGTCAAGAGATCGGACAAAGGTCTTCAGAATGCCCTACACAATAACACCAACAGGAAGCAGAGGGGTTCAGAACAGGAACAAGAGCCACCCTCTCTAAAGGAAAAAACCTGACACGTCCACAGGTAGAAGAGATTTTGAATTTTGTAACCCATTTAAGGACTGGTTTAAAAGTCAATCTTTTTCGATTCGCTCTTCCACTATAAATAACTGCAGGTCATTTCATTCCTTTCACCTGTTCTCATCACAAGAAGTGGACTAACGTTGAATCATCAACCTTCGTATCGTCGATGCTCTTCCGCACAGACTTACCCATGTATGTCAGATCATCGTGGACAATCATCCGGATCACTGATATGAGCGTTTGGAAAAGAAGAATTTATGTGGAGAAACAAAGAAGTCATCATCTACGGTCCAGAAGTCAGGATATGTTTGAGGAAAAGAAAAAGACCTATGCGATGCCTTTTATGGTACCGAAATGGTTTTAACAAAAATAATAAAGTCCTTTTCTAGGACCACTCATTTGCCCCAAAAAGATATTTATTCTCTTTGCTATATTATGTGTATTTTTGTTTCTTTGTTTACCCTTCCCACCAAGTGTTGTTTTATTGGCATAGTTTATGAAGTAGTTTAAACCGCTACCTGCAACCCGCCACCCACTACTCACTAAACATGCTGAAATTATCCGCTGATCAACACTCACTGAACTAGCTGAACTTACCCACTACTCGCTACCCGCCAATTACAGAGCTAGCTGAACTTACCCGCCACCCGCCCCTCACTGAACTAGCTGGATATACCCACCACCCGCCACCCATTTGACATGCTGACTTACCCACTGAACTAACTGAACTTCACCGATAACCCCTGTCATTGTTTGCTATTTGGCCCAATTGAGGTCAGCTATTAGCCACATTGTTGCAATCTCCAGTACCGTGACATCGCCTCACGTGATCCATTCCTATTCAACCGACTTTCCCTTGTCGCTATACCGACCCAGTAGTCCCCATATTTAATCCCCCATTGTCACTAAACATGTCCAGTGTGATTTTCAAAACCTTGTCACTAAACGTGCACAACGATGAGTGGGTGGGTCTGTAATGTATTTTCCATTCTCGCTAAACTGCCCCCTATCATTACGATCATGTTTCAGACCTAACACTAACTCTTAATGTTGAGCGCTAAGCAAGGCAGCTGTTAGTACTATTTTTGTATGTCTTTGGTTTGACTCAGCCGGGGATCGAACCCACGACCTCCCGCATCCGAGGCGGACGATCTAGCCACTAGGCCACTGTAGCGGACATAGTTCATTAAACTATCGTAAAACGTATACTGTAGGCATACTCACTCGTATGACTGACTAAGCTGGGCACATGGGAGTTGCAAGAGTTGATGAGCACATTTATCATCCGTGGATGATGACACCTATGTGTATATATTGATTTTCCAGTAATGTCACATATCGGGGTGTCTTGTCATTCTAACAGTTTGTATGGTTCTTCTATAGAAGTATGTAAATATAATATGAATTCGTTTTTATCATTACATTATGTAGTCCCTCTTTCTTTGTTCATATATAACATGTGTATGTTGCATGGTACTGATTCTTATTTCCATGGATACACCAAAACACAGATGGAGAGATGCCGTAAAGGCAACATTTCACATAAAGCTTAACCAGTAATCCACCAATAAGTCAGAAATCTAAGATTGACATGGTACCATGGCCCATTTTTTCCCTGGCGTGGTTAATGATATAGGTGTCAGGAATATATATATATATATATATATATATATATATATATATATATATATATATATATATGGGAGGGGGTATGTGAGAAAGTAGTCAGTAACTTCCCATGTTTCGGTGGCTCTTACCTGTGATTTCCCAGGTTCCACCCCTGCCAGTTACACTGTCCACCAGGTATATTCAATCTTGCGATGAGATGGAGTTAAACTCCAAAATAACTACATGCCATCTTCTAGATGGTTGCATACATGGCACAATCAAGAAAATCTAATCTGTAGACTGCAGCTATTTATATTTATATATACTTCCATTAATAACTCTGTTCTTTTGACATGGGTCTTTTCAGGAATATGGTTATTACAATGATCAGCAAACAGGACAATTTTCAGCCCCACCTGTCACTTTTTGATTACATAAAAAAGTGCGTTTGCCGATCATTTATGCCCGGACTGTTTTGACACATAATAAACCGACTTGTACAAAAGATTCATTTGCCGGAACTTGTCGGCTATGGCATATTTCAACGTTGAATTAGGTGGATTATCTCCGAAACTCATTGTTTCATCGCCCCTTTTTATTTTGTTTTATATTTTGCTGTTTCTTTGGAGTGTTAATTTCTAAAACAAAAATAAAATACATACAAGCAGCTACATTAGCTGAATGCATTAATATAATAAGTGGCTATTGATTTTCTATTGATTGGCTATTGATTTTTCTTATTCTAAGATGCTATCATCATGGTAGCAATAGATATTTTAAATAACGGAAACCTAGAAAATTAGTTTAGCATGATACTAAGTTCTTAAAATCAAAGAATACACTGATCGTCTAAGTCTGCTCGAAAAGTATTCGTAGAATTTGCATTGAATATTTGTAAACTTGTTTTAAATTTTCTTCAAATGTTACCCTAATAGTTGAAAATGCATGTTTGTGGAATTGTGTCATAGTAAACAGTCTTTTAATTTTTTCTAATACAAAATGCTGCCTTACTTAAAACACTTACTATAATTTAACCTAAACGAATATTCAGATTGTCCATAAAAATCCATTAGTAAGACACCGGATATCCCCACCTCATCGATGGCTTGGATCCCACGGGCTAAAAGAAGGCAAGTGTTATAGAACATTATAACTATGTGGGATAATTTAGGAAACATCGATCTCAGCTTGTCACGCTTCAGAAGTGGCTTTTAGATCTTTGGAATTATTTAATCTTGCAATGTCATTTGGACAAGGTCGTCGAAACTTAGGCGAGTGGTGAAGCATGACTACTCAACCCATTTCTTTTTGTTACCGTCTTAGCCACATCTTAAGACTCCCCATATACACTCAAGCCATTATAGGGACGATAAAATAGAAAGCTGACCATCTGCATTAATTGCTCGACTCACCAGAAATTATGTATGTACTATGTATGTATTTTTTCAGACAAATATACCAGTCCACCTGGCTTTTTAAATTCTATGAAATCAGTTCATTTGCTTATACCCGTGTCAATGTTAACTTGCGAGCTTTAAGATACGTTGACCCTCAGAAGGGTTATTTCCGTGTGTCTTACACGGAAACTTCTGACCATGGTATATTATGATATGCACTAATAAAGTCCATCTTGTGTATCCTAATAAGAAACAAGTTTCCTTGGCAAGATGTTCGCAACATTTTCTCTGAAGGTTCGAAAAAATGTGTTTGTCATGTATAACCGATAGCTTCCGGCTTCTAAAAAACGTTAAATGTTGTTGCTGTAGATTTTAACGCCATTTCTCGGCGGACAGTAAAACTGGTGGAGGAAAATCCCAGTACGAACAACAACAAAATTCCCACGGGAACTATTTTTATGAACAGGTCTCAGGCACTGGTACACATGTTTTGAAATATTTATATGAATGCGTGCGCGTTTGTGCGTGCTTGCGTGTGTGTATGTGTGAAGGATGTTTTGTCAGATGAGAAATGTCAATGCCACTGAATTCTAAACCTTTACACATTTGTCTGCCTTTGTAATATCTATCATTTCTTTTTTCACTTTAAGACGCCAAGCGGTTTTATTAAATCACGCACAATGTCAGGAAACGCGATATTTAAAAGCAGTGTTCATTGTAAGCTGATCACTATTTCCGCCACAATGTCCTATTTTTGTGTACTTCTTAGTCAATGACATGATATATATTCACACGATCTCATTCAACGTGCACTCAATCAATGCAAATGTGGAAGTAACTTTTCGATATGTCAAAGCAATTAGGCATAATTATTATATACCTAAATCTTAATTCTCGAGTTATTTCTAACTTCATTTTCATACTCACCACCGTCAGTAATGATCAATTTGCATCACTGAATGAGAACAGACTTAGAATATGCTGTAATTGCTACAAATGTCCGACTGGTTCACACTCTATATACGTTAATTTGAGTCTCCTATTTCACCATTCACACAAATTTAGTTAAATGTACTCGACCTGAAAAGGAAATTGCACAAAATTAAGCTTTTGCCTTATTTCTGAACATGCAGCAATACCGCAATTTTATTAGGGACCAACAATTTAATGTTCACGGACACGGTCCTGACAAGCTTTTGGCAAAACAAAAACAATTTTTAAATGTTATGATGCTCTTCTTGCGTGAAAGGTTCTGTCATTGTTTTAAGTTCTCTCTACAGAGCGGGTGAAACAATCTAGAAAAATAAACAAATGAACATAAACGATATACTCCACTCTCGATACCACAATCCTATTACAGGTTCGCTTTAGCAATGGAGGTGACCAGTTGTCCCAAAGGTCACGTGAACATGAGTAGCCATATAGAATGTGCGATCCTTGGATGTGGGACATATCAACATTTCTAAATTACGGCTTCTGTAAAGGTCGAACCTTGGACCTCAAGAGTGGAAACTGAGTGTATATAACGCTGCACAGCCCTAATTCAAAATATCAGTCTCCACTTTCGTAATAGCTTGTACCTGAATTAAAGTATATACGGCACATAATTTTATTAACACGGACAAACTGTGGGATGTCATATCTAAACACAAATTTTTCATAATATAAATTTTGAAAGTCTAGCCTTTTCTGCATCGCGTGTTCTATTAGACCTTTACGGTGCTAATTCCAAATAATCATGTTAACAAAATTCGAGTCGACATTGCCATGACACCTGCAAACAGCATCGCTTTCATAATTCTCCTCAAAGCGAGTTATTTCGGTGGATAATGTTTGGGAAGATTCAGTTCTCACATCTATCAACTGTGAACTTTTTCCAAGATTTATAAAATTTACTTGCGTTCAAGAAATGATGATTAACTGTATTTCAAAATTAATATAATTCTATATGTATTTTAATCCTAAAAAATCAGTATATTAGTTTTAAATTTCTGAATGGTACTCACATTTGGTTAATTAGAACTGACGTTCATTTTAACATGGTCGGGGTCTGCGCATATTCTTCATAATATATATATATATATATATATATATATATATATATATATATATATATATGTATGTATGTATGTATGTATGTATGTATGTATGTATGTATGTATGTATGTATGTATGTGTGTGTGTGTGTGTGTGTGTGTGTGTGTGTGTGTGTGTGTGTGTGTGTGTGTGTGTGTGTGTGTGTGATGTTTTAAGAACTTATTTTATTTATTGAAGCAGTTTGTACGTTACTTTAGTTATAGACCTGCAGTCTGAATAGTAGTATCGGTCAATCAAATTAAATATCAATATATCCACAAGAATATTATCGTCGATATCCACATATGCCTCTTTCACACTCCAATAATCAATGAGGGTGAATAAAACACACAAGAATAATAAATGTAAAATCAAAATGTGACACAAAAATGTGTATAATACCTGAATCGGTCGGTGTGTGTGTGTGTGTGTGTGTGTGTGTGTGTGTGTGTGTGTTTCATAACTTGCTTAAAATAATTTGCAACGCATGTAGTTATGATGCTTAAAAATATGACAGATGTGCTCCCCAAGGAATTTCCTTTAAATGACAATTGGCTTCGTTAGTGTACTGGTAAATATTACGGTCAGCTGTACGGGTAATCTGTTTTATGAAACAGTCTGACAAATCATTGGAAACTGGTATAATGAAAACATTTCCTGGCTTAAGAAACGTTTTTGTTAAACGGTAAGTTTACTACAGCGTCCAGGGTGGCAGAAGGAGGGATAGACAGAGAAAGAAGTGGACTGACAACATCACGGAATGGGCCAGGAAATGTTTTGCGGAGACAGGCATTGGCACATGATCGAGATAAGTGGAGGGAATTGGACAGATGTTTAGCAGCACAGTACCTCGACGAACACACTAGGTCAAGAGACTGTTAATGATAATGATGATATTTACTATGGTTGAAACGTGTGTCTTAATATCTGTTTGCTTGTTTGTTTGTTTTTTTATGGTTTAACGCCATTTTTCAGCACAATATAGACTATACATGGCGGCCAGTATTAATGGTGGAGGAAGAAACCGGACAAACCCCGGAAAGAACCACCGACCCACGAGTAGCTACTGGCAAGCTTTCTCACATAACTACATTTGCCGAATCTTAGACTCGAACACACGCAGACAGAGGTGAGATGGCAGTGGTCCGTAACGGACAGCGCTTTAGACCACTCGGCCACTCGGGGCCCCGTCTTAATATCTGGAAGATTTTTAGTCCAAAAATAAGATATAGTTCAGGAAAGCAGGATACAGCGAAATAACGAATGTAAAACGAAACAGATACAATGTACAGTGTAATATGAAATTGTGTATATATATATAAAAAAAAACAATCTGACTGGGCGTTCTTGATGGCAACAGTTGGATGCTAAATATTTTATTGCATTTGAAAGATGAAAATGTCAGTGAGATATGTTTGCTTTTATAAATTACGAACATTATTATCTGAATGATTTATAATGTGGTTTAGTTAATGGACGTCAAATTAGAATAACAAGTACATTCATTCAAAACCAGTTAACAAAATATGTAATTATATTAACCTAAAATGAAAGCATAAGTGGAGATGGATTTCGGGAAAATCAAATCACCATTATATGATAACGGGACTTATTAGGTTCTGATAAACATGGAAGTGGCTACTGATGAGAAACACCAAACTGGATGGATGTGAAATAGAACGGAGTTCGGATGGCGTACCGTATTATCGCTAAACACATTCATGCAGCATCTGTATTTAAATTTTAAACCATCCTGATGATTACTTTTCGTGAGCAAATTTTAATCCATACATGTATTTAAATTTTAATCCATACATGTATTTAAATTTTAATCTATACATGTATTTAAATTTTAATCCATACATGTATTTAAATTTTAATCCATACATAATGGTACCATGACTCTGAATCGTGCATAAATAATCAGGTCCGGAATGGGGTGGGGGTAGGGGTGCAGGTGGTGGTTGGGGTCAGACACCCGGGCTAAAACAATGTTACACACACAAACGTGCAGTTACTTGTCACTTGAAATTGTACTTCCATTGTATTCGTGAGAACGTTTATTGGGTATTATGTACACTTTGAGTGTACAATATCAGTCTCCACTTTCGTAATAGCTTGTACCTGAATTAAAGTATATACGGCACATAATTTTATTAACACGGACAAACTGTGTGATGTCATATCTAAACACAAATTTTTCATAATATAAATTTTGAAAGTCTAGCCTTTTCTGCATCGCGTGTTCTATTAGACCTTTACGGTGCTAATTCCAAATAATCATGTTAACAAAATTCGAGTCGACATTGCCATGACACCTGCAAACAGCATCGCTTTCATAATTCTCCTCAAAGCGAGTTATTTCGGTGGATAATGTTTGGGAAGATTCAGTTCTCACATCTATCAACTGTGAACTTTTTCCAAGATTTATAAAATTTACTTGCGTTCAAGAAATGATGATTAACTGTATTTCAAAATTAATATAATTCTATATGTATTTTAATCCTAAAAAATCAGTATATTAGTTTTAAATTTCTGAATGGTACTCACATTTGGTTAATTAGAACTGACGTTCATTTTAACATGGTCGGGGTCTGCGCATATTCTTCATAATATATATATATATATATATATATATATATATATATATATATATATGTATGTATGTATGTATGTATGTATGTATGTATGTATGTATGTGTGTGTGTGTGTGTGTGTGTGTGTGTGTGTGTGTGTGTGTGTGTGTGTGTGTGTGTGTGTGTGTGTGATGTTTTAAGAACTTATTTTATTTATTGAAGCAGTTTGTACGTTACTTTAGTTATAGACCTGCAGTCTGAATAGTAGTATTTATAAATTACGAACATTATTATCTGAATGATTTATAATGTGGTTTAGTTAATGGACGTCAAATTAGAATAACAAGTACATTCATTCAAAACCAGTTAACAAAATATGTAATTATATTAACCTAAAATGAAAGCATAAGTGGAAAAGTAATCACGAAAAGTAATCATCAGGTCCGGAATGGGGTGGGGGTAGGGGTGCAGGTGGTGGTTGGGGTCAGACACCCGGGCTAAAACAATGTTACACACACAAACGTGCAGTTACTTGTCACTTGAAATTGTACTTCCATTGTATTCGTGAGAACGTTTATTGGGTATTATGTACACTTTGAGCGAATAGACACAGACTTTTGCTTTGGCGTCCTTTCAATGAAAGTTAGGGCCCTTTAAAATTTTGGAACAACTACGTTTGCAGATCTATAATATCAACTAAATAAATGCATGAGGTTACTACGATTTAACCCAATAGCGAATTACAATATTAATTCTTTACGTCACATAACTCATATCTCAAAATTTGCATGTATATCAAACACTACAAATGAATCAAACTACAAATGGTAATTCCATGTACTAAAGTATACATACTGCAATAATTAAAGTACACTTACTTTGCAGTAATAGTTTACGACAATCGAGCAAATAGTAACTAACATGTACCGAATCTCCTGGTTATTCCTGGAATAACATTCCCGCCAATATCGAATGACGTCGGAGTAGCTTGTTTCCTTTACTTTCCGCAAGATGATTCTAGGATACTGACATTTTTAGTTCTCAAGATAATATATTTAAACTTGCGATTTTAGTGTTTGGAGACGCAGTGCTCATTTCCGATTGGATGTCGGTTCATAATGATCAGACACTGCCCCTCTCAACCGTCTGTCAAGGATGTTTACGACCCTCTTTGATACTCACCTAATCCGAACATAGTAATCCACCACTTACCTGATAAGAATGTTACGTAACTAACTGGCTGCACATCTTCATACATTTTGACGACGCGAAATTATAGCCTCAGGGTCTAACATACACATGTTGAAATCTGGTTAATTCTACAAACTGACAATTTTACCATTTGTGTATACTTTGTATCATGTGTAAGGATATATAAAGTATACACATATCATGTATCATGTGTAAGGATATACCAGCGCATGGATATGTGGATATCTGTGTACACACTGTATCAGTGTAATGTACATAAATGAGTCTGGTTATGTCATACTGCTCTGTATAATAAGATTGAGAATCTATATATACCGTGTACACCGTATCAGAGAGAATGGGTATTTGGATGTGCACGATTCCGTTACCAAAGACGGTAATGGTTTATCTGATGATATTGTTGTTTAGTGTGAGTTTAAATAGCTAGATAAATATGCTATGATAATGCCCTTGTGTGTTCGAACAGGAAGCTTTTGGGGACCAGAGGAGCTGTAGAGACAGAGGAAAATACCATAGTGTTAACATAACCAGAGACACAGAGGAGAACAATGCTAAACAATATATCTTACGTCATGATTACAACTATATGCAATGGCTTATGATATGATTGGAGTGATAAAGGACGCAACCTTTCCAGAGTTTTATAACAAATTATATTATGTAAATGTATTTTATTCAAGTACAAAGGGACTTTAAACTGAATTAATCACATATATTATCTCACACTTAGTGTCAGTGTGGATACATTAAGAGATGAAATCGATAAATACAAACAAGGGTGTAAACGGAAAGTCGAACTAATGCCAACGTGGACATAAACAATAGATAATAGGTACTTTTGACTTTTTGTTTTACAGCTCGAGCTCATTGACATTGTACTGCTACCTGAAAGACTTTAACCTCCCAGAAAGACTTTGTCCTCACTTCCTATTTAAGACTATTATGCGAGCCTACGTGTCTTCCAGTCAGATAAAATGTCGTCCATGCCTGAAGATCGTTAACCAATGTCACACAACATTGAGTGAGCGGTTGTCTTGAAATGTGTATTCACGTTTAATTTGAAGTACGTTTGTTATATTTTTACGCAATTGAAATTATCCTTTGTTTTTTTTCTGATTCTTCAAGAACGGAATGCAATTTTCTACACTGGTGGTGATTAAGTTCGTTTAACCTTTTTAAAAAAAAGTTACGTATTTTCTTTAAAAAAAAATTCTGTTCCTCGCTTTTAAATTAATTCGTGGCTTCTGTGAATTTACCATCACTGAGATTATTTGCATGCTGTTCTAACGACTGTCTCATGAAAATTACATATGCAATGTATGTGTTCTCTTAATAACCTAACGCTATCTGTAATATATTTGCCCTCTTAAAAACAACTCTTTGCAATCCTTTTAAAAAATGGCAACCATAAATAATTTACTAAATTAGATGTACTTTTTACCATTATGTGATATCATTGTGACTATTCCATCTCTATTTGAACATTATCCTAATAAACATATGGTAGCCTACAAATTATGGATAAATAGTGATATGTACTTTAGATTTCAATAATTCTAATCGTGCTCATTATATGCAGGTCCCTGCCAATACATGGTCTCAACACTTCCTAAACTAACTTTGTTATTTTCTGAAAGTGTTTGTATAACATTTGACTGAAAACTGTTCCTCTCCTGCTTTGCGAAAAATTTGCCTATAATATATTGCTGTGTATACAATAGAATATACTGTATAGGATAGATTAAAAGTCTTTGTATGACTCAATAGTTTGACTGTTATCTGGTCCTCTGTATTCTATAAGCTAATAGTCTGTGTGTGTAGTTTGACTGTTATCTGATCCTCTGTATTCTATAAGTTAAAAGTCTTTTTGTACAGTTTGACTGTAATCTGTTCATTTGTATTATATAAGTTAATAGTCTTTGCGTACAGTTTGACTGTAATCTGTTCATCTGTATTCTATATGCTGATCTTCTTTGTGTACGGTTTGACTGTTATCTGTTCATCTGTATTCTATAGGCTGATCCTCTTTGTGTACGGTTTGACTGTTATCTGTTCATTTGTATTCTATAGGCTGATCCTCTTTGTGTACGGTTTGACTGTTATCTGTTATTCTCTTTACTACAGACTGATAGTCTTTGCGTACAGTTTGGTTTTCGGAAAAAGCACGATTGTATCAATATTTTCAGTAAGCAGGGTCTTTAAATATGGTTTTAACTCACTTATAAATCTAAATGCAAACTGCACAGACCCAGATCTACCGTCGTATGTGCTAGCTGATCTGAGTATATGCAGTCTATATGGTGTAATCAGTGAAACAAACATTTATCAGCCTGATCTACTGTCGGGGCATGCGCCAGCAGGTCAGAGTCTATGTTGATTTCAGTTGGATTCAACTTATAAGCAACTAAATATAATCCCCGCAAAACCTACCCCCGCCACGCCACCAACCCAATCACGTCAAACGAAAACACCAGGTACAACCAGGACGGTAACACGTATATGTTTGTCTCTTGTAAAATCTACACGCGCGCAAACATATTGTTACATGTTGCATGTGTATATCAGTGGAAGCAAACAGTTTTAGGTCTTTGTTTTAAATATGGCTGTTTAAAGAAAGTTTTGGTTATTATTAGCTAGAGTTTCTAACTAAAATCATCACGAGATGGCACAATGAAGCACTGACATACAAGGAATCAATTACAAGATCCCAAATCGGTATTTTGGCACGATAAATGATCAATCTTGTTTTCTTTTCAATTAAACAATATGTCATATGCCTCTATTGTCAAGGCAGTACATACGTTAAGATAAAATTAATATAAATTACAATAGTTCTAACCTGTAAGAGTTTAATCAATAACTTTCAACTATCAATTGATGACTGTATTTAGTTTTAAGAAAGTGGCTGATTATCCTATTAAAACTTGCTGTTTGAAATCTCAGTATGGGAAAAGCCGGAATTGGTGTCAGATATTCTGGTTTGCCATTTAAACTAATTTTTACAATGCAAGATGTAATTACAGAAACTGCCTTGTTAATTTAGGTAATTTAACTATATAAACCTTTTACTTATCTGATCAAGATCAACAACTGATGTTATCAAAGTTATTTAATAATTTGTCTTCCATTAAAAGTGAACAAATACAAACATATATCTTAACAGCCAATAAAATATAAGAAATATGTATGCAATTATGTTGACTTTGCTTATCTTAATAGAAACTATGTAAAATTAATCTTGTAAAATCGAGGTAGATGAAACATTTTGACACGGAATTTTTATTATATAAAAAACACAATATTAACAACAAACGGTTATCAACGATTATAATTCATCCCTGTCTGAAGATATTAAGAGTCTCCGACGGCTATTGTAAGCATTAATTATTTAATTATCATACAACCTAGAATAAATTATCATACAACTTAGCATTAATTATCATGCAATAACTTATCATTAATTATCATACAACTTTATCATACTACTTAGCATTAATTATCATACAACGTAGCATTAATTATCATACAACTTAGCATTAATTATCATGCAACTTAGCATTAATTATCATACAACTTAGCATTAATTATCATACAATAACTTCGCATTAATTATCATGCAACTTAGCAACTTAGCATTAATTATCATTAATTAGCATTAATTATCATACAAAAACTTTGCATTAATTATCATACAACCTAACATAAATTATCATACAACTTAGCATTAATTATCATGCAATAACTTGGCATTAATTATCATACAACTTTATCATACTACTTAGCATTAATTATCATACAACTTAGCATTAATTATCATACAATGTGACATTAATTATCATCCAACTTAACATAGATTATCATGCAACTTAGCATTAATTATCATACAACTTAGCATTAATTATCATACAACACCTCACATTTACAACCCAAGACACCACATTTACACTCCATCGCGACAATTGCTTACATTTCTTTGGTCCATTAAAGTAATGTTTGGGTAATTTATCCATACCAAATTAACAAATCAAGAAATATTTACATTTACATGTTTTGCTATATTCTCTTAAATAGGAATCACAATTAAATTTTAGAACATATCACAAAAGTCCACTTTTTTACTTTCTCTTTTCTTCATTGGCATTGGGTCTTCATCTTCTGCTGCTTCTTCTGGCTGTCATTTCTTCTTAAATTTCTTAAATGAAATGGGTTTTTATTTGCTTTTTGCTTCGGAACACTCCTTCTCGTTTTCTTTTCACTCTGAAGACATTGATTTTATTTATATTTATGTTTATCTTTCGTTTCTCCTGTATTTCCTTTTCTTTGGCAATGTGGTTAATATGGAGCCTAATGTTCCGTCCTTTGACAGACATTGCAGGTATCTTGACTTTATCTGTACTGAAAGTGTCAGTAGTCTTGTTAGAAGTGTACTTTCGAATGACCTTCTGTAATTAAAGGACCAGAAAGGTTATTTGTTGTGACTCTCCAATCTTTACAGATTGAACACAGGATAGGCATATTCTATTAGGTCGAGGTGTGCTCTATAAGTAGGGATATATATATATATATATATATATATATATATATATATATATATATATATATATATATATATATATATATATATATATATGTATATATATAAACTAGTCAAATTCAATTTGACTTAATTACCGTCGCGAAAGGATCGCACATTTTGTTAGTCAAATTCAATTTGAATTATTTACCATCGTGAAAGGATCACCCATTTTGTTAGTCAAATTCAATTTTGATTTATCCCCAACTGAATATCTATTCTCAACATCTCGTCGAAACGATTTTTGCAAATACCACACTGTCTTAGAATGTACTCTGCAAAACACAGTCAGATTTTCTCCCACTTTATTTGCTGTTCTGGTGGAACTATAAACATAACACCGCATTCATTCAAGATAAATTCACAACAATGCTCGATTATATAGGTTTTTTCGCTTTCCTTTTGAACTGAACGAAAGACTTAATTTGATGTTTCTGTATTGTTTTGTCTTCCAGTGAATTGTCGTGGGAAAGACAGCCGATCCGTTGTTGAGAGACATTCATATTCATTAAATTCTGTCATCCCTGCTTACGATCATGGAGGAAACATGTATCTCGTTCACCGAGAACTTGCTTATTCTCATAATTTTCCTGTCAGTAAATCATATCTTGATATTGTCATTAATAACATAAAGGGGAGCATTTGCACAAAATTTCAATTCTCAAAAGTAAAATTTACAGATTTATCATGTGATCCGATGAGTCACTCAACATCGGGTACATTGTTTAGGCGATATGTTAAACTCAGAGTTGCCCATTTTAAACCTGGTGTAACTCGAAGATTGCATGCTTTAACTGCAGGGAAAATTTAAAAAAGACAATGATGACGGTGCAAGAATCACAATGTGAAGAATTTCATCCTGCGTTGTCTTTAACTACCTCAGCCTAAATCGAATTTGAAATTAAAAGGAGCAAGCTGAGGAGTACATCGATCTGAATAATAGTCACTGCTACCTGAAAGCCAAGGTTCTCAAAGAGTATAACACCAGGAAAAGATGCCACTGGAGTTCCAGACAATACTGTTATACAGTTGTTGTTCACCGCAGTGGATTTGTACCTGAATAAAAAACGTTGCAGCAGCAGAAGAGATACTACCTCTTATCGATCCAGGAAAATAACTTGACGTATTGAGAAAGACGCGAAAAGGATAATTGAATGCTTCAGTGGGGTGGAAACCTGACATACTGGTTTTACGAAATACCTAATACGGCTTGGATAGACCACCATAGATTCCATCATTATTTATTAAGGTGACGTGTTTGGCGCAACATAGTATCTTTGTAAGTGCACCGCCGTATTTCCTTGCATCGCCTGACGCCTACATTGCTTGCGCAGCACGTGCATAAAATGTTACCACGCACGACACTAGGGATCTTTGTACGTTTATCTGTCGGGAGGCAGGATTGCTATTATGTTTTGCTAGTTCGAGCCAACAAGTTGACTGACTAGGTGTGAAAACAGGTGTTGATAACTGGATGTGGATAACAACGTATGAATAAATAGGCGTGGATAACTGGGTGCGGGCAAACTAGCTGTAGCTAGAGACCGTTGTGGTAAGGACAGCAGAAAGACCGTCAGGAGACGTGCCAACGTGTTTGCGCATGGAAGGCATGGGTGGTGTAAGTGACCGTCCCGGGAAAGAGGGTCAGGAGCATCATATGAAATGTCAAGTAAACACTAACCATATGTATGAGAAATGTCAGCACAGTGTTTGAGTATAGTATAAATATCATAATAGTGTTGTCAATAAGAGAAATGTTATAATAACGTTTGACTCTAAAGAGAATTGTCAGTATAGTGTTTGATTATAAAGAGAATTGTCAGTATAGTGTTTAACTATAAAGAGAATTGTCAGTGTATTGTTTGACTCTAAAGAGAATTGTCAGTTAAGTGTTTGACTATATAAAGAATTGTTAGTATAGTGTTTGACTATAAAGAGAATTGTGAGTATATTGTTTGACTCTAAAGAGAATTGTCAGTATAGTGTTTGACTATGAAAAGAAAAGTCAGTATAGTGTTTGACTATAAAGATAATTGTCAGTATAGTGTTTGACTATAAAGATCATTGTCAGTATAGTGTTTGACTATAAAGAGAATTGTTAGTATAGTGTTTGACTATAAAGAGAATTGTCAGTATAGTGTTTGACTATAAAGAGAATTGTCAGTATAGTGTTTGACTCTAAAAAGAATTGTCAGTATAGTGCTTGACTATAAGGAGAATTGTTAGGATAGTGTTTGACTATAAAGAGAATTGTCAGTATAGTGTTTAACTATAAAGAAAATTGTCAGTGTATTGTTTGACTCTAAAGAGAATTGTCAGTATAGTGTTTGACTCTAAAGAGAATTGTTAAGATAGTGTTTGACTATAAAGAGAATTGTTAGTATAGTGTTTGACTATAAAAAGAAAAGTCAGTATAGTGTTTGACTCTAAAGAGAATTGTCAGTAAAGTGTTTGACTATATAAAGAATTGTTAGTATAGTGTTTGACTATAAAGAGAATTGTCAGTATATTGTTTGACTCTAAAGAGAATTGTTAGTATAGTGTTTGACTATAAAAAGAAAAGTCAGTATAGTGTTTGACTATAAAGATAATTGTCAGTATAGTGTTTGACTCTAAAAAGAATTGTCAGTATAGTGCTTGACTATAAGGAGAATTGTTAGGATAGTGTTTGACTATAAAGAGAATTGTTAGTATAGTGTTTGACTATAAAGATAATTGTCAGTATAGTGTTTGACTATAAAGATAATTGTCAGTATAGTGTTTGACTATAAAGATAATTGTCAGTATAGTGTTTGACTATAAAGAGAATTGTCAGTATAGTGTTTGACTATAAAGAGAATTGTCAGTATAGTGTTTGACTCTAAAAAGAATTGTCAGTATAGTGCTTGACTATAAAGAGAATTGTTAGTTTAGTGTTTGACTATACAGAGAATTGTCAGTATAGTGTTTGACTATAAAGAGAATTGTCAGTATAGTGTTTGACTTTAAGGAGAATTGTTAGGATAGTGTTTGACTATAAACAGAATTGTCAGTGTAGTGTTTGACTATAAAGAGAAATGTCAATATAGTGGTTGACTATACAGACAAGAGGCGCGGTAATGTTTGATAATGTCACAAAGTCCTTGACTATTCCAAATAATTGTTTTTTCGTCAGTGCTTTCCATTGGATCCATGCTATATTTGTGTACGTTTTTATTTTATATTCGCACGAGAGGATAATAAACAAATTTCATTGTTACTCACATACGTGTATGTTTTTTCTTAAATCCTATTCAGTCACAAAGGATAATAGCTTGATTACCTTACAACTGGATGTCTTCAACGACGGAGTTCAACAGAAACTGACGAACCTCACAATGTTGGATGAAATGATCGTCGAAAGAAATTGAACAAGGATGATTTAGAAATGATGGATTCTTTCCATTTGGACATGCGGTTGCAAGATACGTAATTTGTTTAATGGTGTGGATATACGCCAAAGATTGAATTGAAAGTAATAATATCTTTAAAAATATAATCTCTCTCTCTCTCTCTCTCTCTCTCTCTCTCTCTCTCTCTCTCTCTCTCTCTCTCTCTATATATATATATATATATATATATATATATGTGTGTGTGTGTGTGTGTGTGTGAAGTGTCGAAGGTTGAATAAGTATCAAGCCTTAATGTTTGATCCATTGAGCTGTAAGTTTCTATCACATTTAAACCGGAAAGGTCTTTGTTAAGGGTTACTTCGACCTTTCCACTTCCACTTTTCACATGTCAGTGTTAACTCTTCAAAGGGGCCAGCTTTCCGACTCGATACAATTGACTGGATATCTGAGCACATTTTGGAGAAAGAGACAGATGAATTTCCGATCATTGTCAAAATTGTCATTCTTCATAGGACATTGTTATAAAACGTAATTCGGAGATTCTGATTGAAGAAAGAAATAATTGTCTTAGGAACAGTTTTAAAAGCCACTGCTTGATGAGTAGTCTGAGTGAAATTAAGACCTACATCTTGGAAGTAATTTGAATTTAAAGTGACAACCTTGGTCGAAATTCTTCTGTCTGACAATTTTTGAGAGATGGCTTTAGCTCCGAGGAAGCCTAGGAAAACAAATAGTGCTTTCCTCGTTAAACAAGATAGGGACCGGGTGTCTGTATTTTGATAAAAGACAGGGTTTAGTGCTAGGATGCACAAGTGTTAATGATAACATAATTTTGGTGCGCAATTGTAATTTCGCGTAATATTCTTTTTTGTGGTTCATTATTTGCTTCATGCAATGTGTTGGATATGACTAGGTTCTATATTTTGTATCGTTTATTCAATTTCATGGACATGCGTAGTTGCTAGAGTTGTTATACAGTTTATCTTTTTAACTTTACAGTTAGAGTTGGTAGAATGTATTGCATGCGGTCTAAATGTTCATATATTTAATAGGGTTATATTAAATAAATATGAAATAATTTCCTTAGTGTGTTAGGACGATACTGATTATCGTGAGTTAACGATATTTGTATATTATATTTGCTTTTGTAATGTTTAAATAATCTTGAAGGTTAAGGATCTGTCAATTTAATGCAATAGCAATCGAACATGGAGTAGCATCCGGTAATGTTTGACAGACCGCTCAGGTGGTAAATTATGATTTATCGCTGTGAAGCAAGGGTAATGTACTGCCATATTAAGTCACAATGTACGCTGTTTGTAGATAGCTAGTATGTTCTGGGTACCGTAAGTCAAGGAATTTTATGTACGTCTATAAAGTGGTACATACAGTGATTTAGGGATCATTTGTCCTTCAAGGAGAGAGAGAGAGAGAGAGAGAGAGAGAGAGAGAGAGAGAGAGAGAGAGAGAGAGAGAGAGAGAGAGAGAGAGAGAGAGCGGACAATATGAAAATAGGGATAATAATAATAATAATAATAATAATAATAATAATAATAATAATAATAATAATAATGAGGACTTTGTATTGCGCCTAATTTTTCGAATCTCTAAGCGCTTTACACGATCAATAATGATATGACTACACTACAGAACAACAAATGACAAAAACAATGAAATTGGGAAACATAAAAACATGCTGAAAACATATAAGATACAAAATATGATTAGATCGCTAAGTTTGTCCCTGAAGTCGAAACAGGTGAGTCTTAAGAGCACTCTTAAAAGGGAACACTGTGTCTTTGTGTCTAATTTCAATGGGCAATTCGTTTCACGTCGGCGGGCCCTGGTGTGCAAACGAACGTTGTCCATATGACTTTGTTTTCACCTTGGGAACAATGAGTATACGATTATGAGAAGAAGAGCGTAAGGATCTAGCTGGTGTTTACACATGGGTGAGGCTGGATAGGTATGTTGGACTGGAGTCTGTCATTGAAACATAGCACAGAGAACAAATTTTGTGTTTGATTCTGTATCGAATCGATAGATAATGTATTGTACAGAGCAGTGGTGAGGTGTACTCTGATCGAGGTACTCTAAAGATGATCCGTGCAGCTGTGTTTTGAACGTTTTGAAGTTTCTGGAGTAAATATTGTGACGAACCAGACATAATTGAGTTACAATAGTCCAGTCTTGAAAGTACTAATGAACACACAAGTGTTTTAGTGGCATCAACTGAAAGATATTTACGAATGGAACTGATGCGTCTCAAATCAAGATATGCAGCCTTGCATATGTTCATGATATGTTGGTGCAATGTGAGAGTACTGTCTAGAGTAACGCCTAGGATTCGTACTGAATGTGAGAATTTAATGTTGGTGTTGCTGATATTTATTGTCTGAGGTAAAGGATGTGAATGAGAAAGTCTTTGTGTTATGATCAGAATAGCCTCAGTTTTATCAGTTTTATCAGTTTTTATAATTATTATTATCAGGTTTTTTTTTTAAATTAATAGTTCCCGGTTCTAAATGAATGTATCGTGGTACGCACGTTCTTCGCAATCCTCTTTAATGAATTTTATCCTCCTCCCTCTCATGAATAAGGGATGCAATACGAAGAAAATTGGAGTGATAGAGTGTGAGAGAAAACCAATTTGGTCTAGATGAAAACCTTAAAACTGAACTTGCACCAAGTAAAATACAAAATATGATTCGTCGTATCTGTATGTTTATACTTTCTTTAAACACCAGAGAGAAATTTCAGACACTCGAAGCTTGTCAAATATCATTATACTACGGGCTTGATCGTTAACCCGAATTTTATCTTGAGGCTATGTTAGATATTTAATTGCTATGTAAACTGCCCCTGAGTGGTAATGCCTGACTTTAAGTTAGTGGTGAGGTCAAGAAACGACAGCGTTGATGCTGTTCCGGAACTCAACACACGACAGCAAATGTGATAATGTGGTCAGTGATGTGATTAACGAAATCATCCACAATTTTATCCAAACAACTTTACCAGCAATGTACCTCCATTACTCCAAATTGCATGGTTTGTGGTACTCTTACGGGTTCACATGACAGTGTGCTTGCCCCCGAAAATAACCGTTCGATATATCAATGCGAAACCCAAATATTAATCTGACAGAAATCGCACGCAAATCAGTACCGATACTCCATGATGGTGTACTCGACGCTGCTGACATGCATGATTACAATTAGGATTTGAAAACATTAATTTTCTACCACTACTGCGGCATAGCCGCTGTTCGGCCGATCGCTTGTCACATTGTATATAGGGCGTGATCTTCTTGATTGGTTGTATCCTTATTTAGTAACTTTTGTGTACCTGTTCTTAATTCCTGGACATCACTATGGCCATTTCTTTAATATGAAAACGTATTTCTTTAGTTGACAGCACGCACTTATATTACATGTCCACGTACGACTGTCGTTGTATTTACACATCAGGTCAATCTCTGATGTGCCGTTGTATCGCCAACATATCCACGTCTTTATTCACAAGAGTAAATTGAATATGTATCACGTGACCATTATGCCATGGAGAACAAAGTCATATAAAGTAGAAGGCTTTGACCAAGGTAAATAACAATATTCTAAAATCTCTTTTATCATACTACTGTTATTCACAATAACGTGATGTAACGAGAATGGGTCATTTGTTTCTTACATTGACAGGGAATCAGTCCTATATTACTGTCTATATAGATCGTTTGATAATTGTATGTTTTAAAGCTTTTTCTCAAGCATGGATATGAAAAGTAACTCGCTATAATGACGACGATGTAAATTCATCAGCACGCCATTTCGTAACTTCGGTATGTGAGTGTAATGCTTATAAGAGTTTTTAATCATTTTCACTTTGTCCTAGCCTTTTGCATTCTAAATAGTACATTAGAAACCTTGGTTTAGCCGTGTCATCAGTTTTAAGCTTTAGAGAGTAATACTAAGCTGGTGTGGATCGTTTTGATCTACATTGTTTCTTGTCAATAAATACCATGAATCAGTAGAAGTAATGTTGTTCCGATTATCGATTATAATCGATAATCAGTTGGTTGAGTGAACCAAGTCGCCAATCGATTGTCAAACGCCATAATCGATTGCACGATAAAGGAGATAATTGTGAAGCGCTCGGCACAGACTAGTTCAATCCCTTTGTTTGTTGGAAAGAAACCTTCTTCCATGGTTTTTTGAGCATACTCAGAAAAGTCAGATGCGTTTTGTATATTGGCCTTCCCATGTTTGATTGCATTGTCAGCAGACCTTTTCACACTTGCTCCTAGACCATCGCATGGGCCCTTCCCGTGTCCTGATTCCAAATAGTTCCATCTTGCCTGAACTCCAAACTCTTCTTCATGTGTTGATACGAATCTAAAGATAGTTTTGTTTCTGTACTGACTAGTGGGCGAATCTGTCAGATAGTGAATTCTCTTCAGGTTTGGCACAAGAGTTTTCAGTTGTGGAATAAGTTTTTTTAGTATGGCGTAAACGGACACGGCATTGTGATTAAGAACATCCGACACGGCAATATAACATTGTACACATTTTTCTTGTACCATTGTACTTTTTCAAACGATGAACAAACATAATTCTCCGCGTAGTCCATCCATACCACAACATCTCCAACCGGAAGATTTTCTCTCAATTTTCTCAACTCCTCATATTGGTGCTTGACCTTATAAACGTGTTCCTCGAATTCATTTAGTTCATTCTGAAATTCATTTAGAAAAACGGCTTTCTCTCTGACTTCCTGAACTTCTTTGTGTCTATATTTCTCACCCTCTTGGACTTTCTTCCATTGTTTGAAAGCAATCTCTGCCTCTTGTAATTCTGTAATTTGTTTGATTAGTTCCTCTTTTTTCTTAACCGTTTCATCCGGATTCTTTGAGCATCTGACTAGAAGACTTATCAAGGCTCTCAATTTAAGAGCCAGATTCTGATGTCTAGAACATAAGCATGTTTGACGGGAAGCAAAATTGGCTAGCACAATGTGTGTTGGTCTCATTGAATGGAAAAGAGATTTCGAAATTTTCAGTTCCGGATTTTCAAATCTAAACTTCTGGAACAGATTCTTCATATAGTCTGACAGAACATGTTTTGGATGTTATGGATGTCAGAGGTTACGGATGTCAGAAAAACTAATTATGTTTTGAAAAAAAAATAAGATGAATCAGGATTTGTACAGAATAAAAAAGTAGTTTTATTCTAAAGAGTCCCCAATTAAAATGAATGATCTCCATTCATTCTTGCATTTTCCTATTTTAAAAAAAAATGTGTTATGGCGGTCAGGGCCTTAAATGTGACATTCAAAATATATTAATGTTTTGACTTCTAGTTTTGAAATCGACCTCTATCATTATTAATTTAAGATAAGTTTATATTCTTTTACCAATTTCATCTTATAAACGAGAGTATTACCATTCAGATATTCGTTAATAAAGACTTTTCGTGGGGGTCTAGATTCTTGTTACGGATGTTGTATACAGTTTGGCGACAACAGTTTAAAATCTAACACAAAGATATATACTTGTTGATCTTTTCTATGCTAATGCTGTTTGAATCTATATAGTTATCTGTAACATTTATCGCAAAAATCTTCCAAATTTCATATTAAAACTCTGCTTATTCCGCGAGCGTTTTTTCTGTTATTTGCAATGCGACACAGAACAATTGCATTTTCCGGTACATTTCCGGCACCAGTAAGAAAAAAATGTCTATAAAGAAATGATAGGTTCTTTTTTTTTCTCTTCTTAGGATTATATTTAAAACAATGAAAACATAAAAACATTGTATTAAAGTATTGTAATTGCGCAATCAGCAAGCGACAATTAGACGAATTTGAATGAAAAAAGAAGGCCGTTTTTCTGGAATGACTGTAAAGCTCCATGTCATGATTATGCTTGAAATACATAAATAATCACAAGATTATCCTGCTATTTAGGCATATATGATAATGATGGAAAAGTGATCTCTAAGGTTTGTTACAGATATTCCCTGAGACATGTGACTATTTAAAAACATAAAGTAACGTTTTAAAATGTTGCAGATTAAATTTAAAATATATGTACAAATTTAATATTAATTTAAATCCTCCTTTTCTTGTCTCATTTTCTGTAAATAATTTGATTCCATTCATTTAAGATACTTGTGCATAAAGAAGTTGTTGTTTGTTTTATTTTTTGCTCAATATAAAAGCATTTATTTCAAATACATTTCAGACAATCCTACAAATTTGGCCTTTCATCTTGATCATGACCATAAGGAAATGGGATCAACAAGAGGTTCTGATGTTTCCCCCCATCCACCCCAACAGACTAAGATTGATGAACAGTTTAAGAAGCCAACAGAGGATGTCAGCTACAAAGCAGAAAGAAATTGATGATGTACTCTTGAAATTTATTGTTGGCAAAGTTCTTCCGCTAAGCCTTGTTGACCATACATATTTTAGAAACTTTGTGATGCTTCTTAATCCAAGGTAAGTTTTGAATGATAACATTAAAAATTATTAATATTTATTTAAACTGACAGTGAGAAAAAAAAGGGTTAATCCATTTGATTCTAGATGTCAACACTGTTGAATTTTGAATTTTCATACCTAAATTAAACAATGTTTAATTAAATATAATGCTGTCCTGTCTAAATGAACATTAAATAAATTCATTGCTTTCACTATATTTAGACGCAATAAATATTCCAAATACATGTCTTATTTGACTACCATGACTAAATGTTTCAAACTTCACATTTTCAGGTATGAAATTCCAGGTCGTAAATTAGTGTCCTCCAAACTAGCTGAGAAGAAAGACCAGACTGAGAAAAAAGTGAAAGAGGAACTGCTACATGATGTTCTTGATATAGCTGTTACTCACAGTGCATGGACTTCATTAAATACAGAAAGTTATAGTACAGTGACTGCACATTTTATTTTCAAAGATTGGGAATTGAAAAGTGTTGTCTTAGAAACACGAAAAGTTTAAGGCAGTCGCACTGGGGAAGATATAAAAGAAAGCCTGTTGGCCACTCAGAGGCGATGGAATCTTCCAACACCAACTGGAGTAACTGATAATGCAGCCACTGAGATCAAGGCTTTTGATTTACTTCAAATGGACTCGATTTGGTTGTTATGGTCACAGATTCAACCTTATTGTGAAAAAAGCTTTAGCTATACCAGAACTGTCACGAATCATTGCAAAGGGGCGCAAACTGGTGACCTTTTTCTATCAAAGCACGAGCATAAATGATTTGTTAATGAGAAAGCAGCAGTTACTACTTGACATAGGTGCTAGAGAACACAAGCTCAAGATGGATGTTCCAACTAGATGGAATAGCACTCATGACATGCTTGAATGACTGCTTGAGCAAACACCTGCTATTATGGCTGTTATCAGTGACCCAAACCAAAGCAAGTCAGCAGCCGCGCCATTGAAAAATTATGTTTATACATTTGACGAACAAGCATTGGTTGAAAACCTTGTGGAAGTTCTCTCAGCATTCCTGAATGCAACAAACAGTGTTTGCAAACACAAATCACCGACCCTTCATTAGGTTATCCCAATACTTCTTAAACTTACCAGATGTACAGAAACAAATGTTAATGATAAAACTTCAATTGCCAAACTTAAAGATGTAATGAGACAAGAACTTGACATTAGAACCCTGAACAAAGATCTAGCTCTGTTGGGCTGTTTATTGAATCATACTATGAAGGATCTGGAGTTTCTACCTGACAGTGAGCGAGCATATGGACATGCTCTGCTTTTGAAGGTTGCTCTTGATATGGTTAATGTTAAAGTGAATGGCCAAGTGGAGCCAGGGACTAGTGATGAACAGCCTTCAGACTCATTGCCACCTCTACCAATTGCACCATCACTACTAAATGTCAGAAATGACAACAATAAAACTGTGGTTGCACCTAGTCCACCAAACAAGAAAGCAAAGGTCAGTGTTGACATGGATGATTGGTTGCAAGATGTTGTTTGCCTTGGTGAAAGTCAACAGTCAATAACAGATGTCATCCACCAGGAGGTTTCTAGATATCTAGTTGCTGCTCCATATGATACCAATCTCACAATGTTACAGTGGTGGAAACAAAACTGCCAGTTGTACCCCCATCTTAGAATACTAGCTCAGATCAGAGGTACCTAAGTATTCCGGCATCATCTGTATCCAGTGAGAGGGTATATAGTCTGGCTGGACATCTTGTCAGCAAGAAACAGGCTTGTTTAAGTTGTGACAATATATAAGTTGTGACAATGTGGACCTGATAACATTCTTAAACAAAAACAGAAACTATTGGTAGTGTCAGTAACAAGCACAATAAGAAACAGTATTCTGAAAAATGATTTTTGTGTTCAGCATTGCTCAAACATTTGATTTGTATTTTATTGTACCTTCTGTTTAACTTGTAATATGGATAACATTTGATCATTTAAGAATTCTAGTCATAGATTTTATAAATCATTATGGGACTTTGCTGTTAAACTGTTAGGTTAATAAATGTAAGCAGTTTTTGGTGTATTGTTTCAGTTTAAATGTAAAAAGTAGATTACTGGTACATTGGTAATCAGTATTCAGAAAAATGACATGATCTGTACTAGTCAAACCCTTGATTTTGTTTAATGTGGATGACATTTTAGTCAAGTTTTAAGAATTTTATCTTTAGATGGCCTGTCTTTACATAATTACATGATTTTGCTGATAAATAGTTCAGTTAATTTGAAAGTTTTTGTAATTGGTGTTTTTTTTTTTGTTGTGTTTAAACTGCTTTGATTGTAGTATTAGTAAAATAATGACAAGCAAGAAAAACATTCTTTCTATACTTTAAACAATTGAAAAATCACATATGAATAAAAGTGTTCTAGGGGATTGTAAGTCTTTCAGCTGCATAAAACTGATAAGCGAAAGAAAGTTGCTTTTGTAGAACAAAAATAACACAATGCAATTTTTTAAAAATGTTATTTATATGAGGTTAAAGTATATAATATATACTTTATATATATATATATATATATATATATATATATATATATATATATATATATATATATATATATATATATATATATATATATTAAGATTACTCCTTTACATTTATTTACATTTAAAACTTTTGAACACAGAAATAACTCTGTAACAAACAAAAATTAAAATTTACTTGTAGTAAGTTAGCAACCGATTATAATCGATTAATCGATTATCAGTAAGTTGTGTGCAACCGATGATCGATTTTGAACTTCTAACTGATTCCCATCATTAAGTAGAAGGCGCACACTGCATAATAGGCCAAATGCATTATCCTTCGCGTTGTAACTGTCGACTCAAGAAGGCTGCAACCGCAATGGCCGGACTCGCGGTTTGTGGTTTGTGCGTTTAACGCCATAATTCATTACACGGCAGGAGATTATAACGGGTCGAGGAAGAACCGGGAAAAAACTCAGAGAAGAACTTCTCCCCTCCCCCCCCCCCACTGGAAGCTATTGGGATGTTTTTTTCATATACCCCCGTTTGCCGGACTCGTGACCAAAACGACGCCGGTTCAAACTCATCCATTAGATCAGTTTGGATTAGCTACCCTGCTGTGATCTTGCGCAAGGCACTTGACTGGCATTGCTTCGGTACTAATCTCACATACTTCTGTTGTTGTTCCGTAAAAGACCCCACACTAAACGATAAAAGGATGAAAAGCAGGGTATTTCTTGATATATAGGCTACATACACTTTCAAAATACTTGTTTTCTCTTTATTTACGCTATGTTCCACTTAATTTCCCTTCCGTACTTTATCAATACCACTTTACTCACTATGTAACTTTTGATATCATCTACGTTTTGTCCTCGTCTAGGCAATTTGCGTTTGATCTCCTCAGAAAGCGTCGATAATAATAACGCCGGCAGGCTGATGCACACTACGGTCTATCCCTTCTTGTAATGTTCAGTGACAAGATCTTTATGTAAGGACATCTTGATTAGGAAACGATTCAAACGTATACCTATCCAGCATTAGTTTATGTTTGTCATAAATCTTGTACAGTAACATTTCCATTTCATGGTTTTCAGATATATTTATACAATTTATCCATTGATCAGTGATGTGTCATAATTTGCAAACGTAACCATTAAATCTGGAATTTATTATGTTGAAGATCAAACGATTTAGATACAGTGGAAAACCCGTATTTAGAAGTAAAAGAGAACGAAAACATAACTGACTTCATTTTCTTTTGTAGGTTTTCTGAAAGTTTTACAAGAATATAATATCTGTTGCTTTTTCCAAAATAATGAAATGTCACAACTATACCTCTTCAAAAGAAACAGGCAGATTTTAAATGGACGGGAAGAGAAATTTTTGTAATGTTTTTTTTATTTTTATTTTGAAAAATAAAATTAATTTTTACTTGAATTGTTGCATGGAGACTATACTACTTTGTCTCTATATTTTTTACGGCAATTCATTTTTAAACTTTTCGCCGACTGAAATATTGATAATTCTGTTATGATTTTTATTATAGACTAACTGTACAATATCTGTTGAGGTTTTTTAGGTGGAAGTGGGGTGGAGGTGGGTACATCAAGATAATTTTCTCAACGTATAATGGATAAAGCGTACACATATAGGTATAACATATCGCACGTTGTATGAATCAATGTCTTCACAGTATATTAACTCGAAATACGTCCAGATCATTAGAATGTTGGACTTTACAGTAGATTATCACAAAACTGTAAAAGTAAGGAAATTGTTTCACGAAGAGACAACATTTGAAATCTGCGTTACCAATTCATATTCATATTTTTTTTTAAGCGACCTACCTCTAGGTCCACGGGCCAGGTGTTACTGTTTGGTTATGTTGTTTCATGTATTATAAGGTGTGTGCAAATGTCGCTATAATAAAATCGTAATTACATGTCGATAAAATGACGAGAGAGAGAGAGAGAGAGAGAGAGAGAGAGAGAGAGAGAGAGAGAGAGAGAGAGAGAGAGAGAGAGTAAAATCATTCGGAAACGACTATACCGAAACTTGTTGGGTTTGTATCCCAAATTTTAAATTAACATTGAATAAGTTGGATAAACCACTGCAAGATGTAGATTCGTGAAATATTTTTGTCTTTTTGGAGCTCATGCTCTTTTGTGTTCTCAAATCCACTGTTTGTCGCGCTTTCTCCGTTACTTAAAATATATGTGCACAATGCAAGTGCAATAAATGCGACAAATGTCTCTATTAAACTTTCTTCAGAGATTATAATTAATGTAAATACCTTATGAAATGATGCCCGATATAAAAGCCAAACTTTTTAAAAATTTGTTTGCGATTCGCTTATTGTGAGATTTGCATGTTCCAAAATGTCGGCATTTAGAAAGCACAAGACACAATGGAGAGCTAAAATGTGAGCCCAATATGGCGATAAAGAATATTTAGGGTTATGTCCACAATTCTGAGTAGTTGTATGGCGCGATTTGAGGGCAAATCAGACATCAACAGTATACCATTACAAAGACCGTATGTTAACATGGAAACGCTTTATAATGACAAGGGTATTTGTGGAGATAAAGTGTTCAAAGAAACAAAGGAAAATGTAATGTCACAGACGTTAAGGGATAAAAGAGTCTACTGATTATAGGGACATGGGAAAATGAAATAAAAAGTGCGGCACACACCTTTACAATCCAACACACCATATTTATTATTTAGCGGCCACTTTTTGATTACAAGCCACAAACACAACCTATAATCACCAAATATTTGTATTACTTCCCAATCACACACTATTGCAATATATCGCCCACTTTTATATTACTATGCAAACACGCACACACCCATATAATCCAACGAAATGGGTGGAAAATGTTGAGACGCATACTTTCACGCAAACATGTAAGTCATCCCGAATACAAAATAGAAGGATGTGTTCTTATTATAGGCTCATTTCTTTGCTCGTTAACTTAACATTGTCAGAATCGCAAAGTATTATATTAATTTGGTTTTCGTCATCTAGAGGTTGACCACCCTCGATGTTATGTTACGAGTAAATAAAAAGGTAAATGGTGATATATATATATATATATATATATATATATATATATATATATATATATATATATATATATATATATATATATATATATATATATATATATATATATATATATTAGATAAAACAACTATGAGAAGTCATTCATCAGGAATATACTCTGCTTTTAGAAAATAAAGCTTTCTCGATTTACAAAAGAAAGCACAAACGGATTTGTAAAAAATAGCTGATCTGTTTACTGATAGATTTAATTCATCAAATGATCGAGTGAACAATCAAAGTCTACTTCTTGTACATTTGCATAACCTGTTTCTTCGGTTCGCTCTACTTCCACTATAGCTGTTCAGACTCTTGAATCTCAGGATGCTACTTTCAACAATCCGTCTCAGGACACTCTCATAATACCTCTCAGAATTGATACGTCGTAGGAGTAAGTCACATGATTGCACGTCTCAGGAGCTATGTTCTCCCTTTTAACCTAGTTAGTCAAATGGCTAATTTGTCATGTATTAACGTCACACATTAACACACACCACACAAGGCTTAGAGGTTTGGAGCTTGCCGCAAGTTACACAGCGAATAAGTGAGATACATTACATCAGTTAATACGTCATTGCATACTCACTCTTTAATCATACGTGAAATCTTCTGAATTCGGTGAAGTCACACGGATTCTCGTAATCATATTAACTAATGTAATGCATTCAATTCTTAGAACCTAGCTTTCATACAAACACGACAATCAATTAAAACAATTCGTCAAACAACTTCGTACGACTTCCTATGCATAAACTCAGCACCGTTATGCTTCATAAAGCAATATATTATACGATTTGTATTAGAAAATATTCTTGTAAATAAAAATAAGTTCAGCAAAGCATTATATATGGCATCAACAAATTACATGGAATATTCACACCATCTCTGCTTTCAACGTCAGTCCAAATCAGTTTCTCGGATTCCTTCGACAACAGTTTTTACGAGGGAATTTCTTGCAAATCCCCCGGGGCCTACGTGTAACCAATCAGTCAAATCTCTCTGCCGCCTTTTCTCAGATGCGCCAACATCGGGATCGGCTTGATCTGGTAATTTGATAGAGAGTTTCTGCGACTTTTCAATTGTGACATCTTTACCATGAAAATAAAGTTTACCATGTTTCTAATAGCCTGTCGGGCTGCTGTCTAAACAAATTAATTAAGAATAACATTTTCCCCTCGAAAGGACATTCTAAACATGTCAGTATGGCAATTGATATGCGCCTGTTCTCCATAAATCTATTTAAGGGATCTCTGGTCTCAACTAATGTATTATTGTTGGATCTCCAGAAATGTTCGAGCAGCAGAGAGGGTGAATCCTACAACGTTTTTAGACAAAATTTGATTGAAATCCTAAAACGAGCCGTCTTATAATCTTATTTTAACCAAAAAAAGGCGAACCCTACAACGTTTTCAGACAAAAAATTGATTGAAATCTCCCTACGAAATCATTTTAACTAAAAAAATGAAAACGGAGACTTTTACGATTTTTTAATTAATTTTGGTCGCAACTTGTTGTCATCCACCCTCTCTGCTGCTAAAGTTTTCAGTTCTGGGTTAATAATTCTTTTACGATTTTAACCGAATATTTGATCCAGTCCGATACGATATCGTGTCCGAGGATCATGTAGATTTATTGTTGCGAATCCATGCGGAGTCGACTGAGCATGACTAAAGAAATCTCGAAATTGATTGAAGTCCATATCAGAGCACCATGTCTGCCAAATATTTCTAAGAATATGAGTATCAACTCCGTTGAATACAGAAAGAATATTGCAGTTATCTCTGATGACTTTTGGAACCTGAGTGTAGCGTTGAGTGACATATATCACGTCAGTGTTTTTGTGACGCCCACGGGAAAATATTCTAGCAGGATTTTTTTGTTTATCCAACATTATATCGTCGTATACGACTAAATTGTTAATATCTCCATCAATATCATCAATACTCGGTGCTTCATCGATATCGGTTATAAAATCAATGGCGTTCTCACCCTTAATTTCTGATGCATTCTCGTTAAAATCCTTTAACACTTCATAACATCGTTGATCATCTACGCTAGGGGCAATTAAATACAACTTATCCCACTTCATCCATCTCATTATTAAATTGAGCAACAATTGCGTTTTACCGGATCCAGATGGCCCGATTATAATCATCCGGATAGAGTTTGGTAGCGCTGCATGATGCTTAATTGGTTCTCTTGTTTTAGTCGCTGAAAAATCAATTATATCCATATTTCTATACATAAATTATGGATCTATATTGTGTGAAGTGTAAAACGCGTACTGGAACAGATGATGTGACGACGATTACAACAAAAAGTAACCGATCAGCGCTTTCTGGTAAATGCGTACAATGTAGTACAAAGAAATTTAGATTTGTTTCTAAACCCAAGGAACCTTTAAAAAAAAACGAGGGGGTGATATCGCAGCCAAATTGGCAAAGCTCCCTGGAACCCCATGGGCAAAGTACCCCGGAGAAAAGCACCTTCCAGGATATAGCTACTGTGGACCGGGAACCAGACTTGATATCAGACTCAATAATCAAAATCAACCCAACCCCGGTGAAGAACCAATAAACGCCATTGATAAGGCCTGTCACCTTCATGATGTTGCTTATAAAAGCAGCAATCTGCAACACAGGCATCTAGCAGATGTGAAATTAATTCATGCGTTAAATGCTATTCCTGATAAATCCTTCAAAGAAAAATTGTCTTCATTTTTGATAAAATCGGCTATGAAAAGTAAATTGATGTTAGGTGCTGGTAATTAATAATATGGAATCAATTTATTATTCTCCGAGGGGATACTGGAGGGGTAACGCTGCAATCAATAAACTCGCTAGTGCTGCAAAAGTGAAAAAAACCACTGCGGCTAATTGGTTATCCAAACAGGCACTATGGCAAATTTATCTACCACCGCCTAAACAAATTCAATTCTCGCATTTTGATGTGACCGCTCCTAATGAAGTTTATCAGGCTGATATATTATTTCTGCCACATGATCGTGGTTACAAATACGCGCTAACCGTAGTTGATATTGCAAGTCGATACAAAGAAGCAGAACCGTTAAAAACAAAATCAGCCACTGAAGTCGCTTCTGCATTTGAAAGGATTTATCGACGAGGTCCTCTGCACTGGCCAAATCCATTGCAGGTTGATCCTGGCAAGGAATTTCAGGGTGCAGTGTTATCTACAATGAAACATCATAATGTCACCATACGACGAGGGCATACTGCGCTACATCGCGATCAGGCCATTGTAGAACGATTTAATCGGACGATTGCTGAGCGGTTATTTGGATATCAATACGCAAAAGAATTCATTCAAGAAAAGCGATCCAGTGAATGGGTTAAAAGATTACCATCTGTGATTACTGCACTGAATAACGAGATTACTAGAACAATCAACATGAAACCTATCAACGCGATTAAAAAGAAGTCAATACCCGTACAACCACAAAAAGATTTCAAAGAACCAATTCTTGGTAGTAGTGTCATTGTGAGGTACTTATACGAACCAGGAGAGCTTGAAGGGGGTAGAAAAAGGGCTACTGATCCTATTTGGAGCGTCACTACACATAAGATATCTAGTATAACACGATCAACTGGTAGACCTCCAGTCTATAAACTGGATTCAACTGCCCCTCAGCGGGGTTTTACTCGACAACAACTACAAGTGATTCCCGAGGATACTCAATTGCCACCGCATGGTCTTAACTAGCACCGTTGCGTCTATTGCACTCAAGACAAGTCAACATCACATTATTTCTGACATGACCGAGATTGTTATTTTTTCTGTCTACGGTAAATTGGCGAGGATCCTTATCCGAATACTGCCAACGCATTATACAATTGCAACTCGCGCAGTGATTATTCTGTTGTTTCTTCAAAGTGATTATTAGTTCAGCATCAATATCAAATTCTCGTTGTTTTTTTTTGTCCTGTTGTTTGTAACCGAAGAGTTTTTTTTATTAATGATGCTAACATCAATATCACTTATTGTTGTGTCATTATCATCGAAAACAACTCTTCGAAGTTGATTTATGTTTCGTACTCTGGATACTGCGAGATAGATTAAATTCGACCATTCGATGTGATTATCCACCATCCAAACAATTGTATTCGATATAGTCAATCCCTGTGAAGAGTGTATTGTTGCTGCGTATCCTAGCGTCCACGGGGATTTATTAGCACGCAATGCATCTTCAACGACATTGATATCAACCAGCACAATATCATTTAATACCAGAATTTGTTTTTCATTCTGTCCTGGAATATCAACTTCAATATTCTGTTTTCGTGTATCCGATGGCCTATAACAAAGGGGTACTGGAAGCGTTGCAAATTTTTCTTTATGTAATTCAAATAACTTCATTTGAAGTGTGTCCCTGACTATTTTTCTACTTGCAATGATCAAATCGTTTGGTCTCCATGTTTCCCAGAAATCATTCATTGGAGTTTCTGAAATCACTTCACGCGCTATTTCGCATTGGATTCTATCCGGTTGTAATCTAATTAGCGCTTTGAACTCGCGTAATCGTTCATCAAGTGATCTATAATCAGTGGTGATTTCTTCATAGTAGTCTACAAAACCCTTTAGCCATTCATGTGGAGATGCACCGACAAATGGTGGTGGTTGGCCGTGATCCCCGCACATGACGACTTTTGTGTTTTTGTTTAACAACCACTCAAGAAATGTTTTTAATACATCTAATGACACTGTGCATATTTCATCCCAAATTATGATTTCAGGAATGAATTTATCACCCATACGCTCAGGAGTCCATTTGTCACCTTTCCATCGAAAAAAACTGTGATAAGTGCAAGCATTTACCCCTCGTTGTATCATCTCTCTGGCGAGTCTGTGAGTCGGTGTTAGTACAATCATGTTAGAAACGCTAGCGTTTCCACGACGAAATAATTCAATTGCACGAGTTGTCTTTCCTGACCCACCACAACCGTTTAAATAAACTGTCTTGTATCTACATACTGGATCAGATACCGGTGGTGCATTAGAAAGTTCTGATTGAATTTCAATACGGTTACAACAAATATATTTATCATCCATGGCAACGTCTGCGGATTCACAATACTCATGTAGCATCTCTTTTTTAAATCGCCAACGCCCCCAATTTTCTTCGGGATCTGTGAATGCCGCTACAGCTGATTTGTACTTATTGTGTATATACATCGAATCAGTGGCCACTCTAACAGCGGTATTAGGAAATCTATTTATCATCGAAAATAGATTAATAGAAGCATAGGCTAACATTGAACTTCTCAAATGTGTGTACTGGGAATTATATCCATCACAGTAGGTAACAACCGTACCTAATTTCTCACCATTGGATAGAAAAGCATCCTTACGGGATACAAGTTTTCCCTGTTTCATTAAATCCGCTACAATAAAATCGTATTCAGCGACATCTATGATCAACCGCGAAGAGTATTTTGCGTTGTCGTATCGTCCACCCAGGGTAAATTTACCGATTATTCTTCTTCCGAGATCTTTTGCTTGTTCTTTTTTAATTTCAAATAACTTCTTAGACCAATTTATGATTTCTTCTTCACTGAAATCTGGAAACTGTTTTCGTAGTTCGTTGATTATTCTATCTAGATTTGGTTGTGGTAGCCAAACTTCTTTCTGAGCTCGATAGCATATAATAGCCTCGGAAACAATCAACGATATTAGCATACCACAATCAATCATATATCTCAATAACACTATTGGCATCCAGTGTTTTTCAGATAGGTGTCTACCGAGCCAAACATAACTACACGGATGTAACCCTGTAGCTAATTCGAATGATATCACACGAGCGAATCCGGTTAAATCAAAATCAGGCAATGGTCCATTAATCGCAACACGAGTCATTTCATGCGTGGGGTGTCCAAATCGTTTGAAGTATTCAGCGCATTCCCCATACCCGAGAAAACTTCCGGGATAACACGCGGATATATCAATTGAAATCATACCATCACGTGAGTATTTCGTATTCCACAGTCCTCCATGACCAAATTCGACGCAACTCAAATTAACATCCTCGAGAAAATCATTTCGTGTTGGACGCCATGAGTTTTTTTCTCTTGCGAAGTGAGCTACCACTGATGGAATAGTAAAACTATCCGTGAGTAGTTTTTCATGGGAATTCTCCGGTGAAAAATCACTAGCGATTTTTCTCATTCTGTTATCTAATTCTTCAACGCGATATAATTCACCATTTGGTTTTACAAATTGATCGAATTCTTCATCACTTCTAAGTAACCACACTGACACAGGATCATCTTTACACAACGCATGAATAGCATCGAATAATCTCTCTTCATAGAAAACATCCCCGACTAACTCCCCGGAAAATTCCGGGGGGATATATTTCACGGTTCGCTCTCGTGGAAATATTGTTACCGCAGGTGTCCACGCGTGTTTGTTATGATCAATAATCTGTATTGGTGCTCCATTTTTGTTATATTTCGGTTCGTATAAAACCTCTCCGGTTATCGTCATAACGGTTATTGGGAATCGTAATGATGTTTCTAATTTAGCTATATCAGAAATCTTTGCACCATGCTGTTTCACTGTCAGTTCCCACTCGGTTATTTTCCTACGTCGCAGATCAGTTAGTTTATTTCCTCGGGATGCATTTGTGAAGTGTTCTATTATTCGTTCTGCTACACAATTAAGCCCTGACGAATATTTCATAGGAGCTAGTTTTGCGATATCGGGTTTATCATTTAACGGATATATCCCATAAACCATTGCTGTTACGGGATAAGATCTTTCGTAGTATGGTTTATCAATGCCGGTTAGAATCCCTGGTTTGGAATCTCTACTCACAATGACAGCTTTTTTATTCTTGAGGATTGGTTCAAATTTATCCTTAATAATCCATTTGCCATCGACTTCGATAATGAATTTGATTCGGAAAAAATGTCTTTTTTCCCCAACACGTGAAATTATCACTGCTGCTTTTTCATCATTCATGGTAGCATCAACAACACCATCAATTCGAAATGTTGACCAACAATAAGATGCTCCATCACGCTTAAATTCATTAAAACAGTCTCTGATTTTACTAATCATGGCTTTATCAAGAATTGTATTCTTTGGTGTATTAGAAGCTATATCGAGATTGAATTGAGCATCTTTCCAGGGGTAATCTCTCTTGGACGTTTTTTTTTGGTTTATCGAGATTAAATCTAGGATTGATTTTCAATAATCTCTTAAACTCTTTCATGTTTCCGTCTATTGGACGTTTTTTGGGTTTATCGAGATTAAATCTAGGATTGATTTTGTTACGTTTTTTTGGTCTATCGAGATTAAATCTAGGATTGATTTTCAATAATCTCTTAAACTCTTTCATGTTTCCGTCTATTGGACGTTTTTTGGTTTTTTTTTGGTTTATCGAGATTAAATTTAGGATTGATTTTCAATAATCTCTTAAACTCTTTCATGTTTCCGTCTCTTGGACGTTTTTTGGGTTTTTTTTGGTTTATCGAGATTAAATCTAGGATTGATTTTTAATAATCTCTTAAACTCTTTCATGTTTCCGTCTATTGGACGTTTTTTGTTTTTTTTTGGTCTATCGAGATTAAATCTAGGATTGATTTTTAATAATCTCTTAAACTCCTTATCAGCATTTTTCGAAGGCGTTCTCCCTAATTCCTTCATGCTATAATTAAAACAAGCATTTAAATGAAAGATTTTTATATAATGAATCACTGCAAGTGGCTTATGATTGGATCAGTAATCCCGTGTAACAAATCATGCAGAAATGAGTTCTGTGGGTATCATATGCAAAGCTTTCGTCGTGGAAGCCTTGGTCCGTTACCGTGCATACGATGTGGAGTTGGGGTTAGGGGAAAATCTCAGTTGTGTTTGAATTGCGGTGGTAAGCGATACAGGGAGTTGAAGCGTTATTATGATAAAAGAATAAAAAATGGACAATCAATCAGAAATTTTAACCCTGACGCTGACAAAGTCAGTATTCTTGACGCTGACAAAGTCAGTATTCTTGACGCTGACAAAGTCAGTATCAAGGATAAAATCATAAGAACTCCTTAAGACTACATCGAAAGATTTATCATTAAACCAAACGATGAATTAGACAAATAGTATTTAGTATACGAATGAACCAAGAATTCAGACAACATCCTGTGATCACAAATTATGAAGCATCCAGTGATGGTGTTGTAAGAAACCGCAGACTGAAGAAACCAGTTGGGTGGGATAATGGTATGGGGTATTTGATGTTTGGTGCTGGAAAGAAGAAATATCTCAATCATCGTTTCGTGTACGAGTGTTTCAATGGATTGATCGAGGATGATTCTGTCATTGATCATATCGATTCTAGTCCGAAAAACAATTCTTTATCAAATCTGCAGGCTGTTACACAAAGTGAAAATACCGAACGAGGGGGGACTGGGAAATACTCGAAAAAAGCGAGACCTGTGAAATCTTTGAATACGATAACTAACGAAGAAAAAATATTTCAATCAATGAATGAAGCCGGTAGGCACTTCGATATTTGTAGAGCCTCAGTACGATATGTTGCAGAGGGAATAACCAAGACGGCTATTTCAAAAAGGACGGGACAAAAAGTTCAATTTAGTTATGTCTAATGCGTCATATTTTTCATTTAGAAATATATCATTATTATAGAATAATGAATTCTGAAAACATGAATAGCATCATATCCGAGATTTCAAAATTGAAAGGTTGGGATATTGAACTATCAGATGGGTTAAATCCTGATCAAATCATGTCTGATTTTCAGGATATAGAATACGGAGTTAACAACAATAAATATATGCTACCAAAGAAGTATGCGCTCATCAAAAGAATTCAGAATTCTATTAAGGACTCTCTCGCATTTTCCAGTGACGTTAGTGTGTTCGCTCCGTTGTATACCATCGTAGAACGAATACGAAAAGAATTGGGGTACGAATACGAATTGAAAAAGGAGGTTAATTCTAAAGTTAGAAACCTACGGGCGTTAATTCAAGAAAATGAACAATTTTGATTGACCAACCATTTATCATTATTTGATTGACCAACCATTTATCATTATTTGATTGTGACCGTCCCTCATAGAGATTTTAATTTTTTTTTTAGCATTTTTTGATCAAAACTGTTAAAATCAGTGAATAAAAAATTGATGGCTGGTTCGGATTGATCAAAAATAGAATGGGGAAAGTCACAGTATTATTATTATTTACAGCAATTATATGACTTTCCCCATCATTGAACGAAGCTGTCTCACAGTGAAATAACACTTCCATGACCATCCGATGGTGTTAGGTCGGATTGAAAAATTGTTTTGCAATTGAAAAATTGTTTCTGATTTCAAATAATGGTCAATGAAGCATTAACAACCCGATTGGCTCGTGAACGACTGGATGCAATCAGGAGATTTGTACCAATTCGTGACTCTGTACGGAATAAACTACAACAACGACAGAGTCTTCAGACTGATTTTGCTATGGGATCCGAAGAATTGTTTAAACCAGTAACCACAGCAACGAAAGGGATAGAGCGTGCTATACTGGGAGATGTTTCCCGAGACGGGAAAATCTGTTATTGGTGAACTCGAAAAAATAGCAGCGAAAACTGAACAAACAGAACAAATAGAATCAAAAAGAACAGTTGATGGTTTACGCGTGAGATTTAACGAGGAAGGGTTAGCAGCAATTGATAAGACTGATCCACCAGAAATTCCTGCGCTTGTTGTTATGACTTATGAAAACAGAAAAAAAATGTTGAAACCAGAACATTATAAATATGTTAAGAATTTCACTCATTGGGCTGATATATTCTACAAAATCAAAACTAAAAAAAGTCAAATTGATACCGATAGTGCATCATACAATGAATATACCAATGCGGTGGATATAGTGTATAAACAATATGAACAACAAAAACCGCAAAGGCGGCGACAGCAACCTGCAAAGAAAATATCTTTTTCACCTAAAAAACAACTACCACCTGATGATGATATTCTTGATTTTTGACAAAAAGCCAATTTAGACGAAATGGAAAAACAGGATGAAGCAACTGGTTATAGCGGAAGCGGATTGCAAGATTCCAGTGAGAATCCAAGGATTTCATGTCCTGGTAGTGTTATCAATGATATATCACGATTAGAAGTTCTTGTAGGAGGTTTCCGAGCTGGAAATAACTCACCGGAAATAATTAATGAAGCAGCTGATATCTGTAGACGATTAATTCAGGGTGGTATCATGGATATCAAAACATATCGAGATTTCATTGGCGAGTTAGTGGAAATTGGGTATCACAGTGATTAATCACCGAGACTGAATAAAAACGCTAGCGTTTCCAATTGAAAAATGGTTTCTGATTTCAAATAATGATCATACACTACAATCATGATAAACCAACCCCCGTCTACGTAGTTAATTCACGGTTTCCAGTTTATAGAGCATACTACGGAGATGGTTTAGGCAATACCATTGCAGGGTTATTTGCGAGAATGGCTCCAAAAGTGATGCCGTTAGCTAAACAATTATCAATGAAAGCAATTGAAGTTATTCGTGATAAGGGTATTGGTGCTGTTGGAGATCTTGCTGGAAAAGCGTTTTCAACTGCGAAGAATAAATTAACATCATTAGTGAGACGAGAAAAATCCAAAGGATTTTCAAAGAAACCGTTACCATCTACAGCGGAAATGCCTGCAAGTGTTAGTAGAATTATAAATAACGCAGTAGACGAAAAATTAGCGTCGATGGCTTTAACTCCCGACCAAAGCAATATTGCAAATATGATAGCAGGAAGCGGCTTTAAAAAACTACGTCGATGAAAATCGTTTATGATTTCACGATTTAGACTCTGATAAATAGAATAAAATGTTCAAAAAATCACATGATCCGGCGTTTGATATAGACGCCCCAGTTGGCAAGGATGATTCTGTACGCGATTATCAATATTACGCCTATCATGCCATAGACTCAAATAGTCGAGCAAGAATTGAACTTCAAGTCCATGATACCAGTAAATACTTTTTGCCCTGTGAAGCGTTTATTGAAGTAGAAGGAGAACTTGTAACAGCTGATGATACTCCTGCTGTACCAGCACCGTATCCAGATGGTACTCAAGTCGGTTTTGTCAATAATGGTATTATGGCGTTATTTGAGAGTGCTAGATATCTCATTGATGGAAAAGAAATTGAGTCCATAGATCGCGATGTTGATGTGGCTACAACAATAATCGGGTTAGCGAGATATTCTGATGATTATACAAGATCAGCAGGACCCTCTATGATGTTTGCAAAAGATGGTAAGAATACCGCTGGAGGAAATCCATTTGTTGTAAGACGACCAAAAAAACGTGATAATAGTGATGCTGATGTCGAGAATATGATTATAAACAACGACGTTAATTTCAATCTAGGAGCTGCAACACGAAACTCAATGTTGGGAGTAGGGCGTAAATCATTTTCATGTGCGATTCCACTGCATCATATTTTTGGATTCTGTAGAAACGTCAGAAAAGTTATCTACGGGGCGAAGCATACAGTATCGCTTGTACGAAAGAGTGATGATAATGACGCAATCTGGAGGATTCCAGCAGATGCTGCAAATCCCAATGCTGATGCCGGTAAAGTCAATTTAACAAAAATATCATTGTGGATGCCAGTGTTGACTCCAGCAATCACCGCAGAAGAACGATTACTATCATTTATGGACCAAGGAGGAAAGTCGTTGTTGAGTTGGCTAACCGTGAGTACAGATGTGAAGCAATCAAATATCAACGGGTTATTCACTTGGAACCTAGCATCAAAACAAGGTGTTGCTGCGCCACGTCATATATTTATTGCGTTACAGGATAACACACGAGTTGGCAATCAACTCTCCAGCCATATGATATTTGATCAGTTAGGTGTGAAAGACATCTCACTGAGAATAAACGGCCAACAGGAACCATCCGAGGATATACAACTTAATTACACAGAAAATCATATTGCACGCGTGTATCATCGTCTGTTGTCATTTATGGCACGTGATCAAAATGTCGATACTGGTTTGCAAATATCACAATATGATTTTAAAAATCTGTATCCGATCTATTACTTCTCACTGGAACATCTCGATTTAACAAGACAGTCCGTCGTTGATATACACTTTAGAGCTAATGTGACTCGTGGTGCTATTGCTAATTATAGAGCGGTTGCTGTCATTCTCAGCGACAAATCAATGCTACTCGAAGGTGTTGGAGGAAGAATGAGAGTGGTAGATGCACCAGTAGAAAACATGTAATTGAAATTGTAAACGATTTAGAATCAATCTATTATGTATAATGTCATATAGTGTTATTAGTGTTACGTTAACTCCCGGTCAATTAAAAAAATTGCAATCGGAATCAGCTAAAAAATGTGGAACCACAATCACGTTGAAACCTAATCAAATGACTGGTGGTGCAAATAAATTATCGCTGACAACTCGTCAAATAAAACATTTCAATGATGCACTTGCAGCCAAAAAAGGTGTTCAGATTACTCTCTCTGCAGCTGCTATCAAAAATATGATTAAAACAGGCGGTATATTTCCGTTGTTAGCTGCGATTCCAGCATTGATTGCAGCAGCAGCCCCAGCGGTGGCTAAAGCGGCAGCGTTAGGAGCCGTTGGTACTGCAGCAGGAATGGCACTAAAGAAGGCAACTGGGAAAGGATATAAAAAAAAGGGACGATCCGTTCACGGATTGGGTCTAAGACTACCAGGAACCCCGTATTCGTGGTACAGCGGAAAGGGTCTAAGACTACCAGGAACGATTTATTAATTGAGGAATCGATGGTTCCTATGTCCAATTTTGATTTAATGGATGCGGCTAAAAAACTAGTGATTAAAAATTTCAGAGGTGTTTTTATGAAAGATCAATTACCACATCAACCAAACAAAACTGAAACAGGTATTATTAATCTCGATAACAGCACCGGACCTGGAACTCACTGGGTTGCATACGCTATTGATCCACGTGGGATTGTTTATTTCGATTCATATGGATTAGCCCCACCAAAAGAGTTTATGCGGTATATAAAAACCCTTCCAATGAAGACTTGGTATTCTACGCTACCAACACAAACGATGATTGACCCACCAATATGCGGCAGCGAAGTATTAAATGTCCTTGACGCTATTTCTAACTCCTTGAGTAACCCAAGCGGAAAACCACCACATGTTGTCGTTAATGAATACACTAGTAATCACTGGAAATCGAAACGATTTTAGAGAGAGAAAGAGTTTTACAATAACATGATTGATATTTGGGGGAGATCTTTGAAACCCAAACCCGATGGCACTGCACCACCTGATTCTGTCAAGGATATAAAAAAAATAATTGAAGATGAAATCGCTGAGACGTTGAACTTAACAAGTGTTGATCCTAATGAAATAGTTGTATTTCAAGACAAACAGGGTAAATTGAAATCCAGTGATGTGTCATTGGATGATATTTTAGTTAAACAACGAAACGCAATCGAGAACACCGTTGCGTTATTTTCCGATCAGGGTAAATTGAAAACCAGTAATATTTCTCTGGATGATATTTTGGTTAAACAACAAAACGCAATCGAGGATACTATCGCGTTATTTTCCGATCAGGGTAAATTGAAAACCAGTAATATTTCTCTGGATGATATTTTGGTTAAACAACAAAACGCAATCGAGGATACTATCGCGTTATTTTCCGATCAGGGTAAACTCAAACCGGGTGTACTCGTTTCGACGATTACAGATCGATTAAAAACTCTCAACGATGAGTTAAACAATTCTGTGGTTGTACTAAAAACACTTGAATCTAGAATTGAAGATAACGTAAAACAGTTTATATCATTTCGTAGAAATATCATTGATAAATTTATTGGAACCCAGTTGGATAAAATTGAAATAAAACTCCCTGATATTAAAAAATCCATCGATGAGACGAAAACTTTCATCGAAGCCGTCAAAGGTGATTTTTCGAGGATGATAACAATCATTGAAAAAACAAAAATTCCTCATGAGAAAACCAACAACGTAGTATATACAATCCAACACGGATCATTTGAGTGGACACCTGCAAACAACAAATTAGATATCACTGCAACCGTTAAGGGTATTTATCGATTAACACTAGTAACACCATTAACTCAATTTAATATATCATCGTCGAGTTCATCCGGGGTCAACAATACGATTTCAACGATCATCGACAAGGATAAAACTGAAAAGTTCACTATAACATATACTGATAAAAGTTTGATTGGGGTTTCAATAACGTGGTATGTGGAATTCGTAGCGGATTTAAGTAAATAACTAAATCGTTCGGATTTCACAATTGAAAACGCTAGTGTTTTTAAAATAAAAATGATTTCATCAACGCAATGTCGCTATGATCAGGTCAGAGAATTTCAGAATAGACTCAAAACCCTCACTGAGAAGTATCAAATAAAAATAAAAAAATACCGACGAAGAATCACCGCAATTGATGTTATTGTGTACTCTGTGTCAAGCATTCTCACTGGCGCCGGAATAATACTAGCATCTGTTACAATGATTGCCCCGGTCGTAGTTCCAATTTGCATTTCTGCGGTAGCTACAATCGGGGGTATATCAACCGGGATAGCAAAAAAGATATCATCATGCAGCCAGAGTAAACTGCAGAATTACTTACTTCAATTTCATATTGCATCAACCGCATACTCGCAATTATCATTGATGATATCGTCGTCACTCGATAATACGATTATATCAGATAGTGAATTCTCAGCGATGGTCAGTATTTTTGATTCCGCGATATCGAAATTAGAGCGACAACATGAGTATAATAACAATGACAACACCGATGGAATCAGAAAACACGAACCCAAAAAACAAAATGATCTCAATAATATCAACATTACCAGATTGTGAATTCTCAGTGATGGTCAGTATTTATGATTCCTCGATACCAAAATTAGAAATAAATCATGAGTATAATAACAATGACAACACCGCAGGAATTACTTCAACAAATAGTGGAGAACACGAACCCAGTACAAACAAGCATGATATCAATAACATCAACGAATCCAGAATTCAGTGTGAATTTCCCCTCTCCGGTCCCAGTGAAGGAGATAGCGCTAGCAAAACTACGAATGTATCACAGTTGGCCTAATATCAGATCAAAATCATTTGGTGGTCAACAACCGAATAATTCACTGGTGTTTGCAAATAAGAATAAACCCGACGGAACACCAGACTGGAACGTCGTTTCGATACCAACAGGGTCATACCAAATCGAACAAATCAATGATGAATTCGCGCGTAGAATAAAATCGATTACTGGAGTAGAGTCAAAAATCGCTATAACAGTTCATGAACCGACGCTATCATCCACAATTGAGATAAGCACAGAAGGATACGTAGTAGATATCTATCAAAGCTCAATAAGAACCGTACTAGGATGGCCTGAAATCCCACCCGGGGGAAAAACCGTTGATTTACCAGAACCAAAAAAAACTGATTATGTCACAGACAGGACAAAACCTGATAATCCAATAAAGAGTTATAAAGATCATAGATTTACTATAGAGTTTTTTAGTTTAGTATATCGACCAATTGGAGAAGAGGAGGAAATAAGGGAGCATCATCATTTTTTTGTTAACGAACCTAAAATCATTGACAATTTCACAGCAATGAATAAAGATTTTTCATTGTTGTTAATATCCCTTAGATCCGGCTCTCTCACCCGAGATGAATTTATCAGCGTTGTAGAAACATGTAACAAAATCATCAATGACATGGAAACATTTAACCTAAAAATTATTCAGGATATATTAGATCACAATAACCCCCAAACGAGAACAACATTTGCAACGAAGTATAATATACGCGTTGAAGATATCCCCACATTCAAACTACCAGGATATAACGTACCAGAACTAAAAAAACTTCTCAATGATGCCATCGATGTTGGTTTCAAAATAATTCATGACGCATGGAAAAAAACAACATCACCGGAAATAAAAATCCTCAAACACAATAATGACCCAGACGGTGGCGGTAGACATATCGCTCCGTTCAACGTGAATATTTCATCGGTGATTGCGCTCAATTTAGTGTGTGATGTTATCGAAGGAAGCTATCAAATTAATCTCGAACGATCAAATCAAGCTCAGCAGGGATATATTCTTTATTCATTTGCGCCAACAGCTCCTCCAGGATTCCTAATTATTGAAAACCCAATTAATCCTGTCTATATGCGATGCCATAATAATTCATTAACCAGAATTAATTTCAAACTCACCGACCAGTCAAATAATCTGATTGATTTACAAGAAGAGGTGTTAGCGATTAGTCTGTTTGTGAAATCATAAATGATTTTCATCCTAAAGACTCGATCAAATTATTTATTATTTTTGTTAACCCAGAACTGAAAACTTTAGCAGCAGAGAGGGTGGATGACAACAAGTTGCGACCAAAATTAATTAAAAAATCGTTTTCATTTTTTTAGTTAAAATGATTTCGTAGGGAGATTTCAATCAATTTTTTGTCTGAAAACGTTGTAGGGTTTTCCCCTGAGACATTTTTTTTTGATCGTAGGAAGGCTCGTTTTAGGATTTCAATCAAAATTTTGTCTAAAAACGTTGTAGGATTCACCCTCTCTGCTGCTGTTCGCCTTTACACACACACACACACACACACACACACGCACGCACGCACACACACACACACACACACACACGCGCGCGTAATTCAGCGATTTTAAATGACGAAAAAAATGATTGTCTTAAGATTGTTTTTAGAAACCACCGCTTGATGATTGGTCCGAGTAAAATTAAGCGAAGAACTTGGAAGTAATGTGAATTTAAAGTGACAGCCTTGGTCAAAATTATGTAGTCCTAAACTTCCTGAGAGAGGAGAAGTTTGGTTCCGAGGAAACCTATGAAAAGAGTGGTGCTTTCCTCGTTTAATAATATGGGGACCATGAGCCTGTCTTGTGGGAAAAGAAAGTTGTTAGTACCAGGCTGCACAAGTCCCAAAGAAAACAGCATTAAGGTGTGTAAGTTTAATTTAACGTAATACTATTTTGTTTACTGTTTCATGCAAATGTGTTTGATATGACTAGGTTCCATCTTACGTATCGTTTATTCAATTTAACAGAAATGTGTTGATGCTATAGTTGTTATGCAATTTATCTTTTTAATTTTGTAGTTATTAGTTCAGTGGTAGAATTTATTGTATGCGGCCCAAATGTTCATATGTTTAGGATTTCAATGCGTTCTATGAAATAAAAATGAACTAATTTCCTTTGTTGGGACGATACCGAGTATCGTGAGTTTAACGATAATTACCTATCTAGATTTGATTTTGTAATAATACAAATCTTGTAAGGACAGGATTTGTGAAGTTTATGCAAAACATGTAGTAGCATACGGTAAATGTTGACAAACCACTCACGTGGTAATGTATGACATGTCGTTGTGAAGCGAGGGTAAGATGCTACCGTATTAAGTCAGAGTTTGCGCATTGTCTGGAAAGCTAGTGTGTTCTGAGTACCGTACGTTAAAGAATTATATGGACATCTAGCTTGTGGTACATATAGAAATTTAGGGATAACTTTGTCATTTAAGGAAACAGCTTTCTGAGAGTTATACTCGATAGTCCGACAAAAAGTCGCAACTCCGAAAAATTGAGAAGTGACTAGTGAAGTCCGGAAAGAGGAGAGGTGACGAGTTTTATAATAAAGGACAAGGAAGTCCAGGAAATGATGAAGTGGTTGGAATACAAAAACTCGACGCGTCAGAAACGTTGGAAAACGGTCGAGAGGAATGTGATAAAATTAGTGGTGTATATTGTGCTCTTTTCACCATTCGTGTTGACGATAAAATAAATCAAAATTATACACTGCTATTAAATCCTTTTTATATGACTTAGTTGAATGGAAATCACCACTATTAATTTGTTTGATTAAATTTGTCTGGTCTAAGTGGGCTCGTATTGCATTATTTCTTCCCAAAAATCTTTCCTAATTCTCTGTTGATGTTCTATATATTCACTCACACCGGGTTATAATATCGAGGGAGGTCATTCCTTAGATACAGTACCTATTTCTAAACAGTGTTCACGAATTTACAATAGTGATCCGCCCATGGCACGATACTACGCTCATATAAACATTCTTGCAACTGTGTGCTAATTGATTCTAGAACAATGATGAACTTCCACTCATTGATCATTAAATCATTAGTGATGTATTGAAATAACGATACATAGTATCAATAATCCCTGTTTTCTAAATGAATTTTTATGGTACACAATTTAAACGCTATCCTTTCCGCTTTCCTTTCCTCTTTCCCCTCTCAATCATAAATACAGAGAAATCTAGAGTGAGAGAGAAAAGGTATTTGGGGTTGATGAAAACCTTGAAACTAAAGTTATGGTTAGTCCTAATATTATGTACACGCTTCCATTGCTATTTATTTACAGTTTTTATAGCCTGTCGAAAATATACGAAACATTTATGGGTTACAAGGCACTCATACTGCAGTTTATATAATTCTTTATTGTTGTTAATTCTTAAAGATATTATAATGTTCTAAAATTGATTATTATTAACTAAACATGAATCTCTCTCTCTCTCTCTCTCTCTCTCTCTCTCTCTCTCTCTCTCTCTCTCTCTCTCTCTCTCTCTCTCTCTCTCTAATCGTAGCAAGATATAGGAGAAAATCAATGGAAAGACAAGCGTAGAAGATTTTATTGTTTGCCATAAGACAATGTCTCTGGACCTATGAATCATGGTAAATGTTAAGTCAAATCGACCAAAGGGAGATGATATTCCCATGTTAACTAATGAAAAAGAGAGACAGAGATAATTGTATGGTTGGTAGTAATGTTAAGTAAAGCAGAATAATAATTTAGATCAACTGTACACATATTAAATATTTTAATTACCTATTGCTGGTTCGTCATTTCCCTTAGTTTTTATGCCACACTTATTTCCATGCGCTTGCACGTGAATGTCTTTGAGTTCAGTGTTTGTAGTGCTCAGCTTTCTTCATTTAAACCATTTTTCATGTCTAACTCATAAGTGTGCCTTGTATTGATTTAATCAATGTGAATAGAAAAAGAAACTAAGAAAAGTAAACAATCAACTTATCAATATTCAAACGTGAATGTAAATAGCCATAAAAGGAACACAAGTACATTTTGTAGCGGACACACTCGGCAGGGATGTGGGGAGTTTATTCACTTCTACTTCTTTGGCGTTCACGATGATGCCCATCAAACCCGATTCTATACCCGTGTTTCCTAATTTGATACTAAAATGAAATCCCATTTCTACTTCTCTGACGGTGACGTCTTCTTAACTACTGCTGTTGCAGCTTAAAGGTGGCCGCATCTAAAACAAAAGTACAAGACAGAACAGTTGTGTTACAACGTTTACTGGATTTCTCCATGCAAGAACCATCACGATTTAGTCCATCATCTTAGTATTATTATTATGGTTATTATTAAAAGTCTTACAAACAGAAACGGTAATGTATTGTTTTGTATCGATTGAAACAAATAGTATTAATTAACATGCTCTGTTACACTTTCCTCTGGCGATCTTGATCACGGTTTCCTTTACGTCCGAGTACCGAATCGGAGAGATGTTTTCCTTAAAATAACTCCTTTTACCATATTTATCTCATAAAGCTGTGGATGCAACAGTCTGGCCAAATTCAGTCGCAGTTAGTGAAGCCACTATGCAGTCGTCTCAAGCGATGGAAGAAAGCAGACCAGACCACCAAGGCGAGTCGGCATTCCAGCTGCAAGTTACTGCAATCATTCCGACTGCAGCACTACGGGACCAAACACACCCCACTCCAACTCTAATCTTTTTTTTTTTTTTTTTAATTTTTTTTTTTTGTTAATTTATTTTTTTTTATTTTTTTTTTTTTTTTTTTTTTATTATTTTTTTTTTTATTTTTTTTTCTTTTGAATTTATTTTATATATATATATATATATATATATATATATATATATATATATATATATATATATATATATATATATATATATATTTTAAAATATTTTTATTTTTTAATTTGTTTTGATTTTTTTTTTGATTTTTTTTCATTTTATTTTATTTTTCTCCCCAGGGTTCTAATTTGGTGGGAGAACCCTTTTCGAACAATCTCTTTCTCGAAATCTAACTTGATCAATTTTGACCACCGCTCAAAATTAACAAGCTAAAATACCTAACAGTGACTACACTTATTTATGTCGCTAAGACATTTTAGCAATTAAATTTGTTAAGGACCTACAACATGTACACTATGTACTAGAAATATTTATTGATAGGAAAGATGAAAAATTCTATGACTATATGGATTTGATATAATTGCACAGGTGGCTTACACAATATTGGTATTTGTTCTGCCTTCCTGCTTTGCCGTGACCCGACATTTTACTCTAAGGCGAGACTGCCATTTAACGCGGGTGCCGGGGAGACTGCGACAACACAGCCTAGTGTAGTCAAAGTTACCTTTGGTCCCGACCAATCAAATAGCCCGACCCTCGGGCATTAACTGGTCGCGAAAGCACATAGTTGCGCATGCGACCTTAATTCATATTAAAAAAAAAAAAAACTACGGGACATTATGGCTCTGTTTGGAGCTTGATCGCCGGGGTCAAACGCACAACATTTTATCAGCGTGGGATGAAACAAATGTGCATTTCGACAATAATAATACGTTTGGGCTTTGGAGTCATGCTAAAACGAGGAAAAACAAGAAAAAGAGGGAGAGGAAGAGGGCAAACATGTTACAGGCGACTGACCTATCTACGAAAGCAGCTGTAATTCCTGTTCTTAAACAGAATCTGACAGCCCGTAACCTTTCCTTCGAAATGAGGAGCAGCACTACACCCAACCCTCCATGCCCACTGCATGAAACAATACCCACAACAGCTACTGAGGAACTACAGGCAATATTTAGCGCTGTACTCTTCACGAGCTCCACCGCCAATACTGAGGTTTAATCTACTGACGAAAAACAATTACAGGAAGAGGATGCAGAGGAAGTTGAAAAAGAAGTAGAAGAACACGACTCGGACAGGCAGAGATTATTGAACCTTGGATTTCAGGAGTTCATGAACAACTCCAAGAAAGTTGGTCCTTTCGTACGTGCAGTTAAATACGTGGCTTGCATGTTCCTTAAGATACAAAAGCAAAGGCCACAGCAATGTCAATTTAGAGTACGCGTCCTTTCACAACTGATACAGTACATAATTCCGACAACGTCCCATGTCTTCCTTGGTGGAAGTTACTTAACATCTTTCGGACATTCACATGTTAGATGCATTTTCCGAACAACAGCAGCAAGAAGCTTGGACTGCGGCAGAATTGTGGGAGCAGGAGAATGGCTACAGAACATTCATAATAACTTATCAATAATACATTGGGCTGGATTTGGCTCAGATTCTGTCTTGGTGTTTCAAGTTGCGTTCCAGCCGAAGTGCTTTTCCACTCTTCCCTCTCAGACAAATGAAGGCGAATACGTGGCCAGATTCCCATTAATCTAGTAAAACTAAATGCCCCGATGAGCGTGTAAATACGGAACCTGGTTGGCATATTATATAGGGTACTGTTACAAGTTTAGGCTCTAATAAACGGTACCAATGAAAGAGTGAAAACATCAAGCTTTGTAAAATTTAACAAATATTTTTTTCCCTGAAACACGATTGTAAAAATGGCAAAAGAACTTACAGCTTTATGAATCAAATTCAAAACGTAATCAAAGAATAAACAACATATTAAATTACAAAAGTCCTAGTAATTAAATATTCTAATAAATCCAAGTCCGAGCCCTGTTGGAAAATCCAAGATGAAAGACAATGACGGATACTGAAGTCTGTTTTGTGTTTATCTATATTTCCTTATAGAATCATAAGATTTAACACTCCGGTTTTGGAAATTCGAATAAGATTTTGATAAACTGTCTTTGTCCAAGAATTTAGTTTGAGCACATCAAATATTACCAGATATACAAATTAATCCTTTAAAATCCAAATGCTTAGTTACAGCAACAGAAAATGACTTAACGTCATTTGCAAAAGCCCAGAATTAACTAATTCTCACTAAAAAGGAAACTACCATATTCTAATACGCAGTTTTGAAACAAATCCCCAAATTGCGAAATCACAAAGTAGGGGATGGAGTCACGTGATTCTTTATATCACGTACTCCTAACATGACCCCGACGAGAACCAATCATTTCTACTTTAAGAATAAAAAGTTGTCTACTTCCTCACTAGTCCTATCTTGACCTTGACAACAACCAATCATTTTTTTGTAAAAATGAAAACACTTTTTTACATGGTTGTCACAAACGTTGAATCGAGGTCAGGATATAGGTCATCATTACTCTTTTTACAAAATAATGAAACATCATCTCTAATGAATAAATTTACATTACAATATAATGTAATGAAAAATAAAAAAAGGAGTTCAATTCCAACTCATTTTGTCCCGTTGAGCTTAATTTTCCCAAAATCGGACAAAATGAAAGAGCATACTGAGTTTGTATCAATATGTATCAAACTTCAAATAAAACAACTAAAATCACCAACAAACAACTCGAGAGTCACGTATAAAAAGTCATACCATCAAAAAGGCCTCCTCTATCAGCCCCATGGCACAAATCAGAAGCGACAAAATTCCATCGCAAATTACACAAATACTAAACGAGACAAGCAGATCAAAGATGATCTTAGCAAGTATAAACACCTGTATCTTCTATGGGACCATTTTCAACAAAGGTTTTGATAAACAAAATTCAAAAATATTAGTAAAAGAAGCTAAATAACAGAGCTTCAAATATCCAGAAATATTAAGAAGAAGAAGAGGACTTAGTATAGCGCCTAGAAAACAAACAAGGCTACAATTTAACTGCTCTCATTAAGACATTCAAACAATGTCCCCTACAACAAGCCAGACTGTGACAATATGGCAAACATTACTTGATACACGATTATCTTAAGAAACCGCGCTTTTGCGATAAGTACAAAGTGTGCAGCCACTTCTCCACCAAATGGAAGTTCAGGTCAAGGTCAAACAAGTGTGGGAGACCACCCGAACGGATTGCAAATTCAAAGTTCAAAATGTGTACATTGCAAACACTTCCACCTATATTGGTCAATTAAATGCCTAACTGCAACGAGGGAACAGCAAACTAAATAATATAAGCTAAAACAAATAGTGTAACATACCAGGTTGCAAAAGCTCAAGTAAAGCCCGACGGGATTAACATTAATAAATCTACCAACATCTTAGATACCACAAGGGAAACTCGATCAGAAACAACCCCAATTAAATCATAACAAGCCATCACACTGGAAATGGGGAAAGCAGTAGCAAAACTAACTGCATCAAACCACAAATAACATCCTCACCAAAACCACAAGACCCTAACAAAATAAACTATAAAATAAACATTTCACACAAGATAAAATCAGTTATATTGCAAACACTTGGTACATCAGCAATTTCAAGATTGGAATTAATTTGTAACACCACTGGAACTTATTTGGAATACTCTACACTTATGGACTTGTAATATAACTTTTAGGACTCCTTGGGAATTAATTCGCAAAACTGTTGTGGTTTTTACAAAATACATTTTCACTTTGTATTGTTTAGAAATAAACTATATGTTAAATTTTACAAAACTTGCTTGTTTTTGCTTTTTTCTTGTACTTATTCTAAGACCATAGAGTCGTAACACATTACTAATCATAGTCTAAAATCAGCCATTTATACTAAATAGCCGTCAGTGATACGAGTTTGTATTTCTTGTGCTTGATAACTTATCTTCGTAAATCTGAACTAGTACTACTTGCAAAATATGTTGAGCAGTAATTTAAGACATGATTGAAAACGTGTCTCGAGATGTTAAAATTATCAACGTTTGATTTATCAAAAAAAAGGTGGCTCGTGTCGTCTGCTTAGTTCACATACGTGAGTGGATATGTGTGAACTCTCTAAGAAAAAATCACTCAAACAAATGCTACTATTGTCGGCTAACACACAATTACAAATTACCTTAGCCATGCATTATTCATGGTTACTAAGTGAGAAAGAAGTTTTGAAACATTCACGTGTATTTTATATCACAAGCAGCACAAATGACACTTGACACCTTCAAATTGATTTTGTTTCTTCATTTAGATTCCAAGATTGAAATAAAAACAATATCATATCCCCTGTAGCAAGTTAACAAACAAATTTAGGTTACCATAGTATTTGATATTTAGTATAAGTACTATTCTACATTTTAATTCATATACAAGTATCCTGAGAATAATAATAAAGTTCTCTTGTTTCCGTCAAAATGAAACGTTGTGTTTCCATTAGATTAAAAATAGTATGCAAAAATCAAACGTCACTGAAGATTCAGTCACCGATTTTGTATGTTTGCTACATTTTATAATAATAATAATAATAATAATAATAATAATAATAATAATAATAATAATAATAATAAGGACTTTGTATAGCGCCTAATCTTTAGAAGCTCTATGCGCTTGACAACATCTATAATGATACGACTACAGAAAAAAAGAAGGAAAAAATCCCATGAAATTGGAAAACATTAAACATGCTGAAAACATTTCAGGTACAAAACATTATTAGGTCTCTTAGTTTGTTCCTGCAATCGAAAAAGGTTAGTTTTATCAGCATTCTTGAAAGGGATCGTTGTCTAATTTCAATGGGCAATTCGTTCCACATCGCGGACCCTGTTATGCAAAAGAACGTTGTCCATATGACTTCGTTTTCATAGTGGGAACAATGAGTATACGATTGTCAGAAATGGAGCGTAAGTATCTTGCTGGTGTTTACACATATGTTAGGCCGGATAGGGATGTTGGACTGGAGCCTGTCAGTGAAACGTTGCACAGAGAACAAAATTTTGTGTTTGATTCTGGATCGAATGGATAACCAGTGTAGGATACAGAGCAGTTGTGAGGTGTGCTCTGATCGAGGTACTCTAAAATGATCCGAGCAGCTAGCTGTGTTTTGGAACTTTTTGAAGTTTCTGGAGTAGATATTGTGACAAACCAGACAGAATTGAATTACAATAGTCCAGTCTTGAAAGTACTAATGAACACACAAGTGGTTTAGTGCCATCAGCTGAACGATATTTGAAAATGGAACTGATGCGTCTCAGCTCAAAATATGCAGCCTTGCATATGTTCATGACATGTTGGTGCAATGTGAGATTACTGTCTAGAGTAACACCTAGGTTTCCTACTGACTGTGTGAATTTAATGTTGGTGTTGCTGATATTTATTGTTGGAGGTGAAGGATGTGAATGAGAAAGTCTTTGTGTTGTGATCACAATGGCATCAGTTGTATCATAATTAATTTGCAACTTGTTACATGTCAACCATGATTTCACATCAGAAATGCACCTCTCTACTTCTTGGATGGTAGCATCAACTTCAGTTGGGTTGCTATACATTTATAGTTGGGTGTCATCAGCGTACAATTGGTGAGACACTGGGTGATGATCTATGCAACTTGAAAGCGGCTGGGTGTATATAATAAAGGAAACAAGTCCAAGAACGGACCCCTGTGGAACACCACAACATAGATCAACTGGGCTGAAATATATTCCATTTGCAGATACAATTTCTGTCATGTTCACTCAGTAGGACTTGAACCACACTGTAAGGCTGTATTCTGAATGCCAAATACATGCTGGACACGGTGAAGTAACATATAATGGTCTATTGTGTCAAATGCTGCAGACAAATCAAGGAGGGTGAGGACTGTAAACTTTCCACTATTTATGTTTTTAAATAAATTTTATCAATTGGAAAACATCGTCAAAGAATGTCAGCGACATGTTGTCAACTGAAAAGCATCATTAAAGAATGTGTGCTACATATTATCATTTGGAAAACGTCATCAAAAATATATGCTACATCTTATCAATTGAAAAACATCATCCAAGAATGTGTTCTACATGTTATCAATTGGAAAACATCATCAAAGAATGTGTTCTACATATTATCAACTAGTAAACATCATCAAAAATGTGTTCTACATATTATCAATTATAAAACATCATCAAAAAATGTGTGCTACAAATTATCAATTGGAAAACATCATCACAAAATGTGTGCTACATATTATCTGTGACTAGAATACTCGAAAGTCGACAGTTACGAACAAAGTTAAAATTAAAACGTAGCTGACACGCTAAAACATGACAATTGTTAAAACTTGCTTTAAATAGTAAATATTTACATTATCATAACTGAGCACTGAAACAGAATACAGTGTGGAAATTATAGAATTTGACAAAATAGTATGTGAATTGAATGAATGGATAAAGAGAGGTGAAAGGAATTGCATGTAATTACATAATAGAAAAATGCAGAACGTATACACACTAAATGAAGACGTTGATAAGTTATGTAGCAATCACAGAGTATGTAAGTTATAGAACATAACGTATTATAAACTGAGCACCCAGCTCCTCTATCTCTCTCAATTTTCTGGACTTGGCAAAAGGGTAGTGTCTGTTTATATATATATGTTTTTTTTTTTCGTTTAATTTGGATATACAAGATCCACTTCCTTGATTGTCGTTTTCTACTTATTGTCAACATCAAACCCACGAGTATTTTCAGTCATTACTACAAAAGGTTTACAAAGATGATACCGGCAAGAGTGAAATAAGTTTATAACTGTGTCACTTGGGTTTGATACGTATACAAAACTGCACACAAGTTTTGTTCAGAGCCGACTGAAAGAGTTTCATGTAGCGTGCGATACGTCGGAAATACGATGTGAGCAGTGGTATCAAAGACCAGATCAAACGCGTATGATTAAATGTGTATGTAATACAAATATTTCATAGCGTTTTACTTATATACCATTATTGATTCGTTGATTAATTTCTTTGAATACACAATAAGGCAAACCCTTTTAAAACCATATCATTTTAACCAATACTTAACTAGTGCAGCATAATCCTTCAAACTCATTTACTATGATTTTAATGTTTAAAATGTACATAATATTGTTTATTATGATCTTAATGGTTGATGTTTCCACAGAATATTGTTTATTATCATTGTAATGTTTATGGTTTTACAGAACATATTTTATTAAGATGGTTTGAACATACTCTCTAAGGTTTGAACAGAACATAATTTATTATGATTTTAATGGTTAAGGTTTGTACAGAACAATGTCTGTTATGATTTTAACTTTTAAGGTTTGTACAGAACATTGCTTATTATGATTTCAATGTTTCAGGTTTGTACAGAATATTGTTTATTATGATTTTAATGTTTAAAATGTACAGAACATTGTTTATCGGGATGTTAATGATTAAGGTTTGTACAGAACATTGTTTATTGGGATGTTAATGATTAAGGTTTGTACAGAACCTTGTTTATTATGATTTTATAGTTTATACTTTGTACAGAACAATGTTTGTTATGATTTTAACTTTTAATGTTTTTACAGAACATTGTAATGATTTTAACTTTTAAGATTTGTACAGATCATTGTTGTATAGAACATTGTTTGTTGTTTATAAATATTTAGAGAATCGTCTTTGTCGATAACAATGTAAAATATTTAAAAATTGGGATTGTACATGAGTTAATGTGATAGGTCATGCTCCACACGTCTCATAAAAAGTCACTTCCAGGTACATACGTCGTTTACTTACGGCGAGAGCTGACAAATTATGGGACCATTCTCATCACATATGAACAAAATTAAATTCTGTGTCAGTCTAGTTAATTTTGCTTTTTAGGATAAACTTTATATTCGCATTCGTATAAATAAACAAAGTGTTTCCAAAATAGCTTAATTTGGTACTTCTTTCCAAGCCTTGTACTCACAAACGAATTTTCATAAACCTATACTCAGATTGAGATTTAAGTATTTTAATTTGTTTTTGTTTTTCTGTTTGGTTAAGCCTTTTTACTTTCGTTCTCTAAAACTGAGATACAGGTGTTTGCATGTTTAAAGTGGGTTCATACTCTCTAAGCCCATAGTTATGCATTTGAACCTAGTGCTAAACATACTAAGCCAGATAACGATATTATATCATGCTGTTTGAATACTTAAATAAATCCTGTTAACGCCAACATACGCATTAACACATTCCTCTTTAAATAGCATATAATTCCGTAAGTAAAATGTTAGGATTTTTGTTCAATTCAACCAGTGTAAAATACAAAATTGTGGAGTCTCTTGTTTGTTAGGAACCTTTCAGCATATCACAGACAGCCAGCTCTCATTTTGTTCTGTAATCCAGATGACATTGATGCAATTGCTGGGAGACCCAACTTGATGCACGATCCGGAAGTCCTGTTATTTTTTCATACAAACACTAAATCGTACTGGTTACGATGAATCGTTTCCATTGCCTGTTTGCAGTTGTCATCCCTTCCTTTCCCCACCCCACCCCACCCCTTCTACCTCTTACGAGAAGTAACGTTTCTTTGATACCCTTGTATTTGCCATCTGAGAAGAACAGCCAGCAATCGAGCACGATAAAGGTTGAGCCGACATATCTTCGTGTAATATTATCAACTACTTTAGTTTTTTTGGAGGGACCAAAAGCTTTCCAGGATAAAATGGATGGGCCATTTATGCTTAAATATGTTTGTTTATGATGCCATTTTAACTTTGTGTTTATTTATCGTAATGCTAGGTCGCTAATTTAAATGCAAGGTCAAAAAAATTTGACAGTTGATTCAGTAATATATTGATTCTAGACTGGAATAAAGTTGTAAGGGTGCTATTCAGGCGTCCATTTATCAAACAACCAAAAACTTTAAAGCCATCGAAATATCTAAGTGACGAAAAAGTAGATGTACGATGTTTGAAACTAAAGATCAAAATGGATTTATGTTTCTGAGTGCCACGCTAGGTGGCCTACCCAAGATTAATTACATAGGTCATATAGTTCTATTTTCGGTGTAGAATTGACGCATTAGTTAAGAATGATACACTGATGTCCTCGCAGAAATTCCCGATAATTAGAATTAGCTCTCACATAACGAGTAAAGATATAATGGGGTTCAAAAACTGGATTTGTGAAAATAGGTTTCAAGAAAGAAAGCATGATTTTAAAAGTTCTTCTTCCCGCTTGTTGATGGCTGATTTACTTAATAGAAAGTGCTTTCACAACTCCTCATATAATTGATGGAACGACTTTCAGATCAAAAGAGATGAACAAGACATAATTCTCAACTCTTTAAGCGACGGTGTCACTCTTGCGATGTAGATGTTACATCGCTAGTATTAGCGACGAAGAACGGAGACCAATCTTAAAATAGAAAGCCAGGTTACAAATCTGCAATAAAGCAGTTCTTTGTTAAACAACACTACACTGGATATAGAAGAAAAATTACACACAACTTATTGAATTGAAAATATATAATACAAATGTTATATTTAATAAAAGCTAACTAACTTCACTCAATTCAATAATTTCTGTATTTTAGAATTAAAAGTCTAATACAGTAACACAAGAACAATTAAAAATTAAATATTACAATCTAATTCCAAAGTTATTTAAATCAAATATTTTAATTAAATTTTATTCTAAAATATCAAATATCACTTCCTGTAATTTCATATGTATTTTGTTTCTTAATAAATTATTTTGAAGCATGATTTGGTTGCAAATAATTTCTACAAAAAATCAAACTTAATATGATAAATTAAAACAAATTATAAATAAATTTAAAACAAAACTATACACACTAATAATAATAATAATAATAATAATAATAATAATAATAATAATAATAATAATACAATTAAACAGAAAATAGCCAAGATAAAAATCAAGATAAAAACAAAGCTCAGGAATTAAAAAAGCGAAAGCTGAGGGATTAAAATACATAAGAATTTAAACACAGTATGATTGTTTGCAGTAAGAGCTAGAAATGAAACAAATTCAAGCAAAATGATTCAAGTAACCTAATATAGCATTCACAAGGCATGGTATAAATGTTACAGGCTGATTTTTTTTAAAAGCTACAATTGTTTCTTGAAATATTCTTCATCTCATGTGGCAAGGTGGCATAGAGGTACATCTCATGTGGCAAGGTGGCACAGAGGTACATCTCATGTGGCAAGGTGGCATAGAGGTACATCTCATGTGGCAAGGTGGCACAGAGGTACATCTCATGTGGCAAGGTTGCACAGAGGTACATCTCATGTGGCAAGGTGGCACAGAGGTACATCTCATGTGGCAAGGTGGCATAGAGGTACATCTCATATGGCAAGGTGGCACAGAGGTACATCTCATGTGGCAAGGTGGCATAGAGGTACATCTCATGTGGCAAAGTGGCACAGAGGTACATCTCATGTGGCAAGGTGGCACAGAGGTACAACATCATCTATTAAGTTGTGCCTTCAAATGTACAATTAACCATAAATCCCCTCCATGAAAAAGTAACACAGCTGTATTACAATAATCAAACTACGAAAAAATGTATTTATTCAACCGACTTGAAACCTAAAATGGAGAACAATCCATTTCGTTGCAGAAAATATATTTTGATGTTAAAATTACAATACTTCAGATGAACTAAAAAATAATATCAAGTACTACATCAATAAAAAAAAAATGTAAAGGGAATGCTTCGATTTCTAATAGTTATTCCAAGCTGACATATACACGAATAAAGTCAAAGTTGGAATGACTCCAACAAAGCAAATAGTGATGTTGAATGTTTGGAGGCACAACTCAAAAGTTAAAATATTACTCGTAACACATTACCAGATTCAATTTAAAATTGTTACAAAGTGCCCATTTTGCCATTTTGCATTTAATGATTGAAAATTATTGGATTGCATTCCTACTGAGTTCTTTGCTTTATTTATTCATACAAAAAAGATACAATAACCGGATACAATTTAAAGTAATTTGGATTTCAAGAATTACAATAATACCAATCAAGCAGAAAAAGGTTCAGCTATTAGACATTTTGTATAAAATGTTTGATGACCAGATATGTACGACTATGACGGATGACAATTTTGAATGATATCAAGAAATGGAGGGAACAAATGGACAAAACATTATCTAGTATTGAACTGTGTGATTCAGAAAGGATCACATTCACATTCATAATCTTAATAATATGATCTGCAAATGGTAAAAAAAAATAGTACACGATTCACCTAATATGAAGCAATATATACAGTTGATTGAGCAGAGGATAACCATTCGTATATATGCATTGGAGTGTGACCAATAAAATAAAAAAACAATTTCTGGAGAATAACGGCACTTTAAGTTCTTAATGGGAACAGTTATAACTAGGTTTGAAAAATGAAATTCAACAGAATAATTAAGATGGCAGAACATTTTTTTTAGAACTAGTATTAGTTAGTGACATTAGTGATATAAAAATAACAGCTGTACGTTATACATTTACAAGAAAGAAAAATGATTAACTTAAATGATTGAACGGATAAATGATGACTAAAACAAATACATATATAAATGAAATCATGATTAGATCTAATAAAACAACGTACGATTTATTTAATACATATTTGAGACATGTTATAAACAATGATTAAGGGTGTTTTAATTAATAATATTTTAAGCACTGTAATTTTGAGAAATGATTTGATTAAATGAATTTCTCTCAATATAATTGAATAACTTCTCAGATTTATTTAATGTCATCATTCCTCAGAATTACAGTGCTTGAAATATTTCAGATTAATGGAAACAGCTGTCATGAACATACTTTAAAATCATTCAAACACATTTAGATTTATAATTTTTTTTGGGAAATACTGTGAATTCATTTAAAGATGTTCTGGTTAATGTGCATAGTGAGGTGGTTCAGTAGATTTCTGGCGAGTATCTTTCCTGCAATTGAGAGTAAGGATAGATCCGGGTGGTTGCCGCAGGCCTGGTGGTTACCTTTGCGATTATACAGGTCGATTATAGAAGCGTCTTTGAATTCCTGGGGGGTCGTCTCTTGTTTCTACACGAGTAAAAAAATGTACATGGAGCCTTTCTATCAGGGCTGTGCTCCCTTACTTGTAGACTAAAGCTGAGATGGAGTCTGAACCAGGTGCTTTGCCACCGGAAAGCAGACGAATCGCTTTTGTGTCTCCAGCTAGGTTGGAGGGTCATCCAGTGATTCGCTGCTGGGTAATTGGGAGTGACGAGTGATGGCTTCATGATTGATGGATGAAGAGCGAATCAGAACGCTGTCAACGTGTTCAGCTGAGCTCATTGTTAAAGAATATTGAATATTATCTTTGTCAGTAATTAGTGTGTTCCCATCTACGCTGATAGACGGGATGATCCAGGGGATATAGGTCCATACTGTTACGTGCTTAGGTTCGAATAAGCAGCAACACAGAGTGAAAACTAACAAGCTTGTAAAATTTAACAATGAATTTATTAAGTACAAATATTTTCATAAGAAAATATAAATAAACTTACGGTTTTAGAGAATCAAGTCCAAAAATAATCCAATATAGAATTCACAAAAATAATCCACTTATGGAATTACAAGAGTCCTGATAAATAAATGTCCTAATAGTTCCCGGTTCGAATCTTGACGATGTAATCCAATATGGACGACGATGTCACGTGATTCAGTTCTTGTTTTTTTTTTAATAATAATCTAAATGAAAATCTATGAGCACATATTATTTTCCAGATAAATAAAATAATTCCTCTTGCTCCAACGAATTGACACAATTTCCAATATAACTCAAAACACAACTAGTACTTTAAAGCCCAGAGATTCTACTGAATAGCTCTCTCCTAAAACATGGTTTATATCTCTGCTTTTTACGTAAACAAGTGGTCGCGTGATATTCTAGAAACTAACAGAACAAACCTACGTTCAAGAAATCACGTAAATACCATATGACCCAACTAAAATTAGAAAGATGTTTATACTTTACTCTTGTCCTTGGGACCAACCAATCATTTTTAAAGTGAAGCTCTAATGTCCTTGGAATCAACCAATCCTTTTAGAAGCTTGTTTACACTCTGAAGCAAGGTCAGAAAATGAGATAATGAGGTTAACATCTTTTTGTTTACAAGAAAAGCAAAGGTCATTGAGATCTTCTAGAATAATCTCCCAATCAATGAATTTTAAACCCAAAATGACAAATTTGAATCTGACAATTAAAAATAAATAATTTAAATCAAATATACGTAACAATACACTTCTTTCAAGGCATGTATTAGTTCTTCATGTAATGCTGGCCTGCGTAACACTGTAACTCATCAGCTTTGTTGCTCGGCCATGTGTCTCGCATCTGACGCAGTTTCTGCTCTACAGTTCTGTGCATATTATTGTACGCATCTTTCATGGAGGTGGATGTTGAGCTGTTGAGGTAGGTTTGAAGCAGGCCGTGTTTCTCATCCAGCAACTGCTTGATCTCGTCTGAGTTCATATCACACCAGTACTGACACTTTCTGGTTGAGGGTCCAAGGATTTCTGAAGCTGTGCTGTAGACCAGGTCTCTGAATGCCACCCACTCGGTCTGCAGATCCTGATTGTCGAGAGGGCATCGGACGTTCTTCCAGGGCATCGATGAGAGACTGTTTGGTACTGGTGCATTTCAGCTTGATGATGTTCAGTCGTTTAGAAGCCTTCTTTCCCTGTGGATATCTTTTGAGCAAAATGCGGATGTTGAGCTTGGCGACAAGGAGGCGGTGGTACGTCCAGCAGTCAGCACCGCACAAGGACTTGGTCACACGCACATCCTGCCTGTCCCTCTTCCTGACAATGACGTAGTCAATGAGGTGTCAGTGCTTAGAGACAAAGTGCATCAGTGACGTCTGGTTATGGGTAGGAAGACGGAAGACTATTGGTGACCAGCAGTTCAAGCTCGGCTCAGGTCTTTAGCAAAAGGAGACCATTGCCGTTACAGAGACCCACTCCATGCTTTCTTAGCACTCCATCCCAGGCAACATGATTACAGCCTACTCTTGCATTGAAATCACCAATAACGAGCTAATCTGCCATTGGAATATCAACAAGGACGAAGTGAAGAGCCTCAAAGAACTTGACCTTCACTTCATCTCGGTTGGTCATAGTTGGAGTATAGCAACTGATGATGGTAAAGTGCTTTCTTCCAAACAAATTTTACTTCCTTGGGAAGTTCAGCCAAATTGCCAATCAGTGCTGTATTCACAACAAAGCCAACACCAGCCTCACGGTGCTCTTCACTTCTTCGACCACTACAGAAAAGTATATCCGGAGCCTCTTTTACAGAGTTCGCCTTCTCCGGCAAGACTGGTATCGCTCAGGGCAGCAATGTCCACGCTGTGTATGTAGAGTTCTTTCCTAATAGGGCGGTTCTACTCTTATGTATTACCGCATCGTCTCTGTCCAGAAAGGTGCGCACATTCCATGCGCCAAGTGTGAGAGGAACAATCCTCATTTTCTTCTTTCTATTTTGACCGCTGAAGTAGGGTCCCTGCCAGCCGCGGTATGCTGGCTAGGGACGTTTAGAGCAGGCAGTACTTAGGGTACCTTTTGTAGCCCCTTCCTCGTGTCAGGGAGGTGAACAGGGCATTCATGAAGAGGTCTGCTTGGTCGCTCAAAGGGCTGACTGACTCCACTGCTGATTCATATCAGTGGTGAACGACCCCTATGGCCCGAGTAGCTACTGTGCAGGTTTTCGGCTACGGATGCCAGTGTACCCATACCTGCCGCTTCGTCGATTGCCTGTCGCCATATGACTTTATTGGGTGGTGAAATGGGATGGGTGGATGACAATAATGACTTGCGCGGTGACTTTGTTTTAAATGAGGAAGAGTTGTGCAGTTCATCAACCTCACTATCTCGCCCCAAAACATCTGAGTCCAGCAGCACGACAATGTCGAGACAGCCAGAGATGGAGTTGTGTGCAGTGGATATGACCAGGCCGTCCTTCGTATCTCATTGAGCTCTTAGAGCTCCACGGCGCTTTGCTGCAAATCACCTTTCTGCTCACTGGCCAGCTGGTGGTTTCTCCGCGCAGGCTGCCAAACTTCACATGCTAGGTAGACAAAACCTAACTTAAGACCCTTCCGGCTACCATCAGCCTGGTTTAGCCGGCCTGTCGAGGCTGTTTTCCGGGATGTGGCCGATGCGCATGCAACAGCTTCTTGAAGTGACAGGTAGGAGCTGAATGCCAAGTGGGGACCGAAGGTGGGCGAGGCTACCCCCAAAAGACTACGACTGCTTAGCCAGCCATAGAAGTTACCCCTCCAGGGACACACCATACACCATACCATACTAAAGAAACATAATTGGAAGAGAGCACTGTTTTTTTAATTGATTTTTAATGGATAACATGACCCAATCATAATAAATGGATAACATGACCCAATCATATTTAATAGATAACATGACAATATTAATGGTTCACCATGTGAAATCAAAACTGGCAACAGTATCAAAATTTTTTACTCATAAATTCAAAACAATCCATAGCAAAGCATCTATATCAGAATGAATACAACAGCTGAAATTTAGAATACATAGCAAAACGTCTATATCAGAATGATACACCAACAGCTAATATTTAGAACAACAGCAAAACTTGTATGCTCATTTTTTTCCTGTTAACTTTATATTGCCAGAATCATGCAATATTTTATGATATTGCATTTATGTGCACTTGACATTGCACTCGTACATGCTCAATGGTGTATTAGGAACTACTTTGTATAAAAGTCAAGTACTCTCCTAGTAAGCACTTTACATTTTGGTTATTAAAATAGTTTTGAAATGAACTAAAGAAGTTTCGTGGACTGCCACATACCAGCTGCTTTGCCACATTTTGCATTAACTATTTTGATAAACTGTTTCGGATTTATGTTTTGAGATAGATGCCAAGATAGGTCTGAGTCTCTACAAATAACATACAAGTGATAAGGTATAAATGTGTCTTCTTTAGCTGGTAATAAAAATGGCAAAAATATACTTAACAGTGTTACATCCTGAAATTCCTCAAAAGATATTTTCTTAGTTCTGCAAATCCGAATTACATGAGCCAGGTCATGGATTCTAAAGCTGGATTACACATTTTGAAAATTGTACTGAAGACTCAACTGCATTTTATGTGCAATAACATCCTTCTTACTGCACTCAATATGAAATAAACATATTCCATTGCATCTTTTTGATAATTACAATTGACATACTTCATATTTATCTCACATTACAACTCCAAACATTCAGTGACAGAACAGAAACACTTGCAGATATCAACACACTGCTCCCTTGCTGCTAAAATCTAATGTACTACATGTAGAATTGGCACAAAAAAATCCAGTCCATAATCAAGAAATTTTGTAGAATCGACAAATATACCAAAATTTATTTATTCTTGATCAAATGGAAAAGTTGTAGCAATGCGCATTCATTCACAATATGACTCCAAATCTCAATTTTAAGTAAACCAAAATGCCATTTTCTTTTGAAAGTTATGTCTAGCATGTGACAAGTTCAAATTTATCTGGGCAGAGTTATGTGTGCATTAATATTGTTTTTGTTTGGAGCACAGCATACATTCAGTTACTTTGCTTTTAGTATTGTAGCTTTGTTTATATAATTAAGCCTAAGGTAAAATAAAAAAATAAGCATATTCAAAAAAGGCTACTGCATTTGTATGGGATAATATTAACTCATTTTGTAGGATGGATATACTGCTCTCCCAACGTGATGCGGTATATCCATCCGAAAAACTCATTCATATTTTCCCATAAAAATGCAGTAACCTATAAATCAGAATAAATACAACAACAGCTGAAAGAAGCAATACTCTTGTGACCAAATAAATGATGACTACAACTATTACATCACCACCTACATAAAATAACATATTGTGCTGAGTTTCTTAATTTCTATCACACAGTACAATAGCGTTATCAATTTTGTGTTTGCTCAGTGTGAAATACTTTAACCCTTTGAACCCGACTGGCTGGTTTACCAGCCGGTTGTAACGGTGTATATACCGGAAAGGCCGGTATACCGGCCTAGCTATCTACCGTCATAACCCGACAGGTCGGTATACCGGCCTAGCTATCTACCGTCATAACCCGACAGATGATCTTGCATGAATGGTAAAACATGAACATAATTTCGAGACAGTTTGTTACATAGTCATAGTAATAAAAAGCCTTTTTATAAGCATGTTTGAAAAGAGACAATTTGATATTTGCTGTTATATCATAGTGGATTATCATTCTAAGGCATAATATTACTTTTATTTTGCAAAATTTTACTTTTTATAAAATTGTCCAAAATGGCCAGGGAGGCTCGGGTTATTGTGCCAAAATATGAGGGAGATTAGGGTTCAAAGGGTTAAATTCCTAGGTTGTTTTGTTTGAAACCATGAACTATAGGTTTTTTTTTCAATTCCTGTGAATGTTTTCCATGATGTCTTCAAAGTTCAAATCTATGTGGATCATTTTATCCTTAGTGAAGTTGTCTTTCAGGATCTAGGTAGCCTTGTTTTCATCTTGACATTGCCTTTGCTATTTTCAATGCTGGATGAGTGGATAACAAAGTGTAATTGCCATGGGTGTGGTGCTTGGTAAGGATACAGACACACAAAAATATGACAGACAGAGAAAAGGAGGGACAAAGAAGAGAGTGTGGTCATAAGTATTTCAGTATTAAATTTGATCTTTATTGCTGGTAAGTTTAACATAATGGAGGTATCGATGCATATATTATGTACTTTGGTCTAGCTCTCTGCTAACCTTGAAAAAAGAACATTTGTGTGCTGCCATGTTTTGTATCATAAAAAGACCATACAACTAGAACTTTAGAATTCTTTATTCATACTTGACACAATTAACTAAAACTAAACCAGCAATACAAATGCAGGCAAGTAAATTATTAACATCCAAAACATTTAAAAATGCAAGAAAAAAGAAGAGGCCAAAGTGGATCTGATATCACTTATCTGGCTGACATATTCCCAATGGTCAAAAGTGTCAGTTGAAAAAGAAATCTGGGTCAGCAGAATGCTTTTGTGATGAAATTTCTCCAATGACATACACTGCAAATGATACCAAAACAGTTTTTCAAACTCTTCCTAGTTTCTGTATCTTTCACATTTTATCATTTATTTGTACAATATTAGAAGGCTCATATTCTATCATGCTTTGTGGCAAAATGTATCAAATTCTCTTCAGCATTGTTGTTAAAATTATATCTACTTTTTGTAAACAACAGCAACATTTGATTTTCAAACAGCATCTGTGAAATTTAGAACACATTCCATTAATTCTTATCAAATTCTGTGAAGTAGTTATTAAAAGAAGTTATAAAACAACCTTTTCTTAGTAACATCAGCTATATCTGACTACATAAAACTGGCATAACTTGTACAAACTTAATTGCCTTTTATGTCTAAAAGTTTTTTGAGCAAAAATTGTTTGATGGATTTTTGGCAATAGAGGCTATTTATTGAAACCTGAATACCACACATCATGTTATCCAGTTTTTAAGAAGTCATTTCAAGTTATTTATAATTTTAGTAATGGCAGCCAAAACTGATGATGTACAGTATCATCTGTAGAAATTTTAATTGTCTTTATTTCAGGAGGCTTTTAGACTAGTTTTGGCTGCAATCTACTAAGCGTTTTTTTAGTTTGAGAAGTTGTTGAAGGGTTTTCTAATTTTAGTTAGGGTGGCCATATCTGATGGCAGACATGGCATCAGATATGTGAATCTGAATAGTGCTTATGCCAGAATATTTTCTGCCAAAATTGAAAGTTGTTCTATTTTCAGACATGGTGGCCAAATTTTATGGCAGATTGGCATTATTTGTATAAAGATGAATGACCCTTATGACATGTTGCTCTGTGCTTAGTTTGGTTAAAACTTGTCAGGTAGTATGAAGTTGAAAATAGCAATAATTCATGGTAACAGTAGCATAACTGAAAGGTCCTGATGCCAGTATGCTTTCTGCCAAATTTCATCAGATTCTCTTCAACAGTTGTGGAGAAGAAGTTGCTTAAAGGTTTGTCTATTTTAAGTAATGGTGGTCGTATCTGATGGCAGATCAGCACCATTATTCCCAGGATGTTTTGTGCCAAGTTTAGCTAAAACCAGTCTGGCAGGTTTTAAATGCAAATGAAAGCAGCAATTGTTGACATATTATGAAGGCTGTATGATGAACCAGGGGACATACCATAAGCTCAATTATCTTTATGCCAGATGAGAAAAATTTAAACACAAAAACTGAAACCTATTATTTCTTATTGTTTGCTTAATTCCATGCTACATATGTGATGGGTTGAAAATGGAGTTAAATCTGACTTTGCTGGAATTATTTGGAAATATAAAAACAGTAAAACCAGCCATAATGGACACCTGATTTAGACATTTCTATCATTTAGTACTATAGCATCAATTTATGGACACATTATAAGAAAATGAGCTAGTCGTTTGGATGTCTGTTAAAACGTTTTCTAGTAGTATCACTCCTAGCAAAACTAGCTCATTTGAAATGATACTAATGCTTTAGTACATTTGATATGATACAAATGCCGTAGTACATTTGATATGATACAAATGCTGTAGTACATTTGAAATGATACAAATGCCATAGTACATTTGAAATGATACAAATGCTATAGTACATTTGTAATGATACAAATGTCATAGTACATTTGTAATGATACAAATGCTGTAGTACATTTGTAATGATACAAATGCTATAGTACATTTGTAATGATACAAATGTCATAGTACATTTGTAATGATACAAATGCTGTAGTACATTTGTAATGATACAAATGCTATAGTACATTTGTAATGATACAAATGTCATAGTACATTTGTAATGATACAAATGCTATAGTACATTTGAAATTATACAAATGCTGTAGTATATCTGAAATGATACATTTGATACACCTCATTTGAAATGATATATCTGATAGTAGGTATGAAACCAATGCAATGTAAGCACAATGATTTTATGAAAATAACTTGAAAATAAATAAACAGTTGAGGTTCAATATTTTGAGCAAGGTGAAGTGTTTTGAAGGAGGTAACTTTGTTTGGATATAATTTGGTATAGGTTCAAGTTTCAGGTTTAAAAAAAAAATAAACATAGAATACATGTCAAATTAAATACAAACTGCCCCAGGATTTTAAAAAGAAAATGTATGACTGACCACAATGCAATCATGTATGCCTAATAAGCCAAGGACTCAATATCACTGATAGCTGTTATCAATATCACTGATAGCTGTTATCAATATCACTGATAGCTGTTTTCAATATCACTGATAGCTGTTTAAAGTTATCTGTTTTGCTTTGTTTTCAATATCACTGATAGCTGTTTAAGGTTATCTGTTTTGCTTTGTTTTCAATATCACTGATAGCTGTTTAAGGTTATCTGTTTTGCTTTGTTTTCAATATCACTGATAGCTGTTTAAGGTTATCTGTTTTGCTTTGTTTTCAATATCACTGATAGCTGTTTAAGGTTATCTGTTTTGCTTTGTTTTCAATATCACTGATAGCTGTTTAAAGTTATCTGTTTTGCTTTGTTTTCAATATCACTGATAGCTGTTTAAGGTTATCTGTTTTGCTTTGTTTTCAATATCACTGATAGCTGTTTAAGGTTATCTGTTTTGCTTTGTTTTCAATATCACTGATAGCTGTTTAAGGTTATCTGTTTTGCTTTGTTTTCAATATCACTGATAGCGGTTTAAGGTTATCTGTTTTGCTTTGTTTTCAATATCACTGATAGCTGTTTAAGGTTATCTGTTTTGCTTTGTTTTCAATATCACTGATAGCTGTTTAAGGTTATCTGTTTTGCTTTGTTTTCAATATCACTGATAGCTGTTTAAGGTTATCTGTTTTGCTTTGTTTTCAATATCACTGATAGCTGTTTAAAGTTATCTGTTTTGCTTTGTTTTCAATATCACTGATAGCTGTTTAAGGTTATCTGTTTTGCTTTGTTTTCAATATCACTGATAGCTGTTTAAGGTTATCTGTTTTGCTTTGTTTTCAATATCACTGATAGCTGTTTAAGGTTATCTGTTTTGCTTTGTTTTCAATATCACTGATAGCGGTTTAAGGTTATCTGTTTTGCTTTGTTTTCAATATCACTGATAGCTGTTTAAGGTTATCTGTTTTGCTTTGTTTTCAATATCACTGATAGCTGTTTAAGGTTATCTGTTTTGCTTTGTTTTCAATATCACTGATAGCGGTTTCAGGTTATCTGTTTTGCTTTGTTTTCAATATCACTGATAGCTGTTTAAGGTTATCTGTTTTGCTTTGTTTTCAATATCACTGATAGCTGTTTAAGGTTATCTGTTTTGCTTTGTTTTCAATATCACTGATAGCTGTTTAAGGTTATCTGTTTTGCTTTGTTTTCAATATCACTGATAGCTGTTTAAGGTTATCTGTTTTGCTTTGTTTTCAATATCACTGATAGCTGTTTAAGGTTATCTGTTTTGCTTTGTTTTCAATATCACTGATAGCTGTTTAAGGTTATCTGTTTTGCTTTGTTTTCAATATCACTGATAGCTGTTTAAGGTTATCTGTTTTGCTTTGTTTTCAATATCACTGATAGCGGTTTAAGGTTATCTGTTTTGCTTTGTTTTCAATATCACTGATAGCTGTTTAAGGTTATCTGTTTTGCTTTGTTTTCAATATCACTAATAGCTGTTTAAGGTTATCTGTTTTGCTTTGTTTTCAATTTATGCTCAGTTAAAAAAAGGTCAAATTTTGAGATTATCAACAAATTTCCCTAGTGAGATACCTAAAACAAGAGTTGCTCTTGACAACATCTTTGGTAAAATTGCTGTCAACAACAATTTTCAACAAAGTTAACATTACATCAGATTAAATTGGTCACCAAACTTATTTCAGTTCAGAGAGAGGTGACAAATCTTTTTAAAAAATGTCATGACTATTTAATAAAATGTAAATATAATAGTGGCATGAGTTAGAAATGGCATGAGTTAGAAAAATCATGAAGTGCCGAATCAATACTGAATATAATATTTCATTTTCAAACAGACTTTACTTATATAAAAATCATTCCTAATATTCATAAGGGTGCAATTTAACGTATAACTTTTAAATTAATTTTGTTTAAGGAGGCAAATGTGCATGCATTTATTGTTTGTACTGATACAGAGAGCAAAGAAATAAAGCACAAAAAATCCAGCAATATTAAAAGGAAAGGTAAAAATGTGAATTGATAATACTACATTGTGAAGAACACTATATTACACAAATATAATAAACATTGGCAGGGTGAAATTATAAATCTAGCTGTCTTGAACAAATAAACTTGAGGAATGGTGAACAACTTAAATATACCCCAGCCTCTCCTACACTCACCCCACATGCGAGAAAAGTTTTTAGACAAATAAAAGGGACATAACTTTTGTGATAAAAGTGCAAGAACAATGTTTCATCAACGTGGATCTGATGATGAAATCAATATATATTCAATTTCAATTAAAGTCACATAGAACTGCAAGAACAATTGCATTCACAAACTCCTCTCATGCATTGCCATCCAGCTATAAATAAAAAAAGACAATTCTTGAGAAAATAAAGAGAGAAGAAAGATTTACTAATATGTGCAGTCTAAACAAAACTGCAAAACATGATGCATGCACAAAATTCTAGGTTACACTTCATTTAGCTGCAGGACAAAAATGGCAAAAACTTTAACAAAAATAGATTTGCTGAAATATATATCTACAGGTGATGACCATAATATTTACATACTTTCATGCCAATCCATCATAAACTGTGGGACTAGTTGTGATAATGAGATTGTATCAAGCACTGCATTAAGTTTTAACACAAAAATGGCAGTAACTCTTTTTTTAACATTGTGGGACCAAAGTTATTTGTTAATATGTACATCATACAAACTTTCATAATATACAGACTAAAACAGAGCAACTAAGGAGGTTGTGTCAGATAGAAGGTTAGATTGATGGAAAGTAGGATAAATAGATGGATAGACTGATTATTTCTTACAAATTAGCTGTTAAACAAATTTTGAGTTAAATTTTCTAACAAGAATGGAGAACAATATTAACTCTTCATTTTCAAGTTACGGTTCAACCAACTGAGAAAAAGCAGAAAATTTGTTATCTAACATACTGGCATTCAATGACCCCTATTTTAAAACCAAATTAAAGCTACTTTGCTTACACACCAGCAAGAAATGAGTCAATTTAGTATTGTGTCATACAGTGAAGAATATCTACAAAATTGGGACTAAAATTATGCTGTTTGAGGTGAAACTAATGAAAATACATGCAAAAGTTTTTATAATACTAAAATCAATATATGCATAGTCATTGTGTCATAGCTAGGGAACACTAAATACAGTGTTAAAGAAACCGAGGTAACATGCATCATAATCTATGTACAAAATGGTCTAACCAAATGCTGCATGAAATGCATGGTATACTTGTGGATAAATCAGTATCATTATATGTATATGTTTCAGGTGGGAATTTTAAAGACTATATAATCTATACTTGCTTATACTATAAGTCCAACTGTAAACTGCATAAACCAAAATCTGCCATTGCATGTGTTGACAAATCTGGGTCAGTGCAGTTTTCTAGGAGTAATCAACAGAACAAACAAAACAGTCCCTAATCTGTAGGTACATCATGCTATAGCAGATTAGGATCTTTTGTTGTTTGCAGTTTGACATCATAGAGTCAGAGGTCTTGGAAATGCTTAATCATGCATATTCTAACACATTTTTTATATATCTGGGACACAGAAAATCACTTATAGTGGAGTCCTCTGTACGCACCAATTTGCTGGAAGGCAAATTCAAAGGCTTGCAAGTCCTGCTTCAACCACCTGTTAAGTGGAAAAATGTTCTGATCAATTGATCATTGTAGTTGTGCTGATATTTACAATCAGAAAATTCAGTGGCTGAAAGAAACCCAGCTGTATGTGTTGTCGTTGTAAAAGTACATCTGAAGAACATGACCCAAAAGCTTGGCAGCAAGTTCAAAGACTTGACTAGTTGCAGAGTGGTGAGAAAATGTGCTGATATTTACACTGATTTCAGATGTAGAATGACCCATTGATCTACTTGTGTTTAAGAGTACATCGAATGAACAACTTCAGATTTCATTATTGTGTTCGTTTCCAAGTGTAGCAATATAAGTGGTGCATGTGACCTCAAAATCTAGACATGTTGAGAGTTAGAAAAAATGCTGTTTGCAAATCTGGATAAGAATTTTGGGGAGAATCGACAAAGATTATAAGGAAATTCAACAGTCTTAGAACTTGCTAGAACTGACATTTCGAAGTGGAACACTATGTATGATGCATAACTTGGTGCTTGCAATAAGACTTTTCCTTGGCCTGACATAATTCACTCTCAATCTAATGGACAAATAAGGGATACATGTCAGTGCTGTAAAGAAGTTAGAAAATTAAACTCGATGGCAACCAGTTTCTACTCATCTGAAAATATAGCCATTTCAGGTATGCCTAATTTGCTTCTGGTAGGGGACTGCAACTTTTGCTGGTAGGACTACTGTTGTTCCCAAAATAGGAGTCCTGAACTCCAATTTTGAAAATCCTAGTGAGACCTCTGTGAGTATATATGGTATGACTACAAATTTTAACACTGACAAGCATTAAGCTGTGTCTTTACTTGCATCAGCATAACTGACTGTGAGAGACCACAATCTGTAGAGAACTTGTTTAAAATTATCGATCAACTGATATTCTGGATATTGGTACTGTCAATGATCATTACAACTTGGATGCAAGCAATTTAATCAAGTTTGGCCATTGTAATCCTTTAGACATGGGGAGAGGCATGATTTATCAATAAAACATCATGGCTGTAAAATTAAATGCAGTCTCATGTAAATGATTCACCATAACCTTTCTTAAATACTTAAATTATTATACCAGAATATAACAGCTATTTATTAATTTGTTCTCATTTATTTTAAGCAATAAATATCTTAAGGGGTAGAGTTCCTATGATGATCAGTCAATATCGAACATTTTCATTTATTATGAAAGAAAATCAATGTCACTTTCAGAACCAAAATATTCTACTGTATATTGGTAAAATGTTTTTCATTTATACATTCATTCTAACTAATATTTTGACACAGTGTTAATATGTTACTATAATGTGAGATGACTCTGTGGATAACCTAAAGGGAGGTAAATCCTTTTCTTACAATCAAATCCACCATTGCCAATCAAGAACAGTTAATTTATTCAGAATATGGGAGTATGTAAATTAATTATATATGCACATAACTGTGAAAACATACAAAAATTATAAAAGAAAAGAAGATGTACATAACATGACCTATAAAGAAATGAATTTAATAAAGCTTTGACAGTCTGCATCTACATTTTATACAAGTACTATTTATAAACATGTAACAACTTGGCATATGCATAAGAGTGAAAAAACACAAACTACATCTTGGTAAGAAGTGTAACAAGTTGGCAAATGCATTAATGTGTACAAAAACAAATTGATCTTATCAAGACAACCACAATATACTATTGTACTTTGAGTGCTTTCTGCATAATTCAATTCATAAATATATGAAGTAACACATCAACTATATAAAAATCTACTTATCATTCCAATGTCTAAGTTACACACAGTGAGTGAAGCAAAAGACTGCTAAAGATTAGCAGCTTGTTATCAACACAAAACTAGGTGAAAGGTAATAATTGAACATATTGTAGAAATTGAAATTGCTTACAAGCTTAGTCAAAATAAACTAGTTTCAAAAATGAAACTAAAATTTCATTCACAGAGTTTGGTAACAATTAGAATATATTACTTTCCTTGGTACAAATAAGTATGGACAAATGTTAAATATAGTTTAACTTTAATAAGGGAGAAATTAAAAAATATCAGTCCTATATATTTCCTGCTTCAAAAACACAACAAATTGTATTAATGTTGAATTTTAAAACAAATTCAAGAATAAATGCAAATAGCTTATGCAATTGGCTGAAGTTTTCTTTGAAACAGAAAACATTTCTATGATAAACAGAACTCTGCCATTTATATTTTGACATACCATATATACTCAATATAAGTTGATTTCAACTGCAAGCTGCACAGACCCAGATCTGCCATCACATAATGCATCTGCAAATCTGGAACTAGACAGATTCTTAGGAGTAACCCATAGAGCATACAACATAGACCCTGATCTCCTGGCATATTATGTGACAACAGATCAGGGTCTATGATGCTTGTGGTTGGACTTTACTTATGAGTGAGTAAATATGGTATCTAATGTCAAATCATGAATATCATGACTGACTGTAAAATTATTCATTTGGAATGTACAGCAACTTTGATGAGTATAAGTATGTAACAACTGCATCTATGTCACTTCTTTGCTTATATATATATATATATATATATATATATATATATATATATATATATATATATATATATATATATATATATACACATCTATATATAATTTGCATTGCATAAGACATTTGTCTTTGCTCATAATTAAAGAAAGGGGCTGATGATGTGCATAACAACTCCCTAAGCTTGCAAGATGTGTGCATTGAAATGTTCTGATAAAATGTAAGCAAATTCATTCCTTGGTTTTATAAACAATTAACCCAATTAGATATATATTCCCTTCTTTATCTCTGTCATTAAAATCTGAAAGGGTTCATAATCCAGTTTTTAAAAAAAATAAAAAAATGCTTAAAGGCAAGGTCAGAATCAAATATCTAAAATGGTTGCATACTATACAGCATTAATGATAGAAATTATTCAATTTCAACACATTTTATACCATTTATACTCACTTATACGTATAGTCCAACTGCAAACAAAACAAACCATGATCTGCCATCAAATAAGCCAGCAGCTCAGAATCTATGTTGTTTGCTAAGCTGATTAATCCTTTTTTAAAAACTGCATAGACCTAGATCTACTGGCATATTATGTGATGGCAGATACGGGTCTGTGCAGTCTTAAGTTTGGACTCCACTTATAACTGAGTATATACAATAATTTAATTAGAAACTTTATTTTTTAGTTTGATTACAATCTGTTGGTCTAACATTATGTTATTTTTAAGTGACTCTTTTTTTCTTAACATTCTGGTCACACACATGCCAGCACTACATTGTAGAAGTTTTATCAGGGGGGCAATAATTTCAATTTCTGAACAACCAGCCTTGCAATGATGATGCTGGAAAAAATGGCTTCACGTTCTGTTATTCATTACTTTTACTATGTAAAAGTCTAGCCACTAAAATTTCCTTTCATCAGTTACATATTTAATTGTTTTGGCTAGCAGGACAAGTGAATGGTTACAGGTAATTGGGCTAATGAATTATTGTCACATGTGCATATTACATACACTTAGATTTCTTAGCATATGGCATTCTATGGAAGTGCAGTTGCACTCAGTAAAGGCCTTCATCTGTTAATAGCTTAGACCCTATTTTAAGCACATTGTGTTACAACAGAATGGATTTCTGTTTGGGCTTTGTACTTTGAGAATCAAATTATGAAATTAAATATCAAATCAAAGAAACATTTTTCTTAATCAAGGCATTCATTCACATCATTTTCACTTGTTCTGACTGATGTAGCACTGAATCAAACAAACACTAAACAGTGGGCTCTGTTATTAATATATTTGTGGAATTAAGTTGCAGTGAGATTTGGTTAAAAAGATGAAGACTGCAAACATGGAAATCTACAAAGACTTTTAAATATGACTTTAAACTTCACTATTATTAGATAGCTCAACTAAACAATGTTGTGTTCATCTTACTTGCTGCTGTACAACATGTGCTTAAATAAGAACAGCAAAGAGCCAGATTTTCGACAGTAGAATGTTCAATTGATCTAAACCTATGCTCTCTATCATGCCAATAGTGAAGACTGCGTGACAGCGTAATATGTGATGGCAGAGTCTATGCTGTATCCAATGCCAACCCAAAATTTTAGAACATATACTTGCTTTCATAAGAAACACTTTTTTGCACACATCTTGCTAAACCTAAAATTCTTTCTTTATTAGCTTGATTTTTCCTATCAATGGAAGTTGAAAGCATCAGATTGTTTAAATAAAAAGTTATAAACTCATAATACTGTGAAATTGTAAGGTTCACATGTCAATCCTTAGATTGCTCTTTTCTTTACATTTTATACTCATTTGCTGAGTATTACTCCCATCAGACTATTCCTATCAATTACATGTTCAAAATTCTTCCTCTTTAACGTGAAAATGCAAGCATCAGTTTATATCAAGGTCTAGTGTCATTCATGCACTCTTGCACTGATCCTCTTCTCAAAAGAACCCTTAAACTCCAAGGCTTGCATCCAAATAGATGTGTAAGACATGACATAAATAAAAATCAGAGTAACAAAAACAAGAAGAATTGTTTTATTCTTACATACTTTAAGTTGTACAATTTTACCATTGGTACATTTCAGTCCATAAACTACTGCAACCACTATGATGATTAGCAGAATAATTGCTAAATGACTCCCTGCCTGCACAACAACCTGAGAATGAAAATAAATGACATTGGTTTAATAGTAACTGGAACCAAAAACAAACAAACATAAAAAAATGGAAAGATCTATTGCATTAACTTTAAAATAAAGAATGTGTACTAGGCATGGTTGTAAAGACCATAGCTTGTCTACTCATGTGCATGCAATATGTTAGGGCAAAATTTGTACAAGCAAACTATGGCACTATCAACTTGATTGTGCATTGATTACAACACACTGGGTGAATTTCTGGGTTTAACTTTACAAAGATTTACAAGGTTGCATGGTGCTTTACATTAGCAGGCAAGATATTTCTTTTTGGAGAACATGTAGCATTCAGTTAAGTATCTAGTCTGAACGCACTTTTGTTCTGAAAAGCTAACGTGATCAAAAAAATCTTTTTTCTTTTACTGTACCATTTACAAACAAGTAAAAAAAAACAGATTTTCTCCAGAAGTTTTCCATTGAAAAGTCTTCTTTGTTTCTTTACATGTCTTGTTGCTTTTGATCTTTAAAAATTTATTAATTTCAGAAAAATCTGATTTGATCAACCTTTGCTATTAGCAACCACCTGTTGTTGATCATCAAAATCATCACATACATATTATTTTGCTATATAGATGTACTGGTGTGAAGCTAACAATGCTCAACTTGACCAGTGGTCATGATTTTTTAGGAAATATTTCAAAACTGCTATTAGTGACCACATTACAAAACAGATATAAATACTACAGACCTTTATCTAATCCTTTGTAACAAACACAATCACTGACTTAAGTTCAGATTGTTCTCAACCATGATACACACAAACATATGAAAGAAAAATATAAATTTGGTTACTGCTTTCTTAAATGTGCAAGTTAGAGTGTTTCTTACAGATGAAAAACCAGAATAAATCTTTTTCAAACCTTATGATGATTTGACCATTCATTCTCGTGTAGCAATAACAAGATTTTTAAGCTAGCCACTTTAGCAGCCATACTAGACCTCAAATCAGCACTATTTTCATTCTGGACCAAGCAAACCTTATAAAAAGTCTTTTTGTAAAAACCTGATATATGACTAGCCATTCAGAAAAAGTTGCAAAAACAAGATTTTCAAGATGGCCATGTGGCAGCCAGATAGGACTAGCAGGCAACACCATTTTCATCTAGGACCAACTAGACCAACTGTATGCTGATGACACCCAAATAAACAAATCTAGCCACCCAACTGAAGTTGATGCTACCATCCATGGAGTAGAGAAGTGCATTTCTGATGTGAAATCATGGATGACATGTAACAAGCTGCACTTGAAAGATGATAAAACTGAGGTTATTCTGATCACAACACAAAGACTTTCTCATTCACATCCTTTACCTCAGACAATAAATATCAGCAACACCAACATTAAATTCTCACAGTCAGTACGGAACCTAGGCGTTACTCTAGACAGTACTCTCATATTGCACCAACATATCATGAACATATGCAAGGCTGCATATCTTGATTTGAGACGCATCAGTTCCATTCGCAAATATCTTTCAGTTGATGCCACTAAAACACTTGTGTGTTCCTTAGTACTTTCAAGACTGGACTATTGTGACTTAATTCTGTCTGGTTCGTCACAATATTTACTCCAGAAACTTCATAAAGTTCACAACACAGCTGCACGGATCATCTTTAGGGTACCTTGATCAGAGCACACCTCACCACTGCTCTGTACAATACAATGGCTATCAATTCGATACAGAATCAAACACAAAATTTGTTCTCTGTGCTATGTTTCAATGACAGACTCCAGTCCAACATACCTATCCAGCCTCACCCATGTGTATACACCAGCTAGATCCTTATGCTCTTCTTCTAATAATCGTATACTCATTGTTCCCAAGGTGAAAACAAAGTCATATGGACAACGTTTATTTGCACACCAGGGCCCGCCGACGTGGAATGAATTGCCCATTGAAATTAGACACAAAGACACAGTGGTCCCTTTGACGAGTGCTCTTAAGACTCACCTGTTTCGACTGCAGGGACAAACTTAGTGACCTAATCATGTTTTGTATCTTATATATTTTCAGCATGTTTTAATGTTTTCCAATTTCATTGTTTTTGTCATTTGTTGTTCTGTAGTGTAGTCATATCATTATTGATGGTGTAAAGCGCTTAGAGATTCGTAAGATTAGGCGCTGTACAAAGTCCTCATTATTATTATTACTATTATTATTATTATGAATGTATTTGCAAAGTTTCATAGCAATCTTCCAAGTAGTGTAAGAGGAGCATTGATAACAAACTTGTACTATGACCAGAAGAGCTAATTTAAAAAAATCCTACACTGAGATCTATAATAAAGGAAATGCTGGCAATTTTCTTTGGATGAGGTGTGCAGAATGCAAATGTGTAATTTTTTTGGGAAATTATTTTAAATGTTTTGGATAAAGAATTTTCTTTTAGGCATATTGGGAAAATTTAATATGTTTTGAATGGCACAAAAAATGATGATTTATTAACCACCACTCCCACTCACCAAGAAAAGTAGCAGCTAACGTCTTCTTTACTAATTAACTCTGTAAGGGATTTATTTCTTTTTCTCAGATATTCTGACATTTTCTTACTACAGTGATAGAGGCCTGAAGGCCTGTTGTCAATGCAGATCAAATGGTTGTAGCCTAAATTTGGCTTGCTTCTAGTATATCTCAAATTATTCTATGGAAGCAAAATGTTCCTGATAATAATACCGTCTTATGGTACAGACAAAAAACTGGATGCTAGATAATGGTGCTAACATTATTACAGTTAAAATCTTCCACTAAAAACAGAAATTAGCTTAAGTAAAAAATAAACTCTGTCATTGCATTCTCAATTAAAGCCTGCAAACTCCAGCTAAATGTGCAATCAATTTTATGATACTTTACTCAGAATATAGTTAGCAAATTTAGAGTTAATATACTTTGCAAGACTTGACTTGAATTCAGACCCTTTTTCATTATTATTATTATTATTATTATTATTATTACTAAAAATATGCATTACCTGTGAGCAGTCAGAGATGCCTCTTCCTTTTTGCTCAATTCGGACATTAAATTTCTCTATCACCGCTCGATCCTCATCAATGCATTGCCCTGCAGTGCAGTTCATTGACACAGTCTCATTTAAGTATGTCCGCCGCTTGCCACGCCTCAAACAGTAGTCTGGTCCACTGATTTGTCCCACTGGCAGTCCTCGACTGCAGAATAACATGCAAATAATTATACCAGTCTTGCTAATGATAAAAACAATAAAATATTACATTCCTATAATTTAATTTGTTTTTAGTATATAATAAATAAAATCTTTGCACATATACTTCACTTGAAAACACGCATTCATTGCTGGTAGAGAAAATTAGTTATGAATAATAACAACTCATTAGTTTAATATTCAACTACAATAACTATTGTTACTACTACAATCTTTATTTTATAAGGGTGACTGACCTTAGTAGATTTATTTCCCTTTAAGGCCCTCATCTATAATGTATTCAGAAATACACCTAGAACATTGCACAAAAACGAATTTCAACAACTGTAAAAAACAACAAAACAAAACAAGTATGCAACTCCCTCAAGTAATTTACATCTGGATAACTCGTTAACACTATTGTAACATGTTGTCAGGCATGGATCCCACTGGGCTTTTTTATACAAGAAAATGCCAAATAAATTGGCCCAAATTTGTTTAATGTGAAAGTATTATCGCTATATTCTGCTCACTTTAATTCTTCCTATAAAAATTAAATCATGTTATATGCATGTGGGTCTTGTTGCCATGCACATTGCAAAATCATTCAAAAATGTCATTTACATCTTGGTACATATAACTCTTAACTAAAGTAATGTGTTGTTTCTGCAAAAATTTTAATAATGGCAAATAATGTTATTTGCTACATCTTATATCTCCACTACATGTACATTGTTTTGAAATTTATACATGTGCATACGAGTTGTACAAATTTGTATTTTAACGCCTGCCAGGTGTCATGTGGCCAGTAATAATGGAAATGTGGAATTGTGTTTATTTAATTCTTGTGCTATCATTACTATCTTTCATATGACACAATGTCATTTTAGTTTGTACTGTGTTCTTTTACTGAATAAATGTTATCTTATTTTTGCACATAGCTGAAAATTAGAACAGTGTGTGTAGCTGAGATCCTAAGTGACAAGAAAAAAGATACCTGTAACAACAACAGACTGACTGTTGTAAATTAATCATTTTTAAATGTAGTAGAGTGGAACCAAATAATATTCTTGCGTGAAATACTAAAATATAGTTTTCTGGAAGAAAAAGTAAATTGTTTTAAAATAAATAATCAGAGAAAGCTAGAAAAATAATGTATATCACAAAGACTGAATCAACAGCAAATCCAGAAAAAAAAAATACTCATTTTTCAGTGCATTTAATAATTATGGATATTAGGGATTTTTTTATCTGTTATAAAATTTGTACCTCCTCTGAATATTTTTATATTAAATTTCACAAGCATCCATGTTATTCTCTGGATACAAAATGAATGACAAGAGCCATTAGAAGTTTAGAATCTCTTTATATTTATCTTACCTCAGCATACGACAACGATGCTCTTGCAGCCTGGTTGCCGCATTCTCCAAATCTCTGACATCTTTGTGACTCCACAATCTTTCTGCTGCAGCAGAGGCTCTGGGCCTGAAGGTTAAGGCATATCATTGATAAAACTTGCTTGTGTCAAGGGAGATAAGTTGAATGTTACCTTAACTTTTGCACATGAGCTAGTCTGATAGGTTAAAACTAAGCTTAATCAAGTCCTTTTTTAAATGCCATCTTAAAATATATAAATATTCCAACTATTAATGCCATTACAGTGAAAATAATTTGAGAAAAGAAGGAAATAAATTTTCACATTATACAAAGATTAAATTGTATAAGGATTGCATTACCAAGTAACATGAAAGGAAAAAATATTTCACAGTTTACTGTCTCAACCTTTTCTGGCCTCAACCTACCATCTTTCTGTTAGTGACAATAAAATGAGTTATTTTTACATATGAAATAAGTCTCCTTGTGCATATGTATAATTCTGGCAATAAACAGTTTCAAAGTTATAACCCAGGGGTGGGTCACAGACCTTGGGCTACTATTGAGTGAGAAAAAAAATGTACATTTTCATGTGTGTGTGTGTGTGTGTGTGTGTGTGTGTGTGTGTGTGAAATGGCTTAGCTCAAGTAGGTAAGGACATAACCAGAAACCAATACTGACTAAATAAATTAATTCACCTTTTAATTCCATGTACATGTACACATACATGTTGGGGGGCAGTATGAACAGCTTATAGGTTATGTCCTAGTGACAAGTCTGATATTTGAAGTCAAAGACTCAGAGGGCAATGCAGTTGCATAAATGACTTGGCCTTTTCATTCTAAGAATAATGTGAACCAGTTGGGTTTTCAAGTAATAATTCAGAGGCTGGACCCCAAAGGATAATGATAGATCATGAGTCAAGACCAAGAGGCAGTACTGGTTTGAAACGACAGCTTAATTGTTTACATACACAACATTTGAAAACATAACAAATAGCATAAATAAACTCAAAATGTGCATTTTCAGTGAGATTCACTTTGTGATGAGAAAAAAAAGCAATACATGTTATCTAAATATTTAATGCTACCTTAGCAAGTTTCATTCAATTTCTAGTGGTAGTTTCAGAGGTATCAGCTATTAAAAAGACATTCAAAATTCAGATGGCACAATGCCATTGCTGATAGCAGTATAGTTGAGTTTCACATAAAGTAGGTTCTACTATATCCTTTGCCCCTGGCTGACCAAATAGCAATGATGGTGCAAGGAGAAAAATATTAATAATTTTGATAAGTAATATAAAACTGCATCCTGGTTATTTTCTAAACTTATGTATTCTAGCCTTGATACAAACTGTTACAAAAATCAAGATTAAAACAACAAAACAGAATGAATGTGAATATGGTAATACAATTCCACATAATGTAACAAATAAATTCCTGCTTAATATTTTGTAAACAAAAGTCTTTCAATAGTAGACACAACTATATCAGCAAATAAATGTGTAAATTACTATGTGTGTGTCTGTGTAATATATATATATATATATATATATATATATATGCACACACACACACACACACAAATCTAATGGCGAATAACAGTCCTTTCAAGTGCACTGTATCCAGCAAGGGATCATATGTGTCAGGGATTGAATAAGATAAATGCAATACTCTGACAAAGAACAATGCAAAACTAGTATCTAACTGGCCTGATCACTTTTGACTCTTAACGAGTCTTTTTCAGAGGCAAATAAAAACAAAGACAAGAAAAACAAATAAAACAGAAAAACCATTGTGTTTGCAAAACTATACATGACTGTTTCAACAGGAATTAATCCTTTAAATTTAACCATCGATTTCTAGGTACATAAGAAAATATTTTCCTGCATCCACAAGTTGAAATAAACTAGTTGAAACAGGATTAATTTAAAGGTTTAATTTGACTTTCAATAAACAGTGCAGATCCTGATCTGCTCTTGCGTAATACACTATAATATCATTATACAAAACATTGTGTAATACACTATAATATCATTATACAAAACATTGCGTAATACACTATAATATCATTATACAAAACATTGCGTAATACACTATAATATCATTATACAAAACATTGCGTAATACACTATAATATCATTATACAAAAATTTGCGTAATACACTATAATATCATTATACAAAACATCTCGCACTTCCAATTAACAGTTTAGATGCTGATCTGCAGGTACTATATGGCAATGGGAGACCTGCAACCAGATCCCAAAGTCACAGAACAGTCTAAGCACAAATATTTTAATTCCGATGAACAGTGAATATATGGCAATGGCTAATTTGTTCTTATGCTCGTCACAACCGAGTCCATGCCATATACAAGTGAATATGGTGTAAGTAGGTTAATTTATGCAAAGACTAAATAATAAAAAGGGGTCTCAGCTCTTAAATAAAAGCTGTGCACTGACAATCCTCTTACCATAACATGGTCATAAGATTTTCATTGTCGATATATTCTGACCACAAGCAGGCTTCCCCACCTAGTACTTTGCTCTCATCAATGGAATATCCTGAAAATTGTGGAATTGACAATAGTTACAGCAAAACATTTCTAATACATAATATGACTTTTGGGACATTACAAAAATAAACTAGTCTTACAACAGTGGTAATCCTATTAATGAGACCAACTGAAAAAATTCAGTTCAACATTTTTAGGTGGGGCCCTGCAAATTCCACTGGCTGATTTAACAAAGCAAACCAGCACTATTACATGCTTATAACACAAATTCAGATATGACATATTTGTAGTGTAGTTGAATCTTTACAATCTTTACACAAATTTCTTCTGACTTGTTTTTTGAAATACTGCAATGCCCATGAAAAAAACCCAAACTATTTTCTACATTTTCTGCCCAATGTAATATCTGTAGTCTAGCCTCTCTAACTTTGTGTTCTTAATGTGTCATATCTTCTATTTCATTCATTCATTCATTCTTTGGAGTATGTGTTCTTAATGTGTCATATCTTCTATTTCATTCATTCATTCTTTGGACTATTTCCTTATCTCTATCATTTTATAGCTAAAGCAAATGTTAATGTTCATTTTAATTATGTTTTTTTTTTTTTAAATGGTTTAACACCATTTTTAAGCACAATATAGGCTATATATGGCGGCCAGTATTAATGGTGGAGGAAGAACCCGGAAAACTCCCGGAAAGAACCACCAACCCACGAGAAGCTACTGGCAAGCTTTCTCACATAACTACATTAGCCGAATCTTAGACTCGAACTCACGCAGACAGAGGTGAGATGGCAGTGATCCGTAACGGACAGCGCTTTAGACCACTCGGCGCCCCATCTTTTCTTGAACAGAAGTTAGCTCATAACAAAGATAATATCCAATTTAATGTTAATTAAACAATCAATAATAAAATGCAGGGCATGAGGGAAGATAAAACTAATTTTCTTGATGTGTGCAAGATTAAAACTACAACAAAATGCTTGCTCCTGGGCCCAATGTGCCAATCCAATTTATTTTAATAACCTTTTATATCTAAACAGTTGTCTACCAGAACAAAGACATATATCATGACAAGTGACATATGACAAACACTAAGTTAAATAAAAACTGTATACTGCACAAAGTACATTTTTAGGTACGGAACTAATTTGTGGGATTTTTTGCACATTATTGCTCTCCAAATGTACACATTAGTACACATTTTGTGTGGTTTGTGCACTTACATGCCTGGCAGTATGTCTGTACCAATACATGGTTCTCTGCAGAAAAGCAAACAAAAGTAATGTTTTTCATTATTTCTCATTTAATATGCATCAATTTATTTCGATAAATGTGACAATGAAGCCTGTAGTTTTGTGCCCTCTCCCCTTTTTTCTTCTTCAGGTAAGTGACTTATCTTGATATTACACAATATATTACACATGCTGACACTCTGAAGACTGTAGACATCACCATTGTATTATAGGCAAGGAGGGTAGTCACTCTATTGCTAAATAAATTATAAAAAACATGAGTCTCATGAAGGTACAGATCCTCTACGCCTCAAAACTAATTTCAAATAATCCAAGATAAGATCAATTCCTATTTTTAATTGTTGAGTGTTGTTACCATCTCTGATACTGAGTGACAACAAGATTTCAAGATGGCTAACAATGGCTGTAAGATTAGCCCATTTTCATGTCTTTATGTGAAAGTCCCACACCGAAATGAGCATCCATTTATTTAGGATTAACAATAACATTTCAAGATGGTTGCTAATGAATGTAAGATTAGCCCATTTTTATTTCTTATCAACTACATATCATAAAATGTCTTTGTTTATTTGAAAATTACACACTAAAATGAGCAGTCATTTAGGAGTTACAATAACAAGATTTCAAGATGGCTACCAATGGATGTAAGATTAGCACATTTTCATTTTTGATCAACTACATATCATAAAATGTCTTTATGTAAAAATGCCACACTAAAATGAGCAGTCATTTAGGAATAACAATAACAAAATTTCAAGATGGATATGAAGGATGGAGGTCAGATTGGCACCATTTTTGTTTAGGACCAACTAGTTTTTTTTTTTTTAGTGAGAAGCCCATGTTGATATGACCTAGAGGAGGAGTAGTCTAACCAACATTTTAAGACCGCCACTGCCCATACTGCACCATTTCTATTTAGAACCAACATTTTAAGACCACCACTGCCCATACTGCACCATTTCTATTTAGAACCAACATTTTAAGACCGCCACTGCCCATACTGCACCATTTCTATTTAGAACCAACATTTTAAGACCGCCACTGCCCATACTGCACCATTTCTATTTAGAACCAACATTTTAAGACCGCCACTGCCCATACTGCACCATTTCTATTTAGAACCAACAAGACCTTGGACTGAACAAGTGTGAAAAGTTTCAATGCAATTCTACAAGTATTGTGGACAAACTTTGGATGGCAGAAACAGGCCACCTTATAAGCTCTTCTGGTTGTTGTTATTCATGTTGTTGTAGGGTTTAATGCCATTTTTCAGCACAACATAGGTTATATATGGCAGCCAGTATTAATGGTGGAGGATGAACCCCGAAAGCCCAAGAAAAAACCACCGACCCATGAGAAAAGCTAAAATCTACATAAAGTTGAATTGGGTTTAACTGTGAAATACATAAAAGCTATTTTAGTCCATGTACACATGGCAATATAATTTGAAACAGGTTATTGACATAGTAAACAATGTTATATTTTAAAGTAAATAGAATAAATATGGTGAAAAATAAATTCAAACTGATAACTTCATAAATATTTACAGTTCAAAGAAAAGAAATGTTTGAAATGATTCCTATTTATATTTCAAATTTGCAAATATATTGATCATAAATATTCCTAAGAAATGTTTAAATGCACAATTTTATTTCCAAAATGACAGTGTAACTTCTTTTATCACTTTCATAATCATTTGGAACACTGATTATCTTGCTTAGTAGCCATTTTCAGTATGTACGACAGTATATTGAAACTGAACGTTATTGATACTTGAGATTTTAACTATCACTACCTACACTCAGTGTATGTTGTTGTATTGTTGTGTTTTAACGCCATTTTTCACCACAAGATAGGCTATAAAAGGCGGCCAGTATATAATGGTAGCGGAAGAACCCGGGAAAACCCCAGAAAGAACCAATGACCCACGAGAAGCTACTGGCGAGCTTTCTCACATACCCATGCTGGCCGAATCCGAGACTCGAACCCATGCAGACGGAAGTGAGATGGCAGTGATCCATAACGAAGAGCATTTTAGACCACTCGGCTACTTGTGGCCCCTCACTCAGTGTATGAGCCACTCAGTGTATGAACCCTGAGAGCCACTCAGTGTATGAACCCTGAGCTAAACGATCCAGTTCATACAGTGCTGATAAAAATGGTTTCAAAGACGTCCAAAGGTTTTCAAGAAGTATTTTGTAAAATAATTATCTCCATATGTTACTAGTATTGAATTTCATTTAATTCATCATATTTATGTTACTAGTATTGAATTTCATTTAATTCATCATATTTATGTTACTAGCATTGCGTTTCATTTAATTCATATTTATGTTACTAGTATTGCGTTTCATTTAATTCATCATATTTATGTTACTAGTATTGAATTTCATTTAATTCATCATATTTATGTTACTAGCATTGCGTTTCATTTAATTCATATTTATGTTACTAGAATTGCGTTTCATTTAATTCATATTTATGTTACTAGTATTGCGTTTCATTTAATTCATCATATTTATGTTTATGTTACTAGTATTGAATTTCATTTAATTCATCATATTTATGTTACTAGCATTGCGTTTCATTTAATTCATATTTATGTTACTAGTATTGCGTTTCATTTAATTCATCATATTTATGTTACTAGTATTGAATTTCATTTAATTCATCATATTTATGTTACTAGTATTGCGTTTCATTTAATTCATCATATTTATGTTACTAGTATTGCGTTTCATTTAATTCATCATATTTATGTTACTAGTATTGTGTTTCATTTAATTCATCATATTTATGTTACTAGTATTGAATTTCATTTAATTCATCATATTTATGTTACTAGTATTGCGTTTCATTTAATTCATCATATTTATGTTACTAGTATTGCGTTTCATTTAATTCATCATATTTGTTACTAGTATTGCGTTTCATTTAATTCATCATATTTATGTTACTAGTATTGAATTATATATAATTCATCATATTTATGTTAATAGTATTGCGTTTCATTTAATTCATCATATTTGTTACTAGTATTGCGTTTCATTTAATTCATCATATTTATGTTACTAGTATTGCGTTTCATTTAATTCATCATATTTATGTTACTAGTATTGTGTTTCATTTAATTCATCATATTTATGTTACTAGTATTGCGTTTCATTTAATTCATCATATTTGTTACTAGTATTGAATTTCATTTAATTCATCATATTTATGTTACTAGTATTGCGTTTCATTTAATTCATCATATTTATGTTACTAGTATTGCGTTTCATTTAATTCATCATATTTATGTTACTAGTATTGTGTTTCATTTAATTCATCATATTTATGTTACTAGTATTGCGTTTCATTTAATTCATCATATTTATGTTACTAGTATTGCGTTTCATTTAATTCATCATATTTATGTTACTAGTATTGCGTTCATTTAATTCATCATATTTTATCCCTTTTTATTCATCATTATTATTGGACAATATGCAATTAACAAAACTTCTAAATATAACAAAATCTTTTTTTCAATGTAATAAAATCTTTTTTTAATGTAACATCTTTTTTCCCCATGAAAAATTAGAAGAGTTGAAAACAAAATTCAAGGAATTTTAAATTCACAGTCAAGAAGGTAACTATTCAGATTCAAAGGCTTTTCAAGGGTACATGTTCCATGTTTAGTAACTTAGCTTTTTCTTATAACATGTAGTTTTGTTATTATCAGGAGAACAGTTTGTGGTTGCATCTTTAGAAAATGATGTATGAAACAAAACAAAAATGGCAGGAGTGGGGGTTATTCTTCATTGACACAGTTACCATCTTAAATCAATGCATATTAAATACCAACTTGTTCCATAGTAAACCTGTATTTAAAACAATTGTTACATGTTTAACATGTATTAATATGTATGAAATCTACAACATAAGCATAAATAGTTGTACACATATACTCATGAGTCAAATCTGTTTTTATCCATAATAGTAGCTCCATAAAGAAGTGTAATTTTTACAATAAAAAAATATTTGCTAGGTCATTTCAATTCCATTTAATTTCTTGATAATTACTTCACACAAATTTATGAATTGGGTGTATTTTTTCCCTGCAACATATTTTCTGGAGACGTCCAAAGGGTCTGGTTTCTGACCAACAATAAAATGAACAATTAAGACAAAGTTTCTTCAAAGAAAAATATTTAGGCTTGAATAGTACTTTAGTGGGTATTAAAGATGGGTGATTGAGCATGCATTGATAAACCATTGTTTTCCTGTAAAATTGTAAGTTAATTGACTTATAAATTTGGTTAAGATGCTTTTGTTTACTTGACTTACTTTATCTCAAAGCTAACTGCATTTATTTAACTTTGGACTGAATCCTGTCCCAGCTTCAAGTCTATCCTTCCTGTATCCAATTACCAGTTGTAAATACTCACTAATTAACACTTTGACCTTTGACCCCTTTTTTTTGGAACAACTACATCAGGTATAATTATTAAGGAACAACGGGGTCATTTTTATAGGAAATGCATAGTAGTATTCACTGGTCAACTGACTGCATGACCATTGATAACATAACAAAACCAAGTGGGCATATTGGCAGCTCTCATTTAAATTGGGGGGTAAAGGTATTCAATATAGCATCACCTAACAATTGTAACAACCTTTAGTAGTCAGATTAACAATGATGATTAGCAATTAATGCAATTAATTATTCATAAATTTGGGTGAGAATCTTTTCTTTCTTTGGAGCAAACATTGTGCACAGAATGTATTGAAGGAAACAGAAAAAGACATACTGAATTTTATTGTTAATAGTTCAATAATAATAAGATTAATAGTAATCAACTTTTTAATGGGCTGACTTCTTTCAAAACTAAGCTAAGATTAAAAGGCAGTGATTGACTACTAACCTATCTGAAATGATTAACAATTTTAGACATAACCTTGCACTTCTACAAGAAATTGGTGAAATTATTCCAAAATCTTGTGAGCCAAGGTACAATTGTGTTGTAGCAGAATCTATATACAATCTCTTCCCCAACAAGATAATGAAAACGTTTTTACACAATAGTTTTCAAACTTTTCAAAAAAGAAAATATATATTTTTATAATTGAGTCAATACAAATTTTCCACAACTTTGTTATATCTGAATTCATGCCGTAATGAAGCATTCTGTTGTGAGGTTGCACTTTACTTGACACATATTAGCTGTTTACATGCATAAAAATATTTATACCTTATAGGTATACTGTACTTGACACATATTAGCTCTTTACATATGTCATCATATCTATACCTTATAGGTATACTGTCTTGACACATATTAGCTGTTTACATGCATAAAAATATTTATACCTTATAGGTATACTGTACTTGACACATATTAGCTCTTTAAATACGTAATCATATCTATACCTTATAGGTATACTGTCTTGACACATATTAGCTCTTTAAATACGTAATCATATCTATACCTTATAGGTATACTGTACTTTACACATATGTAATCATATCTATACCTTATAGGTATACTGTCTTGACACATATTAGCTCTTTACATATGTAATCATATCTATACCTTATAGGTATACTGTACTTTACACATATGTAATCATATCTATACCTTATAGGTATACTGTCTTGACACATATTTGCTCTTTAAATACGTAACCATATCTATACCTTATAGGTATACTGTCTTGACACATATTAGCTGTTTACATGCATAAAAATATTTATACCTTATAGGTATACTGTACTTGACACATATTAGCTCTTTAAATACGTAATCATATCTATACCTTATAGGTATACTGTCTTGACACATATTAGCTCTTTAAATACGTAATCATATCTATACCTTATAGGTATACTGTACTTTACACATATGTAATCATATCTATACCTTATAGGTATACTGTCTTGACACATATTAGCTCTTTACATATGTAATCATATCTATACCTTATAGGTATACTGTACTTTACACATATGTAATCATATCTATACCATATAGGTATACTGTCTTGACACATATTTGCTCTTTAAATACGTAACCATATCTATACCTTATAGGTATACTGTACCTGACACATATTAGCTCTTTCAATACATAACCATATCTATACCTTATAGGTATACTGTACTTGACACATATTAGCTCTTTACATACATAATATCTATACCTTATAGGTATACTGTACTTGACATATATTAGCTCTTTACATATGTAATCACATCTATACCTTATAGGTATACTGTACTTTACACATATTAGCTCTTTACATGCATAATGAAAATGCAAGATACAAGATGTCATAGGGGATAAAATATGTATGGCTCAATTTAAAGTCGAACATGGATTTCCATAACCTTAGCTGAGTTTTCTGGGATCTTAGCTGTCTGAACCAATATTCCTAATGAATTTCTGTGACATACACTTACCACGGTGGGAGTGCTTTGATCATTTTGTCCCATGCTATCAGGTACATTTACCATGGTGGGAGTGCTTTGATCATTTTGCCCCATGCTATCAGGTACACTTACCATGGTGGGAGTGCTTTGATCATTTTGCCCCATGCTGTCAGGTACACTTACCATGGTGGGAGTGCTTTGATCATTTTGTCCCATGCTATCAGGTACACTTACTATGGTGGGAGTGCATGGTTCATTCTGTCCCATGCTATCAGGTACACTTACTGTGGTGGGAGTGCTTGGTTCATTCTGTCCCATGCTTCAGGTACACTTACTATGGTGGGAGTGCTTTGATCATTTTGTCCCATGATATCAGGTACACTTACCATGGTGGGAGTGCTTTGATCATTTTGTCCCATGCTATTAGGTACACATACCATGGTGGGAGTGCTTTGATCATTTTTTCCCATGCTATCAGGTACACTTACCATGGTGGGGGTGCTTTTATCATTTTGACCCATGCTATCAGGTACACTTACTATGTTGGGAGTGCTTTGATCATTTTGTCCCATGCTATCAGGTACACTTACCATGGTGGGAGTGCTTGGTTCATTCTGTCCCATGCTTCAGGTACACTTACTGTGGTGGGAGTGCTTGGTTCATTCTGTCCCATGCTTCAGGTACACTTACTATGGTGGGAGTGCTTTGATCATTTTGTCCCATGATATCAGGTACACTTACCATGGTGGGAGTGCTTTGATCATTTTGTCCCATGCTATTAGGCACACATACCATGGTGGGAGTGCTTTGATCATTTTATCCCATGCTATCAGGTACACTTACCATGGTGGGGGTGCTTTTATCATTTTGACCCATGCTATCAGGTACACTTACTATGTTGGGAGTGCTTTGATCATTTTGTCCCATGCTATCAGGTACACTTACCATGGTGGGAGTGCTTGGTTCATTCTGTCCCATGCTTCAGGTACACTTACTATGGTGGGAGTGCTTTGATCATTTTGTCCCATGATATCAGGTACACTTACCATAGTGGGAGTGCTTTGATCATTTTGTCCCATGCTATTAGGTACACATACCATGGTGGGAGTGCTTTGATCATTTTTTCCCATGCTATCAGGTACACTTACCATGGTGGGGGTGCTTTTATCATTTTGACCCATGCTATCAGGTACACTTACTATGTTGGGAGTGCTTTGATCATTTTGTCCCATGCTATCAGGTACACTTACCATGGTGGGAGTGCTTGGTTCATTCTGTCCCATGCTATCAGGTACACTTACTGTGGTGGGAGTGCTTGGTTCATTCTGTCCCATGCTTCAGGTACACTTACTATGGTGGGAGTGCTTTGATCATTTTGTCCCATGATATCAGGTACACTTACCATGGTGGGAGTGCTTTGATCATTTTGTCCCATGCTATTAGGCACACATACCATGGTGGGAGTGCTTTGATCATTTTATCCCATGCTATCAGGTACACTTACCATGGTGGGGGTGCTTTTATCATTTTGACCCATGCTATCAGGTACACTTACTATGTTGGGAGTGCTTTGATCATTTTGTCCCATGCTATCAGGTACACTTACCATGGTGGGAGTGCTTGGTTCATTCTGTCCCATGCTATCAGGTACACTTACCAGAAAAACAAGTGCATCAACATTAAACTGAATGTTGTTTTAATCATTTGTGTGAATAACAAAGTCCCAATTTCATTCAATTAAATTAAGTTTTATATTTGTCAAAGTAAACAGAACAATTTCATACCTGCTAACAGAATATTACAATCCATCTTTATTATATGCCCAAAAAATGTGTGAAACACATCTCATTACTTTAAATCACTTAAATAGAAGTATTTCGAGCAGACTAACTGTAATGAGTCAATGTATACTCCAGTAATCTAAAATGAGTTCCAGACCAATTATTTAGCTAGGTGGTAACAAACTACACAAGTCAAAATAAGTCATATCTGGTCCTTTGCTTCTTGGCTAATCCGAAACCTCTCTCCCTGGGACATGCAGAGTTTTACAATCGTCAAGTTAGTTCATTCACATGATCAAACAGACTGTTGCTCTCATTAACATACCATAGACCATGTCTGTTGAATCACAGTAACAGTTTTTTTTAACCATTTTGTTCCATATTCTCTGGTTTCAAATCCCCAAATAAAATAATAAATGTCATCAAATGAATGCTTCACACTTGGATGCTTTGTGAAAACTCACCAAAAGATGTATCTGCTGGGTCACAGTGGTAGTATTTGGACCACTTTGTCCCATACTCTATCAGGTCCAAATACCAACAAGATGAATACAGGACACTGTAACCCATGGTGATAGCTCGCTGCACATCTGACATGTCTCCCTGCCACACTTGGATGATTGTGTCATTGGGAAGCTGCAGAGAAATAAATAACAAGGAGGTGAATGGCGTAAGTACATTTGAAAGCTCATGTTACTGAATAATCATTTGTGCTACATGTGCGACTCGGTGAAGGCACTGATGCTAAATTTATTACTTGACGAGTGATAGAAGTGTGATTTTAAGCATTTCTGTTAAATGTAGGGCATATAAGTAGCAGTGTTGTTACATGTGTAACTGATGAGTAGCAGTTGTGTTCATATGTAACTGATTGGTATAATCCATGTTACATATGGCTGATAGCAAGTATTGGTACCAAATGTGTGACAGAAAACATTTTGTAACTACTCAGATTCAAAATGTGTTGCTTCTCATGCAGTTAAAGTCCTTCCTTGAAATGAATCTTTGATTTAAATTTTTACACACACATGACTTTTCTGCCTTTCATTCACTGCAAGTACTTTTCTTGAACTGTATTCTGTTTTTATCTTTACACACACATTACTTTGTTGCCTTTTATGGAGTTCCTCTTCTTGAATAGTATCTTTGATTTTACTTTTTACACACATGTTACATTGTTGCCTTTTATGCAGTTCCTCTTCTAGAATAGTATATTTCATTTTACTTTTTACACACACATTACTTTGGATTTTCTGGGGTTCTTACTTAGATTAGCTGCCAAATTGTTTTGCCAATGCTTGACAGAAAAACATTCCTTAATGCAATATGACCGAGAACTTAATTAATACAACAAGCATCATAACTATTGCCTGCAAACTAACCTACTTGTATGATGTAAACCATGATCTCCCACATATTTTTGGTCACAACTGTGCTTTTCCATTAGAGGATCTCTTTCATCAGCATAAGCCTGCACATGTTACATGTGGCTGATAGCAAACTAATATCAAGGAACAAATGTACACCACTTCCAACAACCTTCTCTCCACTAGACCTACCAGACCAATTTGCAAATTTCTTCGATGACAAAGTACAAACCATTAGAGATTCGCTTGACAGCAAAATTTCAACTGATTCATCATCATACAGTTATGATGCAAAATTTCAACGACAACCATTAGGAGCATTTTAACCTGTTTCTATTGATTTAGTAAGGACAATCGTGATGAAAAGTGCACCAAAGTCTTGTGAACTTGATCCAATTCTGACATCACTACTGCTTGCGTGCTTAGACCCAATATTGCCTTCACTAACTGATGTTATTAATATCTCTCTCTCATCAGGGGAATTCACATCATTTTTTCAAAACTGCCATCGTAAAGCCACTGTTGAAGAAACCAACACCGGACCATAACGATTTAAAGAACTACTGCCCAGTTTCTAATCTCCCATTCATATAAAAAAAATCTTAAAAAAGGTTGTTCTAACTCAACTTGTATCTCATTTGAATTCAAACAGTCTTTATAGCAATGTACAGTCTGCATATCGCCCTTGCCACAGTACGGAAACTACTCTTCTGAAAATATTTAGTGACATTCTCTCTGCTTTGGATAGTGGAAAGATTACAGTCCTCACTCTCCTGGATTTATCTGCAGCATTTGACACAATAGACCATGATATATTACTGGAGTAGAGAGAAGTGCATTTCTGATGTGAAATCATGGATGACATGTAACAAGCTGCACTTGAAAGATGATAAAACTGAGGTTATTCTGATCACAACACAAAGACTTTCTCATTCACATCCTTTACTTCAGACAATAAATATCAGCAACACCAACATTAAATTCTCAGTCAGTACAGAACCTAGGCGTTACTCTAGACAGTACTCTCACATTGCACCAACATGTCATGAACATATGCAAGGCTGCATATCTTGAATTGAGACGCATCAGTTCCATTCGTAAATATTTTTCAGTTGATGCCACTAAAACACTTGTGTGTTCATTAGTACTTTCAAGACTGGACAATTGTAACTCAATTCTGTCTGGTTCGTCACAATATTTTCTCCAGAAACTTCATAAAGTTCAAAACACAGCTGCACGGATCATCTTTAGAGTACCTCGATCAGAGCACACCTCACCACTGCTCTGTACCCTACATTGGCTATCAATTCAATACAGAATCAAACACAAATTTTTTTCTCTGTGCTATGTTTCAATGACAGACTCCAGTCCAACATACCTATCCAGCCTCACCCATGTGTATACACCAGCTAGATCCTTAAGCTCTTCTTCTCATAATCGTATACTCATTGTTCCCAAGGTGAAAACAAAGTCATATGGACAACGTTCATTTGCACACCAGGGCCCGGCGACACGGAACGAATTGCCCATTGAAATTAGACACAAAGACACAGTGTTCCCTTTTAAGAGTGCTCTTAAGACTCACCTGTTTCGACTTCAGGGACAAACTTAGCGACCGAATCATGTTTTGTATCTTATATGTTTTCAGCATGTTTTATGTTTTCCAATTTCATTGTTTTTGTCATTTGTTGTTCTGTAGTGTAGTCATATCATTATTGATGGTGTAAAGCGCTTAGAGCTTCGAAAGATTAGGCGCTATACAAAGTCATCATTATTATTATTATGTATCTGTTAACCAATGGCATGATCAATTAAATATAACCTTGCTCATAGTAACAATGTCTTCCAAATGCTGTTGATTGCATGAAAATAATTGTTACGCATCATTTGTCTAATATATTATTTGTTTATAAAATTGGTAAAACTCTGTTCAGTGGTTTTGGGTTTCTATAAACATGAAGTTTAATAAAAAAAATTCTACTTTAGTGGTGGATTGGCATCATCTGAAAATATTCTATGTAGGGATGCTGCTTCTCAAATTTGATGAAATTCAGATAAGCAGTGTTTGAGAAGTCATTTAAATGTTTCTCTAGTTTTAGTAATGGGGGCCATATTTGACAATAGATTAGCATCATTTTTATAATGATACCATAAAGGTTTTCATGCAAGCATGCTTAATATTCAAATTCAATGTAGCAGTTTATATATATTTTTTCTTCTCACTTTCAGTAATGACAGCCATAGTTGACTTGGGATCAGCATTATTTGTACAGACCTAAACATTTCATGCCACAACTTTTTCTGTCTAGATTGGTAAAATGTTATTCAAATGGTTATGGAGAAATCATTTGAAGATTTCTCTTTTTTCAGTAATGGTGGCCATATTTGATGGTAAAGCAGCATTATCTGTATATAATTCTTTGATTCTAACAAGTTTGGATTTGGGGAAATTCCATTCAACAGTTTTGAGAAAGTTGTTTAAAGGTTTTCTATTTTTAGTAATGGTGGCCATATTTGATGGTAGAGCAGCATCAGCTGTACATGATTCTTTGATTCTAACTAGTCTGGATTTGGTGAAATTCCATTCAACAGTTTTGAGAAAGTTGTTTAAAGGTTTTCTATTTTTAGTAATGGTGGCCATATTTGATGGTAGTTCAGCATCATTTCTATAAATTTGAAAGTCCTTCATGCTTACATGATTTTGTCCAATATCATCAAATTCTGTTCAACATTTTTGGAGAAGTCATTTAAAGTGTTTTCTAATGTTAGAAACAGCTGCTCAATTGGGATTGGCAACAGTTCTGTAAATTAGAAAGCCGCCAATAACACCACGATGGCAAGCTACATGAAGCTAGAGGCAAATTCTCTTGAGTAGTTTTTCAGAAAAAGCTTTATGAAAAAAAAATCTTTTTTATATAGTAATTGTGGCCATATTTTATAGCAGATCAACATCATCTGTATAACTTTTAAAAGACCTCATGCCAGAATGCTTTCAAATATTTAAAGGATCTCATGCCAGGATGCTTTCAATCAAACTTTTAAAGGACCTCATGCCAGGATGCTTTCAATCAAACTTTTACAGTATCTCATGCCAGGATGCTTTCAAATTTTTAAAGGACCTTACAAAATTTACTGGAGAGGTCATAATTTCCAAATGTTAATAATAATGTGATTTAGTACTATATTTGCTGGAGAGATAATAATTTCCAAATGTTAATAATGTGATTTAGTACTATATTTGCTGGAGAGATCATAATTTCCAAATGTTAATAATAATGTGATTTAGTACTATATTTGCTGGAGAGATCATAATTTCCGAATGTTAATTATAATGTGATTTAGTACTATATTTGCTGGAGAGATCATAATTTCCAAATGTTAATAATAATGTGATTTAGTACTATATTTGCTGGAGAGATCATAATTTTCGCATGTTAATAATAATGTGATTTAGTACTATATTTGCTGGAGAGATCATAATTTCCAAATGTTAATTATAATGTGATTTAGTACTATATTTGCTGGAGAGACAATAATTTCCAAATGTTAATAATGTGATTTAGTTCTATTTGCTGGAGAGATCATAATTTCCAAATGTTAATAATAATGTGATTTAGTACTATATTTACTGGAGAGATAATAATTTCCAAATGTTAATAATAATGTGATTTAGTACTATATTTGCTGGAGAGATAATAATTTCCAAATGTTAATAATAATGTGATTTAGTACTATATTTGCTGGAGAGATCATAATTTCCAAATGTTAATAACAATGCGATTTAATACAAAATTTGCTGGAGAGATCATAATTTCCAAATGTTAATAATAATGTGATTTAGTACTATATTTACTGGAGAGATAATAATTTCCAAATGTTAATAATAATGTGATTTAGTACTATATTTGCTGGAGAGGTCATAATTTCCAAATGTTAATAATAATGTGATTTAGTACTATATTTGCTGGAGAGATAATAATTTCCAAATGTTAATAATGTGATTTAGTACTATATTTGCTGGAGAGATCATAATTTCCAAATGTTAATAATAATGTGATTTAGTACTATATTTGCTGGAGAGATCATAATTTTCGCATGTTAATAATAATGTGATTTAGTACTATATTTGCTGGAGAGATCAGAATTTCCAAATGTTAATAATAATGTGATTTAGTACTATATTTGCTGGAGAGATCATAATTTTTGCATGTTAATAATAATGTGATTTAGTACTATATTTGCTGGAGAGATCATAATTTCCAAATGTTAATTATAATGTGATTTAGTACTATATTTGCTGGAGAGACAATAATTTCCAAATGTTAATAATGTGATTTAGTTCTATTTGCTGGAGAGATCATAATTTCCAAATGTTAATAATAATGTGATTTAGTACTATATTTGCTGGAGAGATCATAATTTCCAAAATGTTAATAATAATGTGATTTAGTACTGTATTTGCTGGCGAGATAATAATTTCCAAATGTTAATAATAATGTGATTTAGTACTATATTTGCTGGAGAGATAATAATTTCCAAATGTTAATAATAATGTGATTTAGTACTATATTTGCTGGAGAGATCATAATTTCGAATGTTAATTATAATGTGATTTAGTACTATATTTGCTGGAGAGATAATAATTTCCAAATGTTAATAATAATGTGATTTAGCACTATATTTGCTGGAGAGATCATAATTTCCAAATGTTAATAATAATGTGATTTAGTACTATATTTGCTGGAGAGATAATAATTTCCAAATGTTAATAATAATGTGATTTAGTACTATATTTGCTGGAGAGATAATAATTTCGAATGTTAATTATAATGTGATTTAGTACTATATTTGCTGGAGAGATAATAATTTCCAAACGTTAATAATAATGTGATTTAGTTCTATATTTGCTGGAGAGATCATAATTTCCAAATGTTAATAATAATGTGATTTAGTACTATATTTGCTGGAGAGATAATAATTTCCAAATGTTAATAATAATGTGATTTAGTACTATATTTGCTGGAGAGATCATAATTTCCGAATGTAAATTATAATGTGATTTAGTACTATATATGCTGGAGTGATCATAATTTTCGCATGTTAATAATAATGTGATTTAGTACTATATTTGCTGGAGAGATCATAATTTCCAAATATTAATTATAATGTGATTTAGTACTATATTTGCTGGAGAGATCATAATTTCCAAATGTTAATAATAATGTTATTTAGTACTATATTTGCTGGAGAGATAATAATTTCCAAATGTTAATAACAATGCGATTTAATACTATATTTGCTGGAGAGATCATAATTTCCAAATGTTAATAATAATGTGATTTAGTACTATATTTACTGGAGAGATAATAATTTCCAAATGTTAATAATAATGTGATTTAGTACTATATTTGCTGGAGAGATAATAATTTCCAAATGTTAATAATGTGATTTAGTACTATATTTGCTGGAGAGATCATAATTTCCAAATGTTAATAATAATGTGATTTAGTACTATATTTGCTGAAGAGATCATAATTTCCGAATGTTAATTATAATGTGATTAAGTACTATATTTGCTGGAGAGATCATAATTTCCAAATGTTAATAATAATGTGATTTAGTACTGTATTTGCTGGCGAGATAATAATTTCCAAATGTTAATAATAATGTGATTTAGTACAATATTTGCTGGAGAGATAATAATTTCCAAATGTTAATAATGTGATTTAGTACTATATTTGCTGGAGAGATCATAATTTCCAAATGTTAATAATAATGTAATTTAGTACAATAATTGCTGGAGAGATAATAATTTCCAAATGTTAATAATAATGTGATTTAGTACTATATTTGCTGGAGAGATCATAATTTCGAATGTTAATTATAATGTGATTTAGTACTATATTTGCTGGAGAGATATTAATTTCCAAATGTTAATAATAATGTGATTTAGTTCTATATTTGCTGGAGAGATCATAATTTCCAAATAATAATAATAATGTGATTTAGCACTATATTTGCTGAAGAGATATTAATTTCCAAATGTTAATAATAATGTGATTTAGTACTATATTTGCTGGAGAGATCATAATTTCCAAATGTTAATTATAATGTGATTTAGTACTATATTTGCTGGAGAGATCATAATTTCCAAATGTTAATAATAATGTGATTTAGTACTATATTTGCTGGAGAGATCATAATTTTCGCATGTTAATAATAATGTGATTTAGTACTATATTTGCTGGAGAGATCATAATTTCCAAATGTTAATTATAATGTGATTTAGTACTATATTTGCTGGAGAGATCATAATTTCCAAATGTTAATAATAATGTTATTTAGTACTATATTTGCTGGAGAGATAATAATTTCCAAATGTTAATAACAATGCGATTTAATACTATATTTGCTGGAGAGATCATAATTTCCAAATGTTAATAATAATGTGATTTAGTACTATATTTACTGGAGAGATAATAATTTCCAAATGTTAATAATAATGTGATTTAGTACTATATTTGCTGGAGAGATAATAATTTCCAAATGTTAATAATGTGATTTAGTACTATATTTGCTGGAGAGATCATAATTTCCAAATGTTAATAATAATGTGATTTAGTACTATATTTGCTGGAGAGATCATAATTTCCGAATGTTAATTATAATGTGATTTAGTACTATATTTGCTGGAGAGATCATAATTTCCAAATGTTAATAATAATGTGATTTAGTACTGTATTTGCTGAAGAGATAATAATTTCCAAATGTTAATAATAATGTGATTTAGTACTATATTTGCTGGAGAGATAATAATTTCCAAATGTTAATAATGTGATTTAGTACTATATTTGCTGGAGAGATCATAATTTCCAAATGTTAATAATAATGTGATTTAGTACTATAT